>JAOANR010000001.1:21558502-21933492 GCA_030278955.1 Hygrophila difformis | reverse complement strand
CAACTTAATTTCATCACTAGTAACACCATTTATTTTCACTGTATCACAATAGTCTAGAAAGTTCCTTATGTGTTCTACAGCATCATTCGTAGGTGATCCATTATATTGATTAGCTTGAACCATAGTGATTAGTGCAGGCTGAAGGGTAAAGCTTAAAGCATCTACATCAGGCCTAGGAGTTCTATTAAGCAGATTTCCACTAGTTCCTTGTAAGTGTTCTTCAATGGTCATTTCAGCTTGATCATCGTGCTCCAAATCACCACCGTTACCTCCATTATTACCCTGATTATCGTTCTCATTCGCTGCCATGTTTAACCTATTGAACTGAGCAACTAGTTGATTAGTAAGATTTGTTGAAACTCCAGTCGTTGGAGAATAGTTTTCTTCATCAGAGGATGAATTAATTAAAATTTCCAACTGAGCTGGTCTCCTACGTTTTCCTAATCTAATAGCTCTAAGAGTACGCTCAATTTCAGGATCATAAGCTATTTCTGCTTGCTTGCTTCACACTGCAAATATTAAATAAAAATAAAATACAATAAGTAACAGTTAAATTAATATTTAACTTAATAGATTTAAATTAATAAACTAAAAACAATTAAAAATTCACAACAAATTCCCCGGCAACGGCGCCAAAAACTTGATGGGTGATTTTCACCACTCATATTTTACCACAAGCGGATGGTTGTCATCAAGTAATAAAAACCGGTGAATACCGGGTCGAACCCAAGGGAATTTCAGAATATTATTTCATTCCGGAGAATATTTTAATTGTTTTAAGTTCATTAATAATATATTTTATATTTTGAAAAAGATTTGTTTAATTCTAATGGTGATTAAATTAAAAATAGTGACATTAAATTAAAATAAAGCAAATTAAAGTTTTAATTGATAAAAATACTAATGGGAGTTGCTTGTAATATTTTAAAAATTGCCATCTTTATTATAAAATAGAAATTGTGTAATAATTTGACATTTCCCAATGTTCTAAAAATCAATTTCTTAAATTTAAATATTTTTATAAAGATTAAAATTATAATAATCTACTAAAATTCCAAATTATGCTTAAACGGATTTTATGGAAGCTGATTAGATTATCTAACATTTTGCAATCATTATTCTAGGCCTAAATTTGAGTCTTTTCCAAGCATACAAATTTTCCTATAGCAATTAATAGGCACTTTTCATTTCCCAAATCATTGTGCACATGCTAGAATCCATTTATAATGTAATTTATTCCCAATTCCGGTACTAAAATATTAATTCTGCTTTTTATCTCCCGATTTAGCAAAGCAGAATTTACGAAATTAGATTCTAACATTCAAATTATGCTAAACAGTGTAAATAATCTAATAATTATGGTAAAATAATAATAAAACATGGTAAACTGGATTTAAATAATAATATTAAAATGCAGACAGATTAGAATTAATGCCAGATTACTAAAAATAGGGAATTAAGATTAATCGATCATTCCAGGCTTTAGCAGATTAATAATTTAAATCACAGATTTGATAAAACATAAAAGATCGATCAATTCAGTAATGTCTAACATATAATCCTAATACAGATTTTAGCAGAATAGCAGATTTATCCATCTTAATCGATTAAAAATCAGATCACACCTAAACATGAGATTTTCACTTCTAAGATTAGGCAAAAATGGCGCTTAAACCAATTTAGACAGATTTTGATATAATGGCAGATTAATCGATCAACTTAGATTAAACTGATAAAATTGCAGATTCAAAGTTTTCATCCATCCTTCATAATCGATCAAATTTTGGTAGCCAATACATGATTCTAATCCACATTCTAACAATCAAAGCAAATTAATCCAGATTACAGAATTAAACATCGACATATTATTGCTTCCATAAAAGATAAATTCGTACTTCAAAGTGATTCTGAACTCCCGTTCTAGAACACTTCTAACACGAACAATACAGAAATCCGTCTACAAATTAAAAACATGATAGCAGATTATTTTTAGAGGCAATTTCAATTCATTACAATGCAAGAAAAAGAAAGGCAACACCTAGAATAGGAAGAACACGCCCAGAACAGCGTCCTTGATGCATTCCTCCGGCATGATTTTGTGTTTCTGGCCTTCTTCTCCCATTAGAATGATGTTTACAGAGTGTTTCTTTCGATGAATATTAGTCTGGTTCTGTCTGATCTCGAAAAATGAAGAAAAACGGTGTTTAAAACCGAGTTCGGGCGGTTAAGAAACTGCTCAACCGCGACGTCGGCGCATAAAATGGCGCTCGGAGAGTGTTTTAGGCGCCACCAAGTAGAACTGGCGCATACGCTGATTTTCCGAATTTTCCACAATGGCGCAAAAAGTGGCGCTGGAGGGGCATTTTATGCGCCGCCAAGAAGCACTGGCGCATTCTGACAATTTTCTCAAATTTGACAATCGGCGCAAAAAGTGGCGCATAAAGGTGGTTTTAGGCGCCACCAAGGAGGAATGGCGCATCCTGAAGCTTTTCCATCCGAAATTTCTCCAAGTGTTGAAGTGGCGCATAAAATGGCGCTGGAGAGCATTTTTATGCGCCGCTATGCTGATGTGGCGCATTCTGGAGCCTTCCAGTGTTGAAAATTCCGAATTTTGCATCCTTTGACCTCCGAACATCTTCTTTCTTCATTTTTAATGCCTGAAACATCATTGCAATGTCTTAGAATTGCCAAAGTCTTATTACAAAGCATAAAACAAGGTAAATTGAGCTCAAATAAGCTCAATTTAATCAGTCTTATTAATATTTACATATCACATGAAATGTACACTAAAAAGCAGTAAAATAGGATCACATACATGCAATTTAGGTTCTTTTTATCATAATTTAAGCTTATTTAAATGTGGTTTCTCAGGGTGCATCACTAACACTACGACGTTACCTTAGGATAGCGTCGTAATCATGTTTAGCGTCGTACATAAACTCCTTAAACACCAAGATTTTTACCTCTATCACCAATCCAGGACGACGCTATCCCCACGGCACTGTCTTAGGACAGCGTCGTAAAATCTGTATAGCGTCGTAATTGGCAGGTTCTGCCAGATTTTCCATTTCTCCATCTTCTTCAGTAATTAATTGAACCCTTAAGTCAATAATTAAAGATCATAATTAGCAATGATTGAGATCGATAATTACCTTGACTAAAGGATCTTTGTTCAATTCTCCCTAAAATATTTTTCTATAAACAAAACCTTAATGCCTTAAGCAGATAATCCGGACTGTAATTAATTATGGTGTGAAGGATTATTTAAGGCATTAATTATGGATTGATTCCTAATCTTGCATGAGAAACCAATGTCTCTCATACAAGGTACTGTCTTTATTTCTATTTTAGCCTATCCTTTTTCGTGATGTATGAACAAACAGTGAGAGATATTACAAAATAATGTCGGCGAACGGTCCCCTCACCGGGAAATGAAGTAGCCCGTAATTTGTATATTAATTACTGTTTGTTATTTTGCATGGTTTGGATAATAATTAACGAGGTCAGGCGAACGGTCCTTTTACCGGGAAATGAAGTAGCCACTCGGTTAATTACTGACCAAATACAATTTTATTCTCTCTATCTTAATTTCCAAACCCAAATTCTATTCTGTAATATACATTGGTTAATATCTGTCAATATTAGCTAATGAATATTGCTGAAAGGAAGCATGTAGGTTTTTTTTCAAAATTCGCAGACAGTAAGGGCCCAACTGGCAGCGACACTGCCATTTTAGGGTTTCTGCTGTCTAAATTCGCTCCATCCTAGTAGTTGGGAAGAGGAAAGCAGATGTTTGCATTTCACCTGATTACTCTGCCACCCTTTTGGCCTCACGGCCACCTCATTCTGTGTCACGCGTTCTGTCTAAACCCACCATTATATTTTGGGTTGATTAATTTTACACTTCCATATATCTTTATGCATGATATTATTATGTAGCTACTGTGGTCCATAATATTTTGGGATCATTCCCTTGGACATTAGAAGTCTAGATTTAAAATAGATATCGCATATTAAATTTCCAACAAAATTCATTTATAAAATCCGAATTTGAGTAAGGGATAAACTCCTCAGTTATGTCTAGTTCATATTTTGTCAAGGGTTAATTTTTGGGAAATTAGAAGCAGAGTCAGCGATTAGGTCTCTTTTAGACCGAAAGGGTCTGTGTTCTTATTGAGAGTCTAGTACCTGTTTAGGGAATGGTTTTCACATTGATTATTTTCCGAAATTGCTATGTGTTGGGAATTTAGTCTTAAATGTCACACCGAGATGGGATCCACTTGGATTCAAATACAGTGTGATAGGTAATTCTAGAGGAACAATGCGTAGGCCTTGGTTATTTTCTAAGATAGGGTTGAGTTCCTTTCAACTGCTATCCTCTTCTGCCAAAGCCTATTTTTGAGTCCTGAGTGAGTACATCCGGAACGAATTAATCTATTAGTTCATTTCATTAGTTTGTATCTCATAACCACCCGAAAGGAAGTGAACACTGCGTGCGGTTCACCGAGATTCGGGAATTCTTGATCCACATCCGGTCATCCTGACTGGGGGCTTTCTTTTACTACCAGTACGAAGCTTTTGAAACTTCCGAGTGATAGGATTTTAAATGCTTTCTTTACTGCTTTCTTTTAACTGCTTTCGTAGAGGTCACTCGGATGTGTCTCTAGATCTTCTAACTGCTACTAGGACTGAGAGTTAAGGGATAGTTCAGGGTTTGATTAGAAACTTTGGGTGTGACACGGGGGAATGATAGCAGTACTTGGCAATTCAACTAATGACTTGTCAGGTGTTGCTCGACCACCACAGATGAAATATCATACCCTGGCCGGGGCAGTTACGAATCTGTGGTATCTTAGAACTTGTGGTCTTAAGAACATGTAAACTCACACTGTAAGTACCTGTCTGTTAAAGGGAACATGGTGCTGAGAGCATGTGAATTAGCTTCCTGACACAATTATCCCAAGCAAAGATCTGTGTATAAAAATGAAAGTTTAACTATGTTCTATCTAAACCTTGTCCAATTTTTATTCTTTTCCCCCTGTCCATTCTGTCATCATTTTGAATCAGCTTCATAGATACTACAACATAGATTCACAGCTTTTTATTGTTTTTGTGGAATTATATCAGCATGTCCTTTAGCTTATTTAACTGCTTTCATAGTGTAGATTAAATTTAGTTATGTAGTTGTTAGTCCAACTTCAAAACCGATTCGAGCAATACGAGTGGAAAATCTAGTAAAACGACGTGGGACCTGCTTCTATCGCACATCCTCCAGTGAATGATCCGATCTTACTATAAATTACTGCAATTTTTGACACCGTGCGCTTTCGGGGGCACAGTTTCTTAACACGAGTAATAAAAACGTGACAACCTATAAATATATCCCTAATCCCAACTCCATCTTCATAAATTGGTTTCATTAAATAAAATTGAAAACCGGGATTATTGATTTTCAGAAAATACTCATATAGTGGGAACTTGTCAAAAGTTTCATGGCAAGGATCTCCACAGCATGGAATTGTCAAAAGTTTCATGCCGGGGAGTCCCACAACGCTATTTGAGATCGAAGTCTCCCACAGGAGTAATAAAAAGTGGAATATATCCTTAAACCCCTTTCCCAAGAATCATAACTCTTTTCATTTAATAAATTCGAACTTGGTATTTTATAAAATACTCGTGTAGGAAATTATCAAAAGTTTCACCTTGCATCTCTTTAGCAAGCTCGGAGAAACCGTGTCTTGCTAGGGAGGTGTGGCGGTGACACCCCGACTTAGGTGACCAAAAACCGGGGTGTTACACTTTGGTGCAAAAAATAACTGAGAGTTGTGCATTATCAACACGTGGAGTATTCAAACGTTTTGCCGAAAACATACCAAACTTTGCAGAATCTCCTGGATGTAGCTCTTCCGCGACAAAAAAGGCTTCTTTTGATCTATCTCAATAGATCTCCATCCCCAATTCTGCGCTGCACCCGAATCCCAAAATGTCGAACTCTACATATAGTAGAAAATCAATCTTGCTCGTCAGAGTCATCTTTTGAAGCTCCACCTTAATGTCAGCACCCAAAATTGACTCTTCGCTCAAGGCTTCAATATTCCTTCACAGACATATGTTGCATGTCCAAAAGGTTTCAAATTCGAGTAATCACAAGAGTTACCCGACCAAACCTCATAAGGAATCCGACAATCAATTCCTCTATGAAGTGGCCAATTGATCAGAAAGCAGGCAGTGTCAACTGCCTCTACCCAAAAGCTCCTTGACAATCCAGATTGCAAGAGCATGTAGCGTGCTCTCCCCAAAAAGCGTCTGATCATACGCTTTAACATCCCATTATCTAGAGTGTTCCAAACTCTGTGATGTCTAGCAATTTCATTGTTCTTGCGGAACTCATTGAATTCTCTCGAACAATATGTCAAAATCTAATATGCCATAATCTAGACATATTAGAAGAATCAGCAACAGCAGCTCCAGAATCCATCACCATAGACCTCTGCACAACATACAGAGATCCATGCAAGATTCTCTTCAAAGCCACGAACAATCCCTTTCCTGTTTTGTCTGCACACTTGCAAACAAAGCTAAATGATTATCTGGATCTGTATCTCCGTCGACTGCAACGTAGACAGACTCCCGTTGCGTTCCCTGTTGTTGCTTTTTCATCATCTTGGGACAGCTGGTCTTCCAATGTCCCTTCTCATTACAATAATTGCACACATCACATGGTCTATGACCTTTAACAAAAGACTTTTTCTTCTTTTGTTTTACAAATTTTTCATGTCCATTGCCACTACAAACTACAAGCCCAACAGCCTGATCATTACTCGAAGATGCCTTATGGCGCAATTCCCTACTATGCAAAGCAGCACGTACATCTTCTAAACTAACGGTATCTTTACCAACAATAAATGATTGTACAAAATTTTCAAATGACAATGGTAAAGATACTAATAATATTAATGCAGCATCTTCATCATCGATAACTACATCAATATTACGCAACTCCAACAAGATAGTATTCAATCTATCAAAATGGTCTCGAAGAGGTGTACCTTCATTCATCCGCAGGCTGAACAAACGTTGTTTCAGCAACAACTTATTGGTTAAAGACTTCGTCATATAAAGACTTTCGAGCTTTAACCATAAACCAAATGTCGTTGTTTCCATTGCAACTTCAGTAATAATATCATCTGCCAAGCACAATAAGATGGTTGAATGAGTCTTCTCCTCCAGGCTCACCATCTTAGCGTCATCGGGATCTGCCTTTTTCTCCAACGGAGTCCACAGGCCTTATTGCTTTAACAAAGCCCGCATTTTGATTTGCCAAAGGCAAAAACTATTTCTCCCTGTGAACTTGTCAGCACTAATATTTATTGCCGACATTTTTGCTACCAAACGAGACACAATCAAGGCTCTGATACCAGTTGGTTGCGGAAATGTGCCTCAAAACAAACCCAATTTGGGACAATCGGAAACCCAAATTAGCCAAATGCAGCAAAATAAACAAATACAGGGAATTTATGTGGTTCGGTCAAATCGACCTACATCCGCAGGTAAAAGGAGAAACAAATTTTCACAATGAGGGGCAAATATTACAAAAGGGTTTGGATAATAATTTCCTGACCCACAAAATCCACTCACAAATGAGGGCTTCTTACAAAAAAGAAACATACCAAAACACCACCCTAAGGGTATAAAACTCTATCAGTCAAAACCCTCTATTTTATCAAAGAGCTGCCATTGGCCCCCACATTAAGGGAACTGTCCACTATATCTTATCAAAAACAAAGAGCTGGCAAGGAGCTTATATTTATAACTCTTGCACTCTGCCTTTCTCTCTTGCACTTATTCATCAAAGTGGGCAGCCTATTTATAGGCAATTTGTGAATCAAAATTGCTAAAGTATAGCACAGGTAAGTGGAAACTTCCACATTCACATTCAATGGCGTTTTCCGGCCATTCCGGCAGTCTAGCCCCTAATCGAACCTATCTCTACCCTTGCCTCGGATGTAGACGAGTCTCCAAGCTTCTCTCCTCAACCTCCAAGCTCCCAATCCACAAATTCAAGCCTACATGCAAGAATCAAGCTCCAACATAAAAATCACCCAAGAACACAAGATTTTCCAACATGCACCCAATTGGAAGCTTAAAAACTGAAATCAACCACACCAAAATGGTCTCAAGTACTAACCTTAGCTTCCCCCAACACCAATTCAGCTCCCAAACAAGAATCCAAGCTTCAATCAACACCAAGGATCAAGAAATCCTACAAACACCCAATTTTCGCCACTTTGAACAACACCTCCAAAAATCACTTCAAAACTCTTTGAAAATGAGATTAGAATGAAGAAATTACTTACCAAGAGATGTATAATCATTTCCCCCACAAGATTTGAGCTCAAGAACACCAAAATCTCCCTACAAAGCCATTTTTCTCCACCCTTGGCCTCTCAAGCGGGATTGCCCTAATTTTCTAAGTGTTGGGTGTAAATGAAAGGGGTATGGCTGATTTGGGGTGTTTTGATGGAATGTGGGTCGACCCGGGTTGACAATCGGGTTGGGTCGGAAGATGGGTTAGTGGCTTGGTTACTTGCCTTGACCAATTCTACCATTTTACACCCATTTGAGCACTTGACTCTTATTATCTTGTGAGTTGAACTCACTTATTCCCTCACTTCAATCTTCATTCACCTACAAAATAATCCACATACCAAGTCTTTTGTTAATTAACCATAACTAAATTAAATTAATTATGAGTTAATTAAATCGGGGTGTTACATTAGTCCTCTACTCCAATCACTCATTTTTATATTAATTGGCCTCAAACCTTTCAAATTATTTCATTTTAGGCCCAGAACCTTAAATTTTTTATTATTACTAATCCATTTATCAAATAAATGCACAACATACTTCCATAAATAAAATTAAACACCAAACCTCATATATTGGGTTCGACTGCTTTGTTATCGGGTCTTTCAAGTACCGGAATTTTATGGACTCTCTCTAATAACCACTCGACCGCAACCGATTGTTCATTGGTTTTGGTTTCCTTGAGTAACAATCAACAGAATCTTACTTTGCGTCCTACCTTAGGATGTAGCAATATTTGAGTAAATGATTTAACTTGAATTTTTGGAAGGTTATGGATACAGGAAGCCTTGGTTTTATTGAAAAATATTAATATTATTAAAAATATTAAAAAAATAGCCTGAATTTTATTGTCCACAAAGTATGATTGTGCTGATTGTTGCTGAAGGAAACCAGAACCAATGAACCATCGTTACGGTCGGGTGGTTAGAGAGAGTCCGTAAAATTCGGAACTTCGAAGACCCGGTAACAAGGCGGTCAAACCCAATGTATGAGGTTTGGTATTTAATTTTATTTACGGAAGTATGTTGGGCATTTATTTGATAAATGTATTAGTAATAATAAAATATTTAAGGTTCTGGGCCTAAAATGAAATAATTTGAAAGGTTTGAGGCCAATTAATATAAAAATGAGTGATTGGGTAGAGGACTAAATAGAACAAAATAAAAGTTTAGGACTGAATTGGCAAAAGATAAAAGAAAAAGGACTAATATTATGCACACGTGTCAGGTTTAAATTAAAACCCTTGCCACGTCAGCAATTAGAATATAATTAGTGAAACAAGGACTGATTTGAACATAATTAGCATTTGTAGAGGACTGTTTTGGTAATAAAATAGAAAAAGGACTGATTTGAATTTTTTGAAAAGAAAAAGGACCTATTTATCCTTTTTTCCATTGCTACAGTATAGCACATGTATTGGAAACTTCCACATTCACATTCAATGACGGCACCTAACACTTTATTGGAGGCACCACCTAACATTGTATAATAAATGGTGGAAACTTCCACATTCACATTCAATGACGGCACCTAACACTTTATTGGAGGCACCACCTAACATTGTATAATAAATTCTTGTTACTTTTTTATATCTTATATGTATTTCCTTTTGTAATAATAATTCCTTTTTTTTTTTGTAAAACTTATTTATTCAAGATCCAAATGTTAAATACATCATGAAGAGATATATATATCACAACAATAATATATATATATATATATGTAGTATATATCTATCTAGGGTATTAAAAGTAATCTGATATTGTTCTACAGAAAGGCTACATAAACAAGCCATATCAGTAACCAAAGCAACATTTATTAATGATAAAAGATTGTCATTTAATAAAAGAAAATTTGATCATATCATTAATAAATTTATTTTAATTTGATGTTTTTCAGATGACATATTTATATTCATATTATTCGGATAATTCGAAATCTACAGATGTAATACGTGATGTATGTAATGTGTCAGTCACATAGACTTGTAAATGTTGTCTATTTTCGGCCAACAATACGACTTTAAAACTCGTCCGGAATATGTATCCAACCAATGTGGGATATTACAATATATAATATAAAATATTTTATTTATAGTATAATAAATAATTATCTTTAATATAAAAAATAAAAAAAATAACAGAATTATATTGAAACTATTTTTTTTTTTCAAAAATAATACTAATAATACTTGATCCATGTTTGTTCCTGGTGTCCCTTTCTTGCTCCCAGGCAGCGTTCCTTGATCCATGTTTGTTCCAGCTGGTGTCCCTTTCTTGCTTCGATCCATTTTGTTGTTCTTGTTTTCCCTTTGCCGAAAATCCCTAAAAAATCTTGCAATCTCAACCCAAAAACTATTAAAGGGTAGCAATTCAGAACATAAGATGAATTAATCAAATTACATCAAACATAATTCTCATAAAATAATGTGTTGAATGATAATTGAAATATAAGTAAACATCGCATTTGGTGCCATCAGAATTCCAAATTCTGAACCATTAAATTCAAGTCATGACTTGACCATTCAATCAAACCATCTTCCCCGATCTTTAGAATTGTTGCAACTTTTGGTGAGTTACGGTTCATACACACACTTTGACTTAAACTTTTATCAAACTTTTAGAATTTTATTTGTATCGAACTTGAGTTATTAATAATTTAAAATATGTATTGGAATGCGTGAAATGTTGGTATGTAGCAAGTAAAAAAAAAGGGAGGAAGTATTTATTTGTGATTGGATGATTTAATATCTTAATTTGAAACGAAACTACGGAATAATTGTGAATTTTTATGTACTACGCTTTGTTTTTTCCCCTACATAAAGAAACTCACTGATTTATTTATACATTAGGCAATTGATAAAGTGATGTAATGAAGTTCTTTGTCCCGTTTTTGTCAGGCTTTTCACTTTTGCAGAATAAGTGGAAAGGTTTCGAGCTAATTGGAGGGTCAATTTTAAAAAGAATAGGCTTCAGCGAATCCACTTAACAAATTTTTTGAATTTGGAACGCTAAATTTTATTTCATTAATCAATTCAGTACTTTACACCATAACAAATACTTCATCTGTTCCATTTGAGTTGTCTTTTTAAGCTCAATTTCAATAACCAAGATATGCATTAATTAACTCATAAATTTCCATTTTTACTCTTCAACTAAACCATTTTGTAATAAATGTCAAGAAATAGCATTTATGTAAAGTAAATGTCAATATAGTAAAAACATTACATAACTACATAAAAATGACAATTTTGTGGAACACTTTTTCATCTCTAAAAAGACTACTATTTTGGAACGGGTGGAGTAATTAAATAAAATAGCAAGGATGGTAATAATTTTAATTTTTGAACATTTTTTTTTAAAAAAATTCCAGTCAAAGGCCACACTTCTCTACTTCTGAAGGTGATATTTATTGTTAAACATATTCAAATTTATGTTAATTAAGGGTTGGGGACTTACCTAGTGGTTAAGTCCCCAACTCCCAACCTATAGATTGGACTTTGGAGGTTCGAATCCCTATCCGGACCCATATCCTTCCCTTTTGTCCGTAATTTTTGTGGCATGGACTCCCACCATCCATTTCCCAGTCTTTCATTGTCTCCTAAAAAAAATTATGTTAATTAACATTTTTTGAAGTTGTCATTTTGTTTTTAATACGCCCTCTGTCCCACTTTAGTTGTCTGATTTGACTTTTTGGCACTGTTCATTGTTTAACTTTCACCCAACGTTATTGCAAATATATATTTGAAAAAAAAATAGTTGAGTTGGGTCTTGTTAGAATCGTAAAATCATGTAGTTTTAAAATATATATTTTACATAATTTTTTGTTGTACATATTTTGAGATATTGATGATGGAAAATAAGTATTAGATTATGTGCAGAAATAAAACAAGACATGTTAAATGGGACGGAGGGAGTACATTTGAACGTGTGACTTTTGTGATAATTGATCCCTTATTGCTAAAGATGGGATGTGTATTGGGAACAGATTTGATCTAATGGTAAGTTTTCGGATTTCCTCAAACATCAATCATATAAAAGTTAAAAATAAAAATTTACATGCTCTCTAGCTTTTTTAAGCTTCTATTTTTTATTTTTTTATTTATTTTTTATTCGACGCCGGTGTGTGACTGTTCACTAAAATGTTTGACTCATTTAACTCATTTTGTCTTGTTAAAAATATTTATTTATAATTTTCTAAATAAATTTTAAACAATATATGTAGATGTTAGAACATGTTTGTAGTATGTGTTCCAAATTGATGTTTGAACTCCAACTATAAACTTCACTTTAAATCTTATACAGAAATAAGTATATTATGGAAATACATCTACTACCTTTTGGAAGATCATCCCAACAGCATTTTCTGGGATAGGGGAGCTTATTTAGGATATCTATATCAACCTTTCAAGTAGAAGTGGCGATTCCAGGATTTGAAGTGAGAGTATGTAAATTTTTGAAAAAAACTACAGTCGCCTTGACATTTCTTGAAAAAATTCATAACTTAATCATTTAACATGTCTTCACCACTTAAAACAATTAAACTATTCTTATATATAATTAGCTCCATAATAATCTTGCCCCATACTTAGAGGTGGGAATAGGTCATGCTACCTGACAACACCTCTGCACCTACGATCTAGCCTACTTCAGGTGAAGCCATGGCAAGCCTTTTTTTTATACAAAGGTTAAGCTCATGTAATTTGAAAGCTTATTTAGTTAAATATATTCAAACCATACTTTATAAATGACCTATTAGTATGCTTATTGTATAGGAATATTTCGTATTATTATTATTTTATGTAGAAGAAACTATTAATTTGATCTTATATAAATTTTTAAAATATTTATAAGTATTTTTCAAATATGTAAATATGTTATATTCGGACATATGTATGAAAAAAAGAAAAAATTAACATGATTTACTTGTAAAAGACTTAAAGTGCGGCCTATTTATATAAATATGTCAGCTTAGACCTACAATGCAGGCTTATCAAAGGCATAGACTAGACTCAGGCCTTAGAAAATTGAAGTAGACTTAGGTCTTTAAAATCAAAGCTCGGCCTAACCTATTTCCATCACTACCCATACTTGATATAAGTTCAAACTAAATGGCAAATAAGAGCTTCAGGGGACAATTTTAAAGAATGTGTCTTAGTATTCGAAACACTAACTATTTCAAGAAAATGCTCAATAATTTTCCCCTTATTATTTATATACTGTAAAACAACTATCATTTGCTCTTAGCATTTTACTAAACATCAACATCGCTAATATGCATTACTAAAATTAAAATAATTTTAGTAGACTGTTAAATTATGATTATGTTTAAACATATAGTTTCAACAAAGGGTTGGGGACTTACCCTAGTGGTCAAGTCCCCAGAACCAACCAATAGGTTGGGGGTTCGATCCCTACCCGGCCCCCCCTATCCCTCCCCTTTGTCCCCCTTTGTAATTTGTGTGGCTTGAGCTCCCACACACCTTTGCCGACACATGAGTGTCAATGTTTACCAAAAAAAACATATAGTTTCAACCAAGCTAGTACATATACAGATTCTCCAACACAAATCAACATAACAATTTAAATGTTTATACATATTAACAAAATAATTATTTATATTAAAATTAAAATAAAAAAAATCAAAAATATTTTTTTCTTAAAAAAACTTTTTTTTTTCCAAGGGGGTCAGCTGACCCTCTCTACCCCCTACATTCGCCACTAGGGGTGAAAGCGGTACGGTAAATATCCGACCGATCCGATGCCGTATCCGATTATATTCGAATCCGAATCCGATTTTGACTATTCGGACGGATATTTCAATATTCGTATCCGAATCCGAATCCGTAATTTAATATCCGCATTCGTATCCGTATTCGAAAAGATTAAACCGTATCCGAGAATATCCGACCGTATCCGAAAATTGATAGGATATTATCCAGATTTTAAATATGGATATCCGAATATATTAATATATTATTATTTAATAATTAAAAATGATTAATAATTATAAAAAAATATCAAATTTTCAAAAAATATTATAAAAAATTATCCGATAATCTGTATCGGATTGAATCCGTATCCGTCATATATCCGTCATGTATCCATACCATATCCGTAATCTGAAATATCCGAAACCGTATTCGTATCCGGCCCATCCGTATTCGATACCGAATTCGACAAAAAATATGGATAATATCCATATCCGACACTATCCGACACTATCCGTACCGTTTTCATCCCTATTCGCCACTGCTGTCGAGGGAAGGAACTCAACTATTGTTAGAACAATGATGAATATGGGGTTCGAACCCACAACTAACTGACACCAACTGACAACTGGTGATACATGAAGTGGCTCAAGTCTATGTTTAAGTGACGTCACAACATATAAGCAAATAAGCGGAAGACATTGTCACAACTACGAAAGAATGGAGTTATCGCAGAATAAACTCCTGTAGTTCGATGCACCGTTTGTGAAAACAGAAAACAAATTCGACTTGGCAAGAGTAATTGCAGTAACAGAACGACAGTAATTACAATTTGCAACAACATTGTACAATACTACATATGTGTAGGAACACGGCCTAGGACGCACACAATTCATTTAATACACCGCCATAGTACTTACAGGCTCATTCTGTTTTCGGATGAGCAAGAATGAATGAAATACGCAAACCCCGACCATTCATACAGCCTGTTTGAACTGGTATATTGGATGGTCTTCACCAAGCAAAAGCGATCGCAGGATCGCTTCACACACGACATCATCGTACACTAGTAAATGTCCCCCATCCGGAACCTCATGGTAGCGTATCCAAGGCAGCTTACGTGACACAAACCTCTGTAGCTGGACCGGCACGACCCTGTCCTCCCTGCCCTGCCAAATGTGCACAGCGGACTCCCTTTTCGGGTATGGGTTGTAAATGTCCATAGGGTCGAAATCCCATTTGCTATACGCCAATATGAAGTCGTGGCGTATGGAGTCAAATATGCATTGGTTCCTTATCTTGTCCTTCATCACGGAGAAATGAAAAAGACCACACATGTTATAAGTTCGCACAATGTTTAAGCTAATTTTTTGTTTCTCATTTAGTAGCTGTTTGGATGTGCGCTCTGTTACAAATATTATTAGAATCAGTTTCTAAAGCACATCCAAACGACCACTTACCATAAAAGATCGACAAGACCAAGACTATACCTTACTTAGGATCTGAAAACCAGAAGTATTCTTCAACACCTCCATGTCCTTCATACAGAAAAATGTCGGGTTGTGATCTAAGGCGGAGGTTGACGGGAACAATTTTTTATTCAACCACCACCGCAACAACCCGGGGGCATGTCGTGCGACGAAGACCATCCATCGGGAAAGGTCCTTGCGATAGTCGTCCTTGAGGAGCGTTTTAGGAAGTGAAGGCCATTTGTAATTTATATACGGGACGACTAAGGAGATGCCTGCTAGCCTAAATAACACACAACCCAAAAACATAAACCAAAGCGAAAAGTACATCAAGGTTGTCCTAATCAATCCCCTTTTGAAATGGCCTTAAGGACTAACGTACTAATTATTACCTATTTGGGATTCGTTTAAGGCAACTCCAAACAGGGTAACACCCAAGGGACACACCAAGCACGTAAAATTTGGGGCCTAATTGCAGCTTATTCGCGATCTCCTCGATATCAGAGGCTTCACTTTTCAATGACCTTTTTGGATTCGGATCGCTTTCGCCATACCCGGCTCGATCATACAGCACAAGGTATGCGTTCAGCTCTTCCAAAAGGTCCTAAAGACTAAGCTAATGTTAGAGACATTGTCATCACTTGAAAGAATTAGACAACATGAAACAACACATTCAAGAACAGAGACATTTCCACAGATATATCAATAAATCAACCTTAATTGTTAAAGTTAATTGGAAATTGAAGAAGTAATAAATTTAATTACTTGAGAAGCCATAAAGTTCATTTCTTTGGAGCTACCAAAGCCATGGACAATGACAACTTTGTATTCAGCCTTGTGCTTGGGGACTCCTCTCTCAGCATAGGCCAAGACTCTGCCATCAGTGAGCTTGATCTTGCGTGAATCGCAGCCGTCGAAATTATCAACGGCCAGAGATCCACCATGTTCAGCACAAGGTGCGGGCAGTGATGGCTGCTGCTTTACCCATCCCAGACACCCCATCATCATAACAGCCACTTTCTTCAGAACCATTATTGAAGATGGGATTTTGAGTCAAAAGATTTCAGGGAAAAAAAAAAAAAAAAAAAGAAAAGAAAGAAAGCAAAGTGGTGGGGATTCCTGCAGCAGGAATTTACCCTTGATGAGCCTTTCTGGGGATGGAATCTTCAATTCTTTTGGCTTCAGTTTTTCAGCTGTGGGATGCCAAAATATGCTTGGAAGTTGGAACCCAATTTCATATTCAGACTGTTGATTTCAAGCTGCGGTGTTTTTGGATGGGTAAAATAAATATTACCCCGGTGAAAATTGAAAATGTGAAATTACCTTCCTATTCTCTTGGAACCCAGATAAGCACTTTTGACTGGAATATCGAAAAATCTTTCAAAAATTAGGAGTAAAACTAATAGTGTTATGTACATCATATTGTAGAGAATAAGCTTTTTTTTTTTTTTTCCTTCACTAGGGACAATAATTGTTTCCCTCAAGCAAAGTTTTCTTTAGATATATTTCATAATACTATATATCTTACTTATAACACTTTCACACTCCATGTAATGTCTTCTAAATTTACTCAATCTGTGAAAATGATTGAAAGGAATATGCGACATAAGCCCATAGGAATATTGGAATCACGTGAAAGGTTTATGCATATGCCTTAGAATATTCTAAAATGTTTTTGCCATTTATTTCTGGGTTTAAGTGTTCTTCCTTCTTAATCACGTGTAACGTTTATGCATAACAGCATATGCCTCAAGGAACAGTACTAACAATGATAAATACTCCCTCCTTTTTTTTTAAAGTTAAGTTTTGACTTTTTTTTACTGTTAATTGTAGCACTTTGACTTCTATTTTTGTTATAGTAATAGAAGACAAAATATAGTCAAGTGAGATGTTGTATTCGTCTCATCTTGTAGTTTTTAAATATCAAATTTTTAAAATTTTTACTTGTACCGAATTTTTACTTGGATTCGGTTCGGTTCGATTAATCGGGAAAAAATTAAAGTATTTGTATTTGTATTTGAACAGGACGAATAGTGAAATATAATATTTGTATTTGCTCCGGGGTCCTTGGTTAACCGAAAATTCGGTTCGATTTCAGTTCGATTCAGCGGTTCAACGAATCGGTTCGAATTTTTTGTCCACCCCTATGTATTGACATACGTGCAAATGAGAAGTGTAACCTTTAAAAGAAAATGGAGGAAGTATATACTAATAACACCTTGGGAATACAAATAAAAGTTGGACTGTATATAATGTATCTCCCTAACTTCATCAGTATGAGACATTTTGAGAGGTATCTAAAGATAAAACCATAAAGATTTGGTCCAAAGCGGACAATGTCATACTAAATGTACATAATATCACGTACATATGCTAGGATAGCTTCAATCCGTGAGATGTGTCTGTTGTCACCTCACACGGACAACTAAAGCATAGATACTGATACAAAGATAAGTACTTCCTCCGTTCTTTTATAAGTGATAAATTGGAGCTTTTATCACTGTTCATTGAGTAACTTTGATTCCAGGTTTTAATACAATTATATAAGATAAAATATAGTCAAGTGGAATCTTGTTAGATTGGTCTAATCGCATAGATTTAGAATATAAAATTTTCATAATTTTTACTTGTATGTAATTTGAGTTATGAGGATTAAAAACGCGTATTGAACTGCGTGAAATGTGGGTTCGTGACTTTTAAAAAAGAACGGAGGAAGTACTTTTTAATAAGGTAAGGGAAAAATTGAAGTGTAGTGGTATTAGGTGACCAGTGTGATCTGTCCAACACAAACCCCATTCCCTTTGCAGCATGTTCATGAACTATACCATTTTATGACAAATCTCATTTATCTCTTTGCACTGGTTTTGGTGTACCTTGTTTCCTCCTTGCTTGACAAAACATGCACAAAAGACTGCTGGTTTTTGGGCACACACACCTCACATCACTTCCTCGGCTTTTGCAAATATCTTAAGAAAGTATGGATAATTGGATATAAAGGCTAATTATTTAAACCCTAAAAGTTCATTAATTATAGAAAACCATTAAAGTAGGCGCGGTCGTGCACTCATGGAGAATCTTGAGGATAGGAAAAAATAAATTAAAGGGTAATGTAATAAAATTGTAGAGAGAAATATATATAAGATGTGGATAGCTAGGAAGATATAGAAAATAAAAATTTGGGCCTTTTTCATCACTTTTTTCATATAGATCTATAGAATAAAATGTTGGACGATGAATTCTGTGTCATGCTATAACTTCATGGCACATGAAAATATCTTTTCGGAACTAGGGATGACAATAGGTCCGGGCCAGAATCGAAAATCGAGTAACATCCGAGCTTGATTTTATAAAAATGAACCCAGAACCGACCCGTTGCCATTCATATGGATGATAATGGACCCGGGCCAAACTCGAACTGAACCGATCCCGAATCTTGGGTTGGGGTTTGGATCTTGGCTGATCCGACCCAGATACGACTCATTGTCATCCCTGTTGGGAACTGGCCAAGGTTAATTAATTTGATGATAAAGTCATGTGCTTTTTTCATGATTGAGGGTTTAGAATAAAGTCGATCGAGTCCCGCTTTATGAAGCTAATATTTTAAGGAACTGACCCTACGCACCGCAAAGAAAAAAGGGCTTTCTTTGTGTCTTATCCTAGGCAAAAAGAAACCAATAATTATTAATAAAACAAATTGACTGCCTGTACTACAAGACAGTTTGGATTGTCTATCTCTCTATATAGAGTATATGAGGTAGTATTTTGCAAACATGAACTGTTCTGTAATTAAGAACGAGAATCACTATCCTTTGAAATTATTGCATATGGTGTCCCTAGCTAGTTTCTAAATACATTCTTTTGGAAAAATAAATATTCATATATGTGTGTGTATGAACCAGCTAGGCAGCTAGCTAGTGCTGTTCCCTGCTGGATTAACCATAGGAATAAGTACGTAAAAGTTCATGTAACTTTGTTATTTTATCAATTTGGTATATAAACTATTTGAATATGACAGTCCCAAGCTAGTATATAAAATCTTGTGTGCGTTGTTTGAGCGTAGTCTTAACAACCTGCAGACAACAACCAGAGGCAGAGACAAAACAGAGTGCGGAAATAAACAATGAACACCAGAAATTGGTCACCCAGTTCGATAGGGGTGTGCATCGGTCGGTTCGGTTAACCGAACCGAACCAAAATCCAAAATCGAATTAAAAACCGAATTTTTTCTAAAAACCACAACCGAATCAAAATTACTGGAAATCGAAATAACCGAACCGAAATATTTCGGTTCGGTTATACCGGTTAACCGAACCGAACCGAACTGTTTTTCTAAAAAATAAATATTTTTGATCAAAACATCTCTATTTCCATTTTCAAACCTGTAAATTCACCCTGTCAAACAAAAACATCACATCTACATATAACTATGAGTGCATAATACTAAACCATTCCAAATTGCATTGTTCACATTACATACAAATGAAATGACAAAATAAAGAAACAGTCACCGAATAGTTCAAATACGAAACAATATAAAAATCTCAAAACTCTGAACAGTAGTTCTCACTTCTCATCCACACAAACAATCACCAAATAGGGGTATTATTTTGTGTTTATTAGCATAATGTATTTTATATACTTTTAAATATATAATTCAAATTTCGGTTCGGTTCGGTTAACTGATGACAGTCTTTTGTGACTGTCATTTGCGTCCAATTTAGTGTCTTAATGATGATCTTTTGTTCTTAATTCCATTGATTTTTGATGAATAATCAAAGAGGATTAGAAAAGATGGAAGAAGAATTAAGATTGCAAAGAAGTTGGAAATACATTGAAAATGGCTTGAAATTCAGAGTTTTCTTTGTAAGTCTTGCACGCGATGTTTCTATTGAACTGATCCACGCTTTGTCATTCATCATGAAGTTAAGCTGGAAAACAGCAGGAAGTGGAAAGGACATAGCGAGGAAAGAAAAGGAATGGTGCGAGGGCTTGTTTCCGAAATCAGGAAAAGATTTAAGGAAAATGTGCAGATGCTAAAGTCCACGCGATGATGATTGACATCGCGAGGAAAGGAAGTTTGTGCAAGACGGAAGTTCTATCCGACATGGCGAGAAGCAGAATTCTTTGGAGAAACTGTGAGACCTCGCCTTGTCAAGAAAGATGATTTCATTTCTGACTCTCGCTTTGAAGGAACTGGACAAAGCGAGAGGAGAGCTATTCTGATGCGAGCGGTTATCATCCAAGGCAGAAGCAGTTACAACGCCCATCTATAAATAAGACCCTTGGGGGAATCAGCTCAGCAGGCGGGAGATTGAAGAGAATAGCTCGATTTTACTCTCCAGTCCACTTTTTAGAATTTAGTAGGTAGGTTAGGATTTAATTTTCTCTGCAATTTACTTTGATGTTCTTCAGATTTGTAATTTGATTTCACAGAATTGTAATTCGATTTCGTAGTAGATTCCTTTAAGAATTAGCTGTTAGATTAGCTAGAGGATACCCTGGGAGAAGAGTTGCTTTCGGATTGCTTGTTCACCCATCATGACGATCATCATCTAAACTCCGACTCGTTCGCTCATCTTTGCATTATTCTGATAGCAATCAGATTTCCAGGTGTATTCGTTTTTAATTCTTTGTTATTTGAGATACAAAAAGAATGATCGGTTATCAGATTGTGAATTTCTTATCTTTCTGGTTTCTATTTCCATTTCGTAATTCTGTTTCAGCAGAGTATAAACCTCAATTCCATTGTTCAATTTGAATTTTGCATTATATCTTTAATTCGATTTTCGAAGATCATAACACTTCCACATTTTTAATGCGCAAATTGTTCGTTCCAATTACGTAAGAAATTTGGATATTGTAACCGAGTTAGGTATGATCTGGCAGAATTATGAATTCACTCGATTTTCTGTCAATGTTATGTTTACAGATGAGAATCATAAGGTTTAATGTTCAGAACTCTAAAAGGTTCCTAGAGACCCATGCAGTGTTAATCATCGCTTGATAATCTTTGAGAATCAATAGCTTTGAGTTCATGAATTTGGATGCAAAAGATTCTATGTTCATAATTTTCTAAACAGAAATTCCAGAAGGTAGTTATGACAGTTATAAATTCTGATCATTTACTTCGAATAAGGATAAACCCTCGCTTCATCCTAAAAGATGATGCGAGGAAATATCCAGATAGATCTATTATGAAAAAGGTTATTCAAATACTCACGCGATGTCAATCTGACAAAGCGAGAGGATCGATCTATAATAGCAATAGACTTGATATCCATTTTACAGGGTATCAATCATTCACTTTTACTTCTTATACGTATATAACCCCTATCTATAAGTAGGAATTGAGTACCTCGCCGCATTCTTACAGAAACTATCGCGAGGCATTCAGTTCTTTGTATAAACAAAATCTGGGGAACATTCTTTGAATATTAGCTCCCTCCACGCTGTACAGACATAGCGTGCGGAAAATTGGAATGTTCATAGTTTGAAACCCAAAATAGTTACTGCGAGCTATTTTGGACACTATTTTGCAGAGTTATTTCTCAAATTCTTTTTCTTGGGAAAGTTATTTCCTAATTCTGTCTAGTTTCCAATGTATATTTTGGAAGCATCCTTGCATTTTGATTAAGAGGATTCAGAACCCTCAACGTCTCTTTATACATATAATACTACATATACATATAATATTTTGGGATATTTCCCAGTATATGATGAGTACTCTTACTTCATGATTACAAATTCACAATTCATATGTGCAATACGTGTTATTATTTACACTGGTACGCTGAGAGAGATGATGATATAGGTTTTCTCAATCATTATTTACTCAGGACTGATAAAGAACAAACTTGTTCTTCAGTTGGGCATTTAGTACCTGTCGTTTAAAAGGGAAAGATGTTTCAAGAACCATCTTTTGTCCTAAAAATTAGTAGAGTATCAGGAAGATTAATTTCCGGGGTTCATGGTATTATAGTTATCACTATATGCTATGAGTAGGAGATTAAACATTTCTCTTACAGTCTACTAATCCTGAGTTAAATCATGGATATTTGGAACTGTTTACAGAGATTTCTTGAGCTAAATCATTTATACAAATCTGAGTGGTCTGGATAAGTCAAGGAATTTGAATAGCAATTTCATCTTGATATACTTACAAGGCTATTATTCCTTATGAATACTTGCAGGAATTACTCTGAAGAAATAAGTCCTATGAAAACATTGGATGATAGATTTAAATATTAGCTTTTTAATTTGTTGTAGAGGACATCCAATACAGGATCATAAGATCAGTTTGATCGGGGTAATAAAAAGAACAACTTCAAGTTCAGATGAATATAGTATGATTTAGAAGTGACCTCGAGTTGTCAAAGGCTTAATCTGAGTTTGAAAGAAAAGGATTAAGTGACGATTCTGAAAGCTTTTATCACAGAAGGAGTCTGACAGATCATTCTGTGATGATAGTATTCCATGATTTCAGAACTTAGAATGTCATGACACTGAATCATAAGTACCTTGGGAAGTGATTAAAGACATGAAGATTTGATTAAGTTGTGTAAAGGATTTTTCTATCTCAATGAACTTTCATTATGTTTTAGCCAATGAAGTATGATAATCTCATCATATTCTTATTTCATTTGATTTGGTCTGTAACATCTTAAACACGTGAATAAAATCATAATGTTCTACATCACTTTAATTGTTTTCTTTACTACATTTACAGCTTTAAGCATTTACATTTCAGTAGTATTCTCTAGTAATCATCATTACAACATCCTTAAATCAAGAATAGAGACAGATTCTAAAGCTAATAATTCTATTAAAACACTTCTATCGTGTAACTCTCTTTTGAACGATCCCGACAATTAAAATAAATATTGCAGCTTGATACCGTGCGCTTTCGGTAGGAAAAACTAGGCAAGCTTTTTAACAGCCCTATAGGAATTATAGTGTAAAGGCTGTCGGGGGGCATTGCACCGGGGTTTTACCTCAAAGCTTCATGGCGCCGTTGCCGGGGAGGGTGTAGCGTTATGAATTTTAGAACTGTAGATACTCTTGGTTTAATTGTAATTATTTACTTTACATTATAATAAATTCATAAATTCTTTCATTTTGTTCACAGAGAAGCCTCAACAGTTTATGAGCGAGAGAATAACTCGATCTTCAAGACCACCTTTGCTTCCTTTTAATTGTGAACTTGAGAGAACAGCAAGGCTGATCAGAGCAAGTGCAAGAAGGAGACAGAGAGATCTTGCAGAAGGAAATCTTTCAACCATAACGAGGATGGCTAACAATGGACAGAATGACGGACCTGGGAACTTACCAAATGGACAACCAGATAATCAGCAAAACATTCCACTTCGAGGACCTTTTCAAGCACCACAAAGAGCTGCTGCACCACAATTTATTCATCAACACTATTTTCCACCAAATTTTGCTAATCCTGTTCCGAACCCTCAAGAAGAGCAATATCAACCATGGCAACCTAATGTCGATCAATATTTGGCTGGGACGGATGAGGAGGTTGATATACCACCTGGTATATTGAACCTAGCATCTTCTAGAGCTTTTTATGGAATGAGTGCTGAAGATCCACATTTACATCTCAAGAAGTTTGTTGAACTAAGTAAGACAGTAAAGAAAGGAAGAGCTTCAAGGGAAACCATTCAATTGGCTATGTTTCCATTCTCTTTGGATGGCTCAGCTAAAGAATGGTATGATTCATTAAATGCTCAACAGAAGGCTACATGGCCAGAATTAGTCAGGAATTTCCTACTCAAGTATTTTCCTGAAAGCAAGGTTGACGAGTGGGTAGACAAGATCTCTAGTTTCAAGATGAGAAAAGGGGAATCTCTTAAGGATGCCCGGGACAGATTCTTCGACATGCTCAAGAGATGTCCACAACATGGTATAACTGAAAGAAGGCTACTGAAGATCTTCTTCACTGGACTCACTCACACTTGGCAGATGATGATTAATGCCACTGGAGGGGAACAATTACTTCAAATGCCACTTGATAGAGCGTGGTCAACAATAGATACTATGACAGCCAGCAGGGCAGTCCTCCAGGACGATGATCCACCATCTCCTACCAGAAAAAGTCTTGTCATCCATACAGATAAAAATGAAGAGAAATTTGCAGCACTCACCAAGCAGATTGCTGATCTACAGTTGGCTCAGCAAGCAAATCAACAGGCTCAGCATCAACAACAACAGCAACCAGTGATGATCCTTCAACCTGCTCCAATGGAACCGGTGTATCAGTGCGGAATTTGCTCAGGGCCACATCACAATGATCAGTGTCCACAAATTCAGGAAGCCCCAAAGCAAGATGAGAGCTGCAACTACACCGGATTCCAGAACAAACACCCGAATCTGAGCTATGGTAATACTCAGAACGCACAAAATGCACATCTTCTGAACCCACAACAAGCAAATCAGCAGCAGTTTCGTCCTCCACAACCATTTTATCCACAACAACAGATGTACCCACAGAGACCTTTCCAACAGGTGAACCAACAGAATAGGCCGTTTGGACAGTTTGCACCAGTCCCGGTGAACTTTCCACAACAACCTTATCCTGTTGCTCAAGATAATACTTACTCTTTAAAGGTGGAAAATGCTCTGAAGGAGTTCATTGTTAAGCAGACAGAGACGAATAACCAACTGCAGGCTTCAATCAAGAATGTTGAGAATTCAGTAACAGAGATGGCCAAATTATTACAGCAGAGAGAAAAAGGAAAATTACCAAGTTCTTCTGAAACAAACCCACAATGTAAGGCAGTTACATTGAGGGGAGGAAAAGAGGTTGTTGATCCTGAATTTGAAAAGAAAAGAGATAGGTTGCTGCAGCAGAAAAAGTTCAAGGATGTTCAAACAATGGAAGAAGATGATCACCCTGAACAGAGACAGATACTTGAGGATAAGGGTTTGGAAAAGAATGTCTCAGGATATTCCTTTCCTAAGGAAAAAGAGGGAGGTAATGATAATCCTAACTCTACAGGTAACAAAAAGGATTCACTGGATGAACACATGCCCAGGATACCATATCCTGGGAGACTCAAAAATGATCTTCAAGAAATTAAATTTAAGAAATTTCTTGAAAAGATTAAGGCCATTGAAATATCAATCCCTTTGGTTGAATTAATTGCTGAAATGCCCACTTACGCTAAGTTTCTGAAAGAATTAATTTCAGGGACAAGAAGTGCAGGAGAGCAGCACATGGTGGTCTTAAATCAAAATTGTAGCTTGGTTCTTCAGCAAAGGATTCCTCCAAAGCTTGAAGATCCAGGGAGTTTCACTTTACCTCTGATTATCAACTGTAAAGAAGCTGGGCGAGGACTCTGTGACTTAGGAAGCTGAAACTTTTGACAATTTCCGTCCCACGAGCTTTTGCTAAAATTATACCAGGTTAGATTTATTAAATGAAAAGCGTTATGATTCACGGGAAAGGGTTTAGGGATACATCAAGATTATTAGTCTTTTTATTACTCAAGTGTGGTGCTTTGGTTTCAAATGGCGCTGTGGTCCTCTCTGTCATGAAATGTTGACAAATCTCATGGCATAGCCGGGATAGGTTGACCTTCAGCCTGTCACACTGAGGATCCCCGGCAGATATGCCATGATACTTCTCATCAATTCTTGCCATAAGAGTTCCTGCCATGAAACTTTTGACAGATTCCCACTACATGAGTATTTTCCGAAAAATCATGATCCTGGTTTAGATTTTATTTAATGAAATCAATTTATGATGGCGGGGTTGTGATTAGGGATATATTTATAAGTAGTCATGTTTTTATTGCTCGTGTTTAAGAAACTGTGCCCCCGAAAGCGCACGGTGTCAAAAATTGCAGTAATTTATAGTAAGACCGGATCGTTCACTGGAGGATGTGCGATAGAAGCAGGTCCCACGTCGTTTTACTAGATTTTTCATTCGTATTGCTCAATAGGTTTGAAAGATGATTAATATCTACTGACAGGAATTTAAACTAGATCTTGAAAGCAGTTAAATTAATCTACAAAGCAAATAAATCTATTCTAGAAAGCGGATAAAAATTATTCTAGGAATGCAGTAAACATAATCTATGAAAGCAGGGAAAAGGTGCATTGTGCCAACCGTGAAGTTGAATCACAATGTAGACAGAAAGGACAGGAAGAAAAGAATGAAAATTGGACAAGAGTGAGATACTGCAATATTAAACTTCCATTTTTATACGCAGATCTTTGTTTAGGATACTTCTATCAGATAGCTAATTCTCATGCTCTCAATAATGCTTTCCCTTTAGCAGACAGGTACTCGCAATATGAGTTTACATGTTCTTAAGACCGCAAATTCTAAGATACCACAGATTTGTAACTGCCCTGGCCTGGGTGTGTTACTTCATCTGTGGTGGAAAAGCAACACCTGACATATCATTTATTGAAATGCCAAGTACTACTATCATTCTCCCATGTCACACCCAAAGATTTGAATCAAGCCCTGAACTATCCCTTAACTGTCAATCCTAGTAGCAGTTACACAACTCTCAATACAACCGAGTGACCTCTAATGAAAGCGGTTAAAAGAAAGCGGTAAAGAAAGCATTTAAAACCTATCACTCGGAGGTTTTGAAAATCTGACCCTGGTAGTAAAAGACAGCTCCCCATCAGGATGAAGGAGTATGGATCAAGAATTCCCGGCTCTCAGTGAACCACTAGTGTGTTCACTTCCTTCCGGGTGATTATGAGATACAAACTAATGAAACGAACTAATAAATTAGTTCGTTCCGGATGCACTCACTCAGGACTCAAAAGTAGGCTTTGGCAGAAGAGGATATCAGTTGAAAGAAAACTCAACCCTATCTTGGAAAATAACCAAGGCCTGGATGATGTTCCTCTAAGATTATTTACTACACTGTATTTGAATCCAAGTGGACCCCATCTCGGTATAGCACTTAATCTTACATTTCCATCAACCAGCAATTTTGGAAAATAACGGATTTGAAAATCATTCCCTGTCAGGTACTAGACTCTCAGTTAAAACACAGACCCTTTCAGTCTAGGCGAGACCTAATCGCTGAATCTGCTTCTAATTTCCCAAAATACAACCCTTGACAGGATATGAATTAGTCATAACTGAAGAATTTATCCCTTACTCAGATCCGGATTTTATAAAGAGGTTTTTGTTGGAAATTTATAAAGCAATATCTGTTTAAGATCTAGACTTCTATTGTCCAAGGGAAGGATCCCAAAATAATTACAGACCACAATAATATAAAATATTATCATGCATAAAGATAATGGAAGTGTAAAATTAATTGACCCAAAATATAGATGCGGGTCTAGACAGAAGGTGAAACACAGAATGAAGTGGTCAAGGGACCAAAGTAATGGCAGAATAATCAGGTGGACTGTAAACATCTACTGTCCAATTTCCCAATCACTCGGATGGAGCGAATTTAGACAGCTTAGACCCTATAATGGTGGTGTCAACACCAGTTGGGCCTCCACTGTCTGTGAATTCGGATAAAAACCTACATGCTTCCCTTCTATAATGATCATCAGTTGGCATTGACTGATGCCAACTGACTCCCAGTACGGATTGGAATTTAGGTTTGGAAATTAAGATAATAATAAAAATAAAACTGTATCTGGATGGGAGTCAGCCGAGCAGCTATTATAACCCCGGATGGGCGAACCGCCAAGGCTTCCACTGACAGCCATCCAGACCATGCAAAATAACAATTAGTAATTAATACCCAGAATACGAGCTAGTTATCCATGAGGGAATACCCGCCAACATTAGTCTGATGTATTCTTTACTAATCGTTCCACACAACACTCAAAGACAAAATAAATAAGAAACAAAAGAAGATCCCTTGTATGAGAGACATTGGTTTCTCATGCAAGGTTGTGGATTGGGTCCACATGTGATGGTCTTAGATAATCCTTCCTACCATAATTAATTACAGTCCAGATTATCTGTTTAAGCCATCAAGATTTTGTTTATACAAAAGTGTTTTAATGGCAATTGAACAAAGGTCCTTTAGTCATGATGATTGTCGATGTTTGATTATTACTAATCTCAATCCTTAATCATTAATGAGTCAAGGGTTCAATTAATTAAGTGATGCAAATGGAGAATCAAAATTTGGGCAGCATAACACCCTATATTGCAATTCCAGAATGTTACATCCTAACCTTGGGGTTATGATGTGAGTGTTGCAATATAAAATAGGAAGAGAATGAAGGTTGTTTGAGATTAAATAGAGGGAGAGGAACCCTTGTCGCGATATCATAAATTTTGTCGCGGACCGAGGTCCGCGACATGGACATCCCGACAGGTTTTTAGAATTTTTGGCAGCATAATGCCTCTTTGTCGCTATGCGAGATTTTGTCGCGGAATGTGGTTCCGCGACAAGAGTGACATCGCGACAAAGTGTTTTCAGAAAATTCCTAAAGCATTTGAACCTTTGTCGCTATGCATGGAAATTTTGTCGCGGAACGTGGTTCCGCGACAAGGTGTTCCGCGACAAGGTGTTCAAAGATCAAGGAACATGGCATAATTTTTCTGTCTCAGAATGGGATTTTGTCGCGGAACGTGGCTCCGCGACAAGATGATTCCGCGACAAAAAGCCATGCAGACAAAATGCAAGAGTTTGGCTCCTTTGTCGCTATGCATGGACAGTTTTGTCGCGGAACGTGGCTCCGCGACAAGATATTCCGCGACAAAGGGTTTTAAATTATGGAGACAAGTGTCTTGAAACACCTTGGTCGCGGAACAGCCATTTTGTCGCGGAACGTGGTTCCACGCCAGAAGGCGGTTGGCGCCCAAGGTGGTTCAGGACAAAAGTCAGAAAAAGCAGAAATGAACAGTGGCATGCAAACAGCGTGATCTCACCCTATTTCAGATCAAAAAGCTATTCTAAGCTAAAAATAAGCAAGAAACATTCAAAATAAAGAAGAACATGCCTAAACAAAAATAACAAGGATGGGCAGAATATTAAAATAAAGCAGGAGTCCTAATCTAGGGTTTGATCACACATCCACACAACATTATTCATAAAATGCTAACAGTAAACATAAATAGGCATAATGGGGGTCAAGAGACCCCAAAACGAAAAAGAAAGCATAAATCCATGGGGTGTGAGACCCATTTCATGATTTGGGACACAAATGATGAATGTTTTCCCATATTATTGAAGAGGTATTGTTAATACCCATGATTTGGGTATTACAAACCCTAAAACAAAAGTTTAGAAACCAAAACATGGTATGAAAATGGCTATCTAAGCAACTGTGAACAGTAAAAACACTAAACTAAGCTAAACTAAGAGCAAAAATTAAATAATACATGAAAATAAACCTAAACTACTCTACCTAAGGAAGAACTCCTAAGCTTGCCTGCAAGAGCTCTACAACAATTTCAATCTCTCCCACTAGCCAACCTCTTAGCTCATGGGAGGCACCTCATATTTATAGAAGTGTAACCCTAAGCCCATGGGCCTTGATTCTAGCCCATTGTGTCTTAAGACATCACACACATCACAGCTTTGTCTCGGAGCATCAAGTTGGTCTCGGAACACACTGCATGTGGCAAGGCTTCTCGACTGGGTCTTGTGTCTCTAATTGTGCATCTTGGTCGCGGAACATGCCTTTGTCGCGGAGCATGCCATCGCGACAAAGGTCATAGCGACAAAGGGCTTGGCTGGTCTCCTCTTCATCGGGGCCACTTGGTCGCGGAACCCCTCCCTTGTCGCGGAACACTGCATCGCGCCAAGGGGCTTCCGCGACAAAGGTCTTCCTGGGCCTGCTGGATTGGGCCAGATGGGCCGAAAATATTCTTTTTGTGGGCTTTTCTATCTTTTTCCCATCTTTTTGTTTCCTTTTCTTTTTCTCATGTTTTTGGATTTTTCTAACATAAATATGTAATAAAATTACATATTTATGTCTTTTTCTCACCAGCTTATTATTTTTACAATTATGCATAAATCAGTCTAATTCGACTGCTTTCTTACTTAATGTAAGACCGGAATGCGATCAAATGCCCGTTTAAGACACGGAAATGGATTGAAAATAATGGTCATTTCTGGCCATTATCAACATCCTCACATTTAATACTGATCGTCCCCGAGCAGTCAGAGTCAATGTTCGTAAGAACACGGACTCTACATATTCAATTCATTTTCGTGGCTTCATAAATCACATCCTTTATGGATTGGGATAAGACAATCAAAAACTACAAGTATTAAACTCCCTTGATTGCAGTGTTTAATGAAATGATACTTGCTCACTATATCGGGCCTACATATCAAACATTATTATTAATCCTTCATGAATATCATGTTTGAAAGATGCAACGATTAAAAATTAGAAATAAGGCATGACATGAATATGTGCAATAAGACAAAGCCTCACATATAAGAGAATCGGAAAAATTCACTCACTCTCAATTGGGGTTTATCATGACCGCTCAAAATCAAATTTAATTAAATTATCCCATAAGCTTGCAATCAGACCAACTCGCCACCGGCTCATTTCCTCAAATCGAGATCACGAGGTCTTATTTGAGGGTTATAACGGGGCGTACGGTTGTAACATTGGGTGGGAAAGGAAAATTATTGGCTAGAAGTGGCAAAGATTTATTCTATCATAACTTGGCATTTTTATTTAAACTTTATGATCATCATTATTTCTTTCTTTTTGATTTTCTTTTGCATGACATTAGACTATTGTCTGATTTGCTTTGTCATTTGCAATTTATTGATGTTGAATGAAATTCAACTTCTTCTCTCTCTTTTTTTTTTTTTTTTTTTTTTTTAATCGGTTTATTGAATACCGATTTGATGAATTCATGATCATAAATTTAATGCCTTGATAAAATTTTTTCTTGCACACTTGGGTTTGAATTTTTTTGGTCTTTTTAGAAGGCTAGGAATAATATAGAGGGCTTCAAAGAAAAATTAGGCTTATAGGCTCAAATTGGTTAATCCTAAAGGGAAAATATTTTTGGGTTTGGATTTCAAACGAAGGCCAAAAATTTGGGTTTTTCTAAGTGCCTCGATCATATGCTCGATTTCGGGAATATGGCATGATCTTGAATCGGTCCCAATTGCAAGTTCTAGTTTCCTTTAATCAAAATGATTCACACATCAAAGAAAATGAATGAGTAAAAGTGACTCATGGCTCAAATCTCACAAGGTTGGGTTGATTCATGTCATACAATATTCTCAAATTTAATCCAAGCTTAATTCTAACAATTTACTCAACCGAAATCTCTAACATGCAGATTTGTTACCCAATAAGCTGATCGCATCATTAAATTTTTATAGCTCAAAACCTCAGGAATTCATGTCATGCATGTCTTCAATTATATTATCCCAATTTGAAAGTCTGAAAATTTAATCATAAGCCTAAATTCAATGTAACACCCGAGGAAAAACAAATTCAAATTGTTTTGAACTACGTCATGACTTGATCCCTTCACAGGGTACGTAGGCAGCTTAGAACTAATTTCTAAGTTCAGTCACGAAATAAATCACAAAATACATCACGAATTAGATCACAAGGACGATAGGAGATGTTGGAACCAATTTAGACTAGGCTAAGTAGGACCCGGAAATGTTGCGAGCGATAAGCCGGACTCGTAACAAGATTAAGGAGAAGATTCCGCAACGAAGACGACCCAGGGAATCGAGCTAACACGTAGAAAACCGATAGGGGAAAGCGAGGGAAGACCCGACGGAACACGCGGACCGCCGAACCGGCCGGTCCGGCCGGCCCGCGCTGCCCGCGCGCCGCCGCGCGACAACCGTGCGGCCAAGGGCGTCGCGCCCCCAGGGAAGGTCACGCGTGCTCCGCGCGCACAAAGGCCTATGTGCGCGCCACCAGCGCGCCAGAGGTGCAGGAGGTGTAAACTTTCCTTCCATGGCGATTTTCTTGCCAAAAATCCGACCTCCATCAATGGCAAGTCGATCACAACAATGGGGAAGGGCATAAGATCAGATTTGGGGCGCCCCTCCCCCTCACTCTCAGAAAACCTAACCCTATACACCTCCAAAACTCCTCTCCAAGTCGAAACCTCTCCGAACTCACTTTCCGGCAAGAATTCCGGCGACGGCAAGGCGAAAGGAACCAAGCCCTGCCCTCTAGACTCTTGGTAAGCTATTGTACAAAGTTTCAATTCGTCCATAAGTCTCAGAAACTCGAATTCTAACACTATTTCCTTACTACGATTCTCCGTCGGAAAACGAACAAAAAGCGATCGGAGAAGTTGGCCGTTCGTCGTGACCCTAGGACGTCCGGAAACCCAATCCAGCGACCCTATCATCATCTTAAGTAAGTTAAAACCTTACTCACAAATTTTCGTGGTTGTTTGTTGTTTAAATCTCGAGATATAGGCTTGTAACAAAAATCGGTTTTCAAAAACCCTATTTTCGTCCAATTTTAAAGACTCGCCAAAAACTCGACCTTCGGGAATTCAAACCGAAAACTTTTCAACATAAAAGTTGTTCCTAACACCTTTATCTATCTTGTGGCCAAATTTCAGCCGTTGGCATTAAGTTTTGCTATCCCAATTTTCGCCATGAACTTTCTGTATCGAACCGAACAATTTAATTCTGTGACAGATTCCTTCATTCAACTTGATGCATGTGTTTCACCCATTTTTCGAATGATTTAACTTTGCATTTCTAAACAAAAGTTGTAGATAATTGTGTCTAGATTATGCCTACAAAATTTCACGAATTTTGGTGTTCATTTGATATGTCAAACGGCCAAGTTTTTAGAACTGTTTTGACTTCGTTTTAAGGGCCATGAGTATGCAGTGAGTTGCACTCGATTTTTGAGTACCAAGAATTCATTATTTCCAAAAACTTAAAACATGAAAGTTGTTCCTTAATGTGTCGTGTAGTTACTGTAAAAATTTCACATCGATTGGTTTTGAAATGAATTTTTAATCGGCGTTGCACGAACCTGTGACGAAAATGGTTTTGAGACATAAATTATTCTTTGCAACAAACTCGGATTTCAACTCACTTCGGAACCTTATTTCCAAAAACTTAAAACATGAAAGTTGTTCGTATGTGTGTTTTTGGATTACTGTAAAAATTTCAGAATTTTTGGAGAAAGGACGAATTTTAAATTAAGAAAGGCGTAAACTGCCTCGAATAGGATTTTTCGAACTTGAGAAAACTCGAACTATGAAAACGCGATATCGATCATTTGATAACTTTGAAATACGAACTTTCGAAAAATCCCGTTCACTAGGCTGAGCCGATCTTCATACTATCATTATCTTTGAGACTGCCTCGTTAGTGGTCTCCTTACTATCTGAGATTGCCTCGTTAGTGATCTCGCGCGCTGTATTTGTGGATCGCCTCGTTAGTGGTCCTGCTATCTTTTTGGATCGCCTCGTTAGTGGTCCTACTATCTTTGAGACTGCCTCGTTAGTGGTCTCCCATTGTTTGGACTGCCTCGTTAGTGGTCCTATGTTGAGATTGCCTCGTTAGTGATCTCCCGGTATGGTGTCCTCTTCTTAGTTTACGGGATGAAAAGTAAAAGACTCGTGTGAGTGTTTCATTATGCTTAAATCGTATTTATCCTGTCTTTAATTATGCATTTAAAATTTACGCATCTTAAATTATGCTTTTTAAATTAAGTTCTTTAATCATGATTTTCCGCTGCAAATAAATCATGTATTTTTAAATTCCCGTACGGTAAGCGAAATCCTTAGTTTAAACACTTGTAACCCCTTTTATTTGTAGTTAGGGATTAACTTACTCAGTATATTTTTATACTGACAACCGTTGTCATTTCTTTTTTTCAGAGTACGTCGAGTGACGCATTGCATATGCACTTGGGGGAAATCATAATGGACATTTTAAATTTCTGCATCGTACTGTTTTTACCGGGTCTGTTAAACCCGAGGATTTGGCCATGTTGGCCGTGATTTTACTTTCCGCTGCACTTACTTTATTTATTTTCCAAACGTGATAATTTCTACTATCGTACTAAGTATTATAAATTTCCGGACTAAATCTTGAAATGTTTTAAATCTTTTCCATACCCACAAGCCTTGCGTTTCCTTAGCGAGCTCGGGAAGCCGTGTCTTGCTAGGAAATGCGGCGGTGACATCCCGGCCTGGGTTATCAAATCCGGGGTGTTACAAGTTGGTATCAGAGCCCGGAAAATTTTTAAAGCTACTACTATTATTTTAAACCAATATTTTTAAGCCCAAGTGTTATTTCTCTTAAAATTATTTATTTGACTACTAGTACTATTTTTAGCCCAAAAATCTATAATCCTTTTTTTTACATAGCCCAAATCTTAGCCCAAGAAATATTAAATTTTGGCCCACTATAGAGGCCCAACCTTTAGCAATTTATTTTAAACTAAATTTTATGGGGAAGGGACTTGCACTTGCATGTTGCATATAGATTTAAATATATGCATATCTTAACTTTGCCTGAAAAACGTCTAACTCTAACCTACCTTGTTAACAATAGATGGCTTCCCCAAACGTGAACATGATCAACCTACTAATGAGGTTGATTGAAGCATACCTCGAATCTCCTCAAAACGTGAACAACTTCAGACTAAGGGTAGAGCAAATGGAAGCTAACTTGGGCCACCTAACTAATCTGGGCCAAGCAGGACACCAAGATATAACCCAACTCCAAGTCCAAATCAACGAACTCCAGACCCGCGAGACTGAGCTTTGGACCCGGATTGACGACGTAGAGACCCAAGCAGGGGTCTTGGGACATCAACTGCATCACCTGAAGGACGATCTGCTTCCACCTGCCCCACTCAACCCAGGAACTCCTCCTGTAACTAGCCTCGTTATTGACCCTGTCGCTGTCCCTGCAGCCGTCCCGACCCCAGTTGCAATCATTGATCCTGCTCCTGCTGCTGGGCCCAGTTGGCCAGCCAGCCCAGTGTTCCATGGGCCCCTTGGCACGGGCACCATCGAGGAATCAAGTGGCGAGGATGACCCCATGGAGGACCCGACCACCTACCCTTCGCAGGATTAGAGATTTTTGATGCATTATCCCCATTGTTCTCCTTTTCTATTTTCCCAAACTATTTTCAGGATCTTTGCTACTTGTCGCTTGTACCGAAACAAAAACTTCTACTGGGCAATAAAGTCACAAACACTTATTTTATATACCATCTTTATATCTTAACAAAGCGCCGGCAAACAAACAAACAACGCATCTATTTCTGCATAACAAAACGACAAGTGCCTCAGACCCTAAAACCCTAAACAACTGAACGAATAAATGCAAATACTGACCCACTCCTGATAAGCACCATACAATTCAGCGAGATTTTTTTTCCACTTTATCGAATCTCCCTGAACCTTACACCCTCCTCGGTTGTAACAGGATGGCGCCTCGAGGACGACCAAGGCCCTTCCCTGCCACCCCCAACACCCACGGCACGCCGGGACAACCCAATGAGCAGGCACCGGACGCGGAGATGCCAAACCCGGCGGGACCAATGCCTAACCCTGCGGAAGGGCGATTGAGAAATATGGAAGAATTACTAATTGCACTGGGTAATGCTTACGTTAACCAGGGTGGAGCTGCCGCGGCGCCACCACCGGAAACGAGGATCAACTACTTGGCCGCGGTGAACCCCTACCGACCTCCTTACTACGTCGGGGAGGAAGACCCCGCTAAGCTGGAAGAATGGTTGAGAACCTTCGACAAATTGCTAAAGGCGGTGAGATGCCCGGAGGGGGAGAAGGTCCACGTGGCCTCGTACTATCTGGGTGGCGAGGCCGACGACTGGTGGCAGGCTACCCAAGGGAAGCTGGCAGAGGATGATGAACCTTACTCGTGGAACGAGTTCATGGAGTTACTCCGGGAGCGCTTCTACCCGATGAGTACTAAGGCAGCACTGTACGAGGAGTTCTCATCCCTGAAGCAGGGAGAGAAATCTGTTCAAGAATACTATGCACGGTTTAAGGAATTGGTGAGATTTGCGCCCAGGATGGTACCTACTGACGGGGAGAAGGCGCAAAAGTTCGAAATGGGATTGAACTTGTCGATTCGAGAGGTGATCACTGGAGTTAACTACCCGGACCTGCAATCTGTCTACGATCGTGCAGTAGCAGTAGCACGAGTGCAACAGCTAAAGAGGAAGGCTGCTGGGGAATCTAGCCGAGGGGCGCAAGGCCCAGACAAGAGGAACAGGGATAACCGGACAAGCAACACTACTGGCGGGGACAACTTTCGGCGAGGGCCGAACGGGAATGCTCAGAACAACAATGGTCGGAATGTCAACCAAGGAGGACGAGTGCCACCGTGCCCATGATGTGGCAGGCCGCACCTGGTAAGGAGGTGTCCTCAGATGGGCGAGTGCTTCCGGTGCGGCCGAATTGGCCATCGGAGGGAGGAATGTCGAACCCGACTCGAGAACATCACGAAAAGAGAAGACTTGGTCATTGGACCTACGAGCCGTTCAACCAGGGAGGTAGGAATGGCAACAACCAAGGATATCGGCCTCCTCCGAATCCGAACCAACGCCCTCCGAACCAGCAGCAAAATGCAAACCCAAATCAAAACCAGCCAGCCAATCAAGGGAGGCCGATGGGGAGGTTGAACGTGATCAACCAGGCTGACATACCCGCGCAGGGTGACGTGATGGCAGGTACTTTCCATGTCCTAAGTACTCCACTTAGAGTCTTATTTGATTCCGGAGCCAGTTGCTCGATTGTATCTTCGAGAGTCGTAACTGAACTAGATCTACCTAAGTGCGAGATAATTAGCTTAGGCATCCAACTGCCCTCTGGAGAAGTAATAGCATGCTCTAAACGCTACAATGGAATACCTATAGTGATAAAGAACGTAGAGTTTTTCGCAAACTTGGTAGAGTTCAACGTCAGGGACTTTGACGTCATACTAGGAATGGATTGGCTAACCCGGTATAAGGCCGTGATCGAATGCCAAAAGCAAAAGATCACGCTGTCTAAAAGTAGGGGGAAAAGAGTCATCTTCTACTCTCAACCCCCTAAGAAATCTAACAAGTTAATCAACGTCCTAGAGTTAGGTAGCCTAATGCGTAAGGGCCACGCGCTATACGCATGCTACGTTCACAACCTCGAGGCTGAAGGGGTAAAGATAGACAACATTCCGGTGGTGAGAGAGTACCCGGATGTGTTCCCAGAGGACGTTCCTGGCATGCCCCCTGAGAGGGATCTCGAGTTCACCATAGATCTTATCCCGGGAACGGAACCTGTATCAAAGGCTCCTTACCGCATGGCACCGCCGGAGATGAAGGAGCTAAGGGAACAGCTCGAAGAATTGCTGGAAAAGGGATATATCCGACCGAGGACGTCTCCATGGGGAGCACCGGTCTTATTCGTCAAAAAGAAGGATGGGAGTCTGAGACTGTGTATTGACTATAGGGGACTTAATCAAGTCACTATCAAGAACAAGTATCCGTTGCCCAGAATCGAGGATCCGTTTGACCAGCTGAAGGGAGCTACTGTGTTCTCCAAGATCGACCTGCGATCGGGATATCATCAGCTGCGAATTGCTGAGAAGGACATCCCGAAGACAACGTTCAGGAGTCGCTACGGACACTACGAATTCACAGTACTGTCATTCGGACTGACGAACGCCCCGGCGATGTTCATGAACCTCATGAACAACGTGTTCCGAGGACTGTTAGATCAATGCGTAGTGGTATTCATAGACGACATCTTGGTCTACTCAAGGGACGAGGAAGAACATTCCAAGCACTTACATAAAGTGCTGAGGATCCTCCGAGAAAATCAGCTATATGGGAAGTTGTCCAAATGCGACTTCTGGCTGAGGGAGGTAACATTCCTTGGGCATATCGTATCCGCCAGCGGAGTGGCGGTAGACCCGGCAAAAATCTCGGCTGTAACTGAGTGGGTACCCCCGAAGAGCCCAACGGAGATAAGAAGCTTTCTCGGACTGGCGGGCTACTACAGGCGATTTGTCCAAGACTTCTCCAAAATCGCCCGCCCATTGACCCAACTGCTGAAGAAGGGGGTGAAGTATGACTGGACTGGCAAGTGTGAAGCCGCATTCCAGGAGCTGAAGAAACGACTTACCACGGCGCCGGTGTTGGCGTTACCATCAGAGGATGGAGACTTCGAGGTGTATAGCGACGCCTCGAGAGAAGGACTGGGATGCGTACTGATGCAGGATCAAAAAGTCATAGCATACGCATCACGACAGCTGAAACCGCACGAGCAAAACTACCCGACGCACGACCTGGAACTGGCCGCGGTCGTGTTCGCCCTGAAAATCTGGAGACACTATCTCTATGGGCGGAAATGTCGGATGTTCACCGACCATAAGAGCCTCAAGTACATATTCACGCAAAGAGAGCTGAACTTGAGGCAGAGGAGGTGGTTGGAACTGATCAAAGATTACGACCTAGAAGTCGCGTATCACGAGGGCAAGGCCAACGTCGTGGCCGACGCCTTGAGTCGGAAGGCGCAACACGTCACGAACTCACTGGTGATACCGGCCGAATTGTACAGAGATTTGGCGAAACTAAGCCTGGAACTGGTGCAGCCCGGTACGGTAACCGAGGTCGTCAACGCGATGGTAGTAAGCCCTACCGTATTCGAAGAAATACGACTCGCCCAGGCGGGTGACGAACAGATGGAGGAAATAAGGAGAAGCATTGCCGAAGGAAAGGCAGTAGATTTCCAGATTCACGAGGACGGGAGCATCCGCTTCAGGGGAAGATGGTGTATACCGCGGGAGTCCGCAAATCTGAAGAAGAAGGTGATGGAGGAAGGCCATAGCACCCCCTACTCGGTCCACCCCGGAGGGGATAAGCTATACAAGGACTTGAAGAAAAATTATTGGTGGCCGAACATGAAGAGAGAGGTGGCCGAATTCGTGGCAAGGTGCCTTACCTGCCAGAAGATCAAGGCAGTACGGCAAAAGCCCTTAGGATTAATGCAACCATTGGAGATCCCAAGCTGGAAGTGGGATAGCATCTCCATGGATTTTGTTTCAGGGTTGCCACGTTCGCCAAAAGGAATGAATAAGATCTGGGTGATCGTGGATAGGTTAACGAAGGCCGCCATTTTCATCCCGATGAAGGACACTTGGACAATGGACCAACTAGCAAGAGCATACGTAGACAATGTGGTACGCCGGCACGGGGTGCCGCATGACATCATCTCGGATAGGGATAGCAGATTCGTCTCCCAGTTTTGGACCAAGCTGCAAGAAGCTCTGGGGACGCAGATAAAGATGAGTACGGCGTTCCACCCTATGACGGATGGACAGACGGAGCGAACTATACAGACGCTGGAGGACATGTTGAGGGCTTGTGTGTTGGAATTCAAGGGAAGTTGGGAGCACCACTTACCCTTGATCGAGTTCTCCTATAACAACAGTTATCATGCGAGCATCGGCATGGCGCCCTTCGAAGCGCTGTATGGACGAAGATGCCGGAGCCCATTGAGTTGGGAAGAGAACGATCGAATAATGACGGTAGGGCCACAACTGGTGGAGGACATGGCTCAGCAAGTTAAGGTTATCCAGGGGAAGATGAGAGCCGCTCAGGACCGGCAAAAGAGTTATGCGGATGTGAGACGGCAGGACTTGGAATTTCAAGTCGGTGACAAGGTCATGCTGAAAGTCTCGCCAATGAAGGGCGTAATGCGCTTTGGCAAGCGAGGGAAACCGAGCCCACGATACATAGGGCCATATGAGATCCTAGAGAGAGTGGGGAATCTGGCGTACCGGCTGGCGCTGCCGCCTCAACTAGCACGCGTCCATAACGTGTTTCACGTTTCCCAGATAAAGAAGTATGTGCCCGACACATCGCATGTACTCCAACCGGACGTAATCGAATTGGATGATGACCTGACCTATGAAGAAACCCCGGTGCAAATACTCGACTACAAGGAAAGGGTGACAAGGAATAAAACTGTAAAGATGGTCAAGGTCCTGTGGTCCAACCACGAGACGGAGACGGCAACCTGGGAATTGGAAGCCGACATGAGGCAACGTTACCCTACCCTCTTCCAAGACGACCCGACCACAGTTATGGGGACATAACTGTATTCTTAAGGGGGGGAGGATGTAACACCCGAGGAAAAACAAATTCAAATTGTTTTGAACTACGTCATGACTTGATCCCTTCACAGGGTACGTAGGCAGCTTAGAACTAATTTCTAAGTTCAGTCACGAAATAAATCACAAAATACATCACGAATTAGATCACAAGGACGATAGGAGATGTTGGAACCAATTTAGACTAGGCTAAGTAGGACCCGGAAATGTTGCGAGCGATAAGCCGGACTCGTAACAAGATTAAGGAGAAGATTCCGCAACGAAGACGACCCAGGGAATCGAGCTAACACGTAGAAAACCGATAGGGGAAAGCGAGGGAAGACCCGACGGAACACGCGGACCGCCGAACCGGCCGGTCCGGCCGGCCCGCGCTGCCCGCGCGCCGCCGCGCGGCCACCGCGCGGCCAAGGGCGTCGCGCCCCCAGGGAAGGTCACGCGTGCTCCGCGCGCACAAAGGCCTATGTGCGCGCCACCAGCGCGCCAGAGGTGCAGGAGGTGTAAACTTTCCTTCCATGGCGATTTTCTTGCTAAAAATCCGACCTCCATCAATGGCAAGTCGATCACAACAATGGGGAAGGGCATAAGATCAGATTTGGGGCGCCCCTCCCCCTCACTCTCAGAAAACCTAACCCTAAACACCTCCAAAACTCCTCTCCAAGTCGAAACCTCTCCGAACTCACTTTCCGGCAAGAATTCCGGCGACGGCAAGGCGAAAGGAACCAAGCCCTGCCCTCTAGACTCTTGGTAAGCTATTGTACAAAGTTTCAATTCGTCCATAAGTCTCAGAAACTCGAATTCTAACACTATTTCCTTACTACGATTCTCCGTCGGAAAACGAACAAAAAGCGATCGGAGAAGTTGGCCGTTCGTCGTGACCCTAGGACGTCCGGAAACCCAATCCAGCGACCCTATCATCATCCTAAGTAAGTTAAAACCTTACTCACAAATTTTCGTGGTTGTTTGTTGTTTAAATCTCGAGATATAGGCTTGTAACAAAAATCGGTTTTCAAAAACCCTATTTTCGTCCAATTTTAAAGACTCGCCAAAAACTCGACCTTCGGGAATTCAAACCGAAAACTTTTCAACATAAAAGTTGTTCCTAACACCTTTATCTATCTTGTGGCCAAATTTCAGCCGTTGGCATTAAGTTTTGCTATCCCAATTTTCGCCATGAACATTCTGTATCGAACCGAACAATTTAATTCTGTGACAGATTCCTTCATTCAACTTGATGCATGTTTTTCACCCATTTTTCGAATGATTTAACTTTGCATTTCTAAACAAAAGTTGTAGATAATTGTGTCTAGATTATGCCTACAAAATTTCACGAATTTTGGTGTTCATTTGATATGTCAAACGGCCAAGTTTTTAGAACTGTTTTGACTTCGTTTTAAGGGCCATGAGTATCCAGTGAGTTGCACTCGATTTTTGAGTACCAAGAATTCATTATTTCCAAAAACTTAAAACATGAAAGTTGTTCCTTAATGTGTCGTGTAGTTACTGTAAAAATTTCACATCTATTGGTTTTGAAATGAATTTTTAATCGGCGTTGCACGAACCTGTGACGAAAACGGTTTTGAGACATAAATTATTCTTTGCAACAAACTCGGATTTCAACTCACTTCGGAACCTTATTTCCAAAAACTTAAAACATGAAAGTTGTTCGTATGTGTGTTTTTGGATTACTGTAAAAATTTCAGAATTTTTGGAGAAAGGACGAATTTTAAATTAAGAAAGGCGTAAACTGCCTCGAATAGGATTTTTCGAACTTGAGAAAACTCGAACTATGAAAACGCGATATCGATCATTTGATAACTTTGAAATACGAACTTTCGAAAAATCCCGTTCACTAGGCTGAGCCGATCTTCATACTATCATTATCTTTGAGACTGCCTCGTTAGTGGTCTCCTTACTATCTGAGATTGCCTCGTTAGTGATCTCGCGCGCTGTATTTGTGGATCGCCTCGTTAGTGGTCCTGCTATCTTTTTGGATCGCCTCGTTAGTGGTCCTACTATCTTTGAGACTGCCTCGTTAGTGGTCTCCCATTGTTTGGACTGCCTCGTTAGTGGTCCTATGTTGAGATTGCCTCGTTAGTGATCTCCCGGTATGGTGTCCTCTTCTTAGTTTACGGGATGAAAAGTAAAAGACTCGTGTGAGTGTTTCATTATGCTTAAATCGTATTTATCCTGTCTTTAATTATGCATTTAAAATTTACGCATCTTAAATTATGCTTTAAATTTCGCTTTTTAAATTAAGTTCTTTAATCATGATTTTCCGCTGCAAATAAATCATGTATTTTTAAATTCTCGTACGGTAAGCGAAATCCTTAGTTTAAACACTTGTAACCCCTTTTATTTGTAGTTAGGGATTAACTTACTCAGTATATTTTTATACTGACAACCGTTGTCATTTCTTTTTTTCAGAGTACGTCGAGTGACGCATTGCATATGCACTTGGGGGAAATCATAATGCACATTTTAAATTTCTGCATCGTACTGTTTTTACCGGGTCTGTTAAACCCGAGGATTTGGCCATGTTGGCCGTGATTTTACTTTCCGCTGCACTTACTTTATTTATTTTCCGCACGTGATAATTTCTACTATCGTACTAAGTATTATAAATTTCCGGACTAAATCCTGAAATGTTTTAAATCTTTTCCATACCCACAAGCCTTGCGTTTCCTTAGCGAGCTCGGGAAGCCGTGTCTTGCTAGGAAATGCGGCGGTGACATCCCGGCCTGGGTTATCAAATCCGGGGTGTTACATTCAACCTGTGAATTTAGAGCATGTTTATGCATATTTTTGCTGGTTATTTAATTGAAAGCAGTAAAGAGGCACTGTTGACATACTGAGTATGTCAACAGCATATTTTTGGCCTGACAGTCACTTATTCATCTCGGACTGTGCAGACATCTTTTCAAAGGAAAGCAGTAAAGATTCGTTCAGTGGTCTCAAAAGCTGAGTTCCAATTTAGGGAAAGCAGTAAATACATCCGTGGCAAGGGATCCTTGTGCAGTTGATACAAACCTGCACACACAAAAGGAGGAATCCCTTGCAGATTACTACTACTAAAATGGAAATGAAATAAAGCAAGGTAAAGTGGAACTAGGATTCTTCCTTCCTTCTTCAGAATAAGAATCTGGCCCAGTGGATATAACTGGTCAACTCGCACCGCAGACACCAGCCGTTATGGTCCATCATGGGCTCACGCCTCCTTGGGCAGTAGATTCTGTCCCCTTGGTTTGCCCATAGGTATGGAGTGTCTGGGTCGTCCGTCATCCATCCGAGGACGTTGGTAGACGTGTACTGAAGGATTGACCGATCTGTTACCATCCTTTCGATCATTCTGATTCCTTGTTCAACTTGCCTTTCATCCGTCTTACTCATAAGCATCAGTCCCCGGGTGAAGATTGACGCCTTGTGGTTGTCCTCAATTCCTGGGCGCAGCAGTTCACAAGCGTGCTCCTCATTCCCTTCTACAAACGCCATAAGTGCTGGAATGATCTGGAGATTGAAGTTTCCTGCAGCTATGCATGTTTGCAGGAATCTCTCCTTCTGCCAACGGATTTTTCTTGCCCTCTCTTCACAGTGGAGGAGTCAACCTCGCATCGCTTGTATACGATGGCAAGGTTCCCAGCATCCCTGAGCTTCTTGCATATCCGTTGTGCAGCAAACACCTCCCTGATTTCATCCTCCCCTATTCGAGAGAGAATTTCACCAAGGAGTTCAAGCGGTAAGTCCAGCAACTTGGTTCCTTCTGGTGCAGGATCTGGAATGGGAGGATTACCCCTGAAAAGATAAGAAGTGATGAATCCAATTTTTACATAATTTTCAGAAATTATTCAAGTTCAGAAACCAACATCCTCACATTTAGAGCTTTGCTCTAGATGTGAGACTATTAAATTTCTGACTTGAATTTTAATTTAAAGCACATGTAAATAATATTTGGTTTTAAATGGGCTAAAGAGCCCAAAATAAAATAAAATTGGCCATTGGGCCTAAAATCTTTTTAACGGGCCATTGGGCCCAAAAGTTTTCAGTTTTATTAAACAAGTCCGAGACACTTGTTGGAAGTGGAATGAGATGGATAGATGGAAATGGAATGCTCGAATTTTGGAATGTGCAATGAAGACGTGGCGGACTGGATCTGCTATTTCTGGATAGCTTGGACTGTTTGGACAGTTAAAGCATCCAAAAATTTGCAAACACTGTTTTTAATTTTAAAATGGTTGACTTGTTTTATTTAACAAAAGTGGGATGTGAGTGGTCCCATTTTGGATTTTGAAAAGGATAGCAGTTGGGTGACAAAAATACTGCTATTTTACTCACACTAGTGTTCCATTGGGAACAAAAGACTCAAGTCAAATATTAAACAAAAATAACTCTTTTTGTCTTTTTCTAAAAGGTTGCTTTTATTAAAAGTGGAAGCTTCCCATTGGGTGTTTGTACTATGTTTCCATAAACAAACAAACATTTATTCCCATGAGATTTCTAACATGGGGACAAATGTACCCAAAGAGATCTTACCTCTTTTATTACACCAACTCAACACTGTGCACATCACATCAGGATTAATCAAACCAATAACATCAAGATATTCAAAACAATACCCAGGTGTTCATTAGTTTGTTCTTTCCAGTTTTAAACCTTCAAAGTCTTTAAACCATTACCAGTTTCAAAATGGGGTTTCAAATGTTTCAAAATGGTGCTCATAACCGAGAGCACTAAAAAACCTTCAAAAGTTTAAAGTTAAATGTGCACACTGACCACACCACACCAAGAACACAACAAAATAAAAACAAAATAAAGGGTCCGAATGGGTGCTATGAACATGGCGAAAACAGGGTTTACCCTCTCCTCCTTGGCTCGGGTCTAGGCACAGGTCCAAGGTTTGGGAGGAGTCCATGAAATCGGTCCATAGTTTCCCTTTGGAAATGGGGTGCAAGAGTGCGAAGAACACGTGGTGTTCGTTCGGATGAGAGAAAAATGGGGGAAAAGAAGATGAAGAAGTTGGAGGAAGTTGAAATGACAGGAGAAAGTGAAAAACTGGAGGGGGTGGGGGGGGGTATAAATACTAGAATCTTTTGTCGCGGAATCCGAGACTTTGTCGCGGAACAAGGTTCCGCGACAAGGCACGGCGACATCAGAGAGGTCGCGGAGTCATGCTCCGCGACAAGGCTACCGCGACAAAGCTCAGTATGGGGACAAGGTCAACGCCGATCATGTCGCGGAGCAGGGCTTGGTCGCGGAGTCATGCTCCGCGACAAGGTGCATCGCGACAATCACCGGAGAAGGGTTAAGAAGGAAAAAGGGGGTTTGTCGCGGAACAGGGCCTGGTCGCGATGTATGACATCGCGACAAAGGACCTTCCGCGACAAAGAATTTTTGAATTTCAAATTTTCTTGGACTGGGCCCGAGTGTGATGTGGGCCTGAGTCCATTTTATTTGATTTGGGCTGAATAAATTCAGTCCAAGTAAATTCAAAATGCTGGGCTGAAAATTAAATAATCCACTTGCATAAAATTAGGTTGGGTCAGTTCCATTTTATCTGTGAATTTTATTTCGGGTATTGAATTTCTTCAATTCCCGAAAACATTTTCTCAGATTTATAGAACTAATCCAACCAAGAACCTGGTTTTCCATGTTACTCTTATCTGCTCCTCTTTTTGGTGGTTCCGAACTTCTGCAAGATAGATGAATGAAATGCATTAGATTTTCTCCAAATATCAACATCCTCACATTTAGAGTCTTAGTACTCTAAATGTTTAATTGATCTTTGGGTACTTGCTCGTCATGAAATAAGTACTGTAAATATATACTATATATATATATATAAACTAAAATTTTTGTGTTTTTAAATGCTGTTTCTTATTGAGTGTAGGCCGGGTCTGCCACTGCTTGGCTTTCTTTCTCCGGATCGAACTGTCCGTAGTACTCTTTCAATCGTTGTCCATTCACCACTATATCGCCCCTGCCAGTTCGAATCCTGACAGCTCCATTTTTAAACACCTCTAGTACTTCATGTGGTCCTTCCCATCTAGATTTGAGCTTTCCGGGGAACAGCTTCAACCTAGTATTGAACAATAACACATGTTGGCCAACATAAAAATACTTAGGTTTAATCCGGCGATCGTGCAACTTCTGGGTCCGCTCCTTGTAAATTCGAGAGCTTTCATAAGCTTGCGCTCGTATTTCCTCAATTTCATTGAGGTCCAACTTACGTTTGCTCTGAGCAACTTTCGGATCGAAGTTAAGCGTTTTAACGGCCCAGTAAGCTTTATGCTCTAGCTCTACGGGCAAATGACAGGCTTTTCCGAAGACCAGCCTATATGGAGACATCCCGATGGGAGTCTTATATGCTGTGCGGTATGCCCATAGAGCATCATTGAGCTTACGTGCCCAGTCCTTACGGGTTATCCCGACAGTGGCTTCGAGTATGTGTTTGATTTCGCGATTGGATACTTCGACTTGACCACTAGTCTGAGGATGGTAAGGCGTGCCTATCTTATGGAGGATCCCATTTTTACTCATTAAAGTTTCAAAACCTTTATTAATAAAGTGTGTTCCTCCATCAGATATCACCACCCTAGGTACGCCAAATCGACTGAAAATGTTGTTCTTGAGGAACTTGATGACTTGGCTACCATCATTGGTCGGTAATGCGACAGCCTCGACCCATTTGGATACGTAATCGACAGCTATCAAGATATAGTAGTTTCCACCAAATGGTGGAAACTGTCCCATGAAGTCAATGCCCCATACATCAAAGATCTCAAGTGTGAGAATCCCCTTTTGAGGCATCTCATCCCTCTTGGAGATGTTTCCTAATCTTTGGCATCTGTCACAGCCCTTAACAAATGTCCTGCAATCCTCATAGATGTGAGGCCAATAAAATCCACATTCGAGGACCTTGTGGGCCGTTCGAGCGGGACCATGGTGACCTCCATATTCTGATTCATGGCATTTTCTGACAATTTGATAGGCTTCATGCTCGGTCACACATCGCCTGATTATTGAATCAGGGCAGTGTTTGAAGAGATAAGGTTCTTCCCAGAAGTAACTTAATACATCTCGTTTGAACTTATTCCTCTGATGATAATTCGAAAACTGTGGGGTTACTCCGCATGCCAAGAAGTTAGCGATGTCGGAAAACCATGGACAAACTTGATTATGCAGATGCAACGCGAACAACTGTTCGTCCGGGAAATCTTCATTGACGGCTTTTTCCTTTTTATCATTATCTAATCGAGATAAGTGGTCAGCAGCACCGTTATCTCGACCTCGCCTATCTTTTATTATGATGTCAAATTCTTGCAACAGAAGTACCCACCTGATTAATCGAGGTTTTGCATCTTGGTTGCTAAACAAGTATCTCAATGCTGTATGATCGGTGTATACTATGGTCTTCGTACCTATCAGGTACTGTCTGAACTTGTCAAACGCGAAGACTACAGCATACATCTCTTTCTCCGTTGTGGTGTAGTTAACTTGGGCTTCATTCAGGGCATGACTTGCGTAATGAATTACGCAGTGTCTCCCATCCTTATGTTGTCCAAGAACTGCGCCCACGGCGAGACCACTAGCATCGCACATTACCTCGAAAGGCAGTGACCAATCGGGTGGTTGCACTATCGGTGCAGAAACCAACATCTTCTTGAGCGTGTCAAAGGCTTGGACACACGCTTCGTTTATTAAGAAAGGATTTTCTTTACAAAGCAGATTAGTGAGCGGCTTGGCAATTTTAGAGAAATCCTTAATGAATCGCCGGTAAAAACCGGCATGCCCTAAGAAGCTCCTAACTGATTTGATCGAGTTAGGAAGAGGGAGATTTGAAATGATGGAAACTTTGGCTGGATCAACTTCAATGCCTGCACGAGAAATGCGATGACCTAACACTATGCCCTCAGTGACCATAAAATGGCACTTTTCCCAATTTAAAACCAAGTTAGTGTCCTCACACCTCTTTAAAATCTTAGCAAGATTGGTCAAACAATCTTCGAACGTATCTCCATATACAGAGAAGTCATCCATGAAGACCTCAATGCATTTTTCGATAAATTCAGAGAAAATAGACATCATGCATCTTTGAAAAGTAGCAGGTGCATTGCACAAACCAAAAGGCATCCGTCGATAGGCAAAAGTGCCGTACGGGCAAGTAAAAGTGGTTTTATCATGGTCTTCACTGGAAATAACAATCTGATTGTAACCAGAATAACCATCCAAAAAGCAATAAAACTCTCTCCCTGCCAACCTCTCAAGCATCTGATCAATGAATGGCAATGGAAAATGGTCCTTGTGTGTGGCCTCATTCAGCTTCCGGTAATCGATACAAACTCTCCATCCGGTCACTGGTCTGGTTGCAACCTCTTCTCCTTGCTCATTCTTGGTTATGCACATCCCTCCTCGTTTGGGTACGACCTGCACTGGGCTAACCCATTTGCTATCAGAGATAGGATAGATTATACCAGCATCTAAGAGCTTGATAACTTCTTTCCTTACCACTTCCTGCATAAGGGGGTTCAATCGCCTCTGAGGTTGACGGGAGGGTTTAAACTCTTCTTCCATTAGAATCCCGTGCATGCAAATAGAAGGGCTTATTCCTTTTATATCAGAAATGGTCCAACCTATTGCATGTACATGTTTCTTAAGAACGGCCACCAGAGCATTTTCTTGCTCTTGGGAGAGCTTAGCCGAAACAATCACGGGTAACTTTTTATGTTCTGCGAGAAACGCGTACTTGAGATGATCGGGTAGTGTTTTAAGTTCAAGCTCTGGTGGACATTCAACGGAAGGGAGTAGTTTGCGAGAATTGGGTAGTGGGAGAACAGATTTACCTTCAGGATCCTGCATCAGTACAGGATCCTCTTCCTCCTCTTGGTTGGCGTCATCATGGAAGTCGATGCCGTCAAATTCCTCCAAATCCCCTGTTTCGGGATCGGCAAAGTGAACGGCTTTGCATCCTTTGTGCTCCACGCCAGCAGGCTTCAGTACCTGCTTTGATAGTTCATCCAGCATCATTTCACAATCAAGTTCAGAGTCTGGCTCTTCCCTAACTATTACATTTTCAAATGAGAAACAAGAACTGTCATTCGGAAATTTCTGCAATTTCTCCATATCAAAGATGATCTCCTCGCCATCGACCCTTAAGGTGACTTTTCCGGATTTAGCGTCAATCAGTGCACCACCAGTGGCTAGAAATGGGCGTCCAAGGATAAGCGGCATTTCAGAATCCTCTTCAATGTCGAGGACGATGAAGTCGACCGGGAAAAGAACCTGCCCGGTTTTGACCACAACATCCTTGAGGATTCCTACGGGCTGAGTGATCGATCTGTCTGCAAGTTGCAGTCTCATCTTGACCGGTTGAATTTCTCCAAGCTTAAGGCGAACAGCCATAGCTAGTGGCATCACATTGATGCTTGATCCTAAATCACAAAGCCCCATACTCACTTTGGCCTTTCCGAATTGTACTGGAAGTGTGCAACATCCGGGGTCCTCTTTCTTTTCAGGCATTCTCCTCTGAACGATGGCACTGCATGTGCTGTTGAGAATAATTACCTCTTCCTGCTCAACCTGCCTTTTTCCTGAAATCAATTCTTTCAAGAAGTTAGCATAGATGGGCATTTCGGAAATCATTTCTGTGAGAGGAATGGTTATCTCTACAGACTTTAATCGTTGCAGAAATTTCTTGAATTTAAGATCATGTTCTTTATTTTTAAGCCGCGCAGGATAAGGAATCCTGGGCATGTACTTGTTATTAGCAATTTTTGGTGGTGAAGGGAAGGAAGTTGTACCTTCACCTGTACCCTTATCTGTTTCAGCCTTTTCGGGCGCAGCTTCAGTCTGCAATTCGGCTGTCTCTTTTTCCGCTTCGTTCCCATTATCAGCTTCCTTACCAGCATTGTCAACAATATCATCTTCTTCAAATTCCGCTCCAGTATCTGCTCCCTTTGGTCCAGCTAGTACTCTTCCAGATTTCAAGGTTATTGCCTTGCATTGCGGGTTCTTTTCCGCAGTACTAGGCAATGTTCCTTTGTCCCTTTTCTGCATCTCATTAGCCATCTGTGTAACTTGGGTCTCCACATTTCTGATGGAGGCCTGCAGTTGATTGTTGATCTCTTTCTGACTAGTGATGAAATCAGTCATTAGATTCTCAAGCCTTGAAGGAGGCTTGTGATTCTGATTCTGATTTTGATGCTGATTCTGATTCCACTGGCCTTGGTTTGGGACAAACTGAGGCTGGAAACTTTGATTGGGCTGAAAGTTCTGGAAATTCTGAGGCGGCCTCTGCTGGATCTGAGGTTGGAAACCTGGATTCTGAAAATGTTGGCCCCTGTTCTGATTGAATCCTTGGTTCTGCTGAGGATTGAATTGCTGCTGTGGCTTATTCAAGAGATGTGAATTCAAGGCGTTGTTGTTTGAGTAGGACAAATTCGGGTGTCTATTTGGAAAGGCTCCTGCATAGTTACAGCTCTCAGCTGTGACTTGCTCGCATGTGTCAGTTGCATGAGCGCCTTGACACAGTCCACAGATCACATCAGTTTGCTGTCCCTGCGCAGAACTTCCAACTGCTTGATTTACAGACAACGCTGCCACTTGCTCTTGAAGTTTTTCAATGTCTGACTTCTCTACTGTACCTACAGCACATAAACTACAAGGGGGAGTGAGATTACCATCATCAGTTAGAACAGAACGGTTTACACTCATGGCTTCAATCTTTGCCCAGGCTTGGTCCATCGGTATGTAAAGCAAATGTTGACCACCAGCAGCATCAAGCATGGATTTCCATGCTGGGGTCAGACCACTGTAGAACTTTCTTAATCTCTCCCAGTCATGGAAGCCATGTTGAGGACACTTTCTGAGTAGGTTGAAGAATCTTTCCTTTGCATCATACAAGGACTCGTCTGGTTTCATCTTGAATTCCGCAATTTTGGAGCGGCATTCATCCACCTTGGACTCCGGGAAGTATTTTGCTAGGAAGTTTCTGATTACATCTTCCCATGTAGACTTCTGATTTACGGGCAGTGACTTGTACCATGTTCGTGCTCCGCTTGTCAGAGAGAAGGGGAATAGCCTTAGTCGAATAGTGTTTGCGGGTACATCACGATTCTTGATCGTGTCACACAATTCTAGGAAGGTTTGCAGGTGATCATGGGGATCTTCATGACTTGCTCCGGCAAACTGGTTGCTCTGGACTAGATTGATTAGGGCCGGTTTCAGTTCGAAGTTCCTGGCCAGGAATGGAGCTTGTCCAGGAATGTTCAGATATGGCTCTAAAATCGGCTGCATGTAATCAGCAGCAGCTGCTGCTTGCTGATTGTTCTCAGGCCCGCCTTGGTACTGCTGTGGGTAGTAGTTCTGAGGCATGAAATAGTTCCTCGGATCATTGAAATCATTCGGATTCTGGGGATTCTGATGGGGGTTATGGTATTGCTGATTCTGTTGGTTTGGGAAATTTTGCTGATTTGGTTGGTTTTGGTTGTTCGGTGGGTTTTGGTTCGGGTTGGGAGGGGGTGCCTCGAAGTGCTGCTGCTCCATGTTTGGAGGATTCCCACCTCCTTGTATGATCTGGGGAGGGGGATCATCCAAATCATCATGATCAGCATCTTCGGGGTCTTCCTTAATGTTGTGAAGTGGGGGATTGGGTTGAATGATTGGTGGGATGTCAGGGTTTGCCATTTCGGAGATATCGCTGCTGGTGCTTGGCGAAAGTAATGCCTGTCGTTCCCGTTCCCTTCTTCGTTTAGTCTCCGCCCTAAGACGTCGAGCTGTCTTTTCTATCTCTGAATTAAACGGGATCTCGGCTGGCGTCTGCTTCCTCCTTTGCATATAACAACGGCTTCAATAATGACAGTACCTGTACAATCCCCAGGTTAGAAGTGGTTCTGAAGGTGAATATTTATAATTATATGTATAGGCTAATCTAGGAGCAATGAGGAATGTAATTCTCTAAATAAAACGGCGCTGCATCCTCCCCGGCAACGGCGCCATGAAACTTTTGACAATTTCCATCCCACGAGCTTTTGCTAAAATTATACCAGGTTAGATTTATTAAATGAAAAGCGTTATGATTCACGGGAAAGGGTTTAGGGATACATCAAGATTATTAGTCTTTTTATTACTCAAGTGTGGTGCTTTGGTTTCAAATGGCGCTGTGGTCCTCTCTGTCATGAAATGTTGACAAATCTCATGGCATAGCCGGGATAGGTTGACCTTCAGCCTGTCACACTGAGGATCCCCGGCAGATATGCCATGATACTTCTCATCAATTCTTGCCATAAGAGTTCCTGCCATGAAACTTTTGACAGATTCCCACTACATGAGTATTTTCCGAAAAATCATGATCCTGGTTTAGATTTTATTTAATGAAATCAATTTATGATGGCGGGGTTGTGATTAGGGATATATTTATAAGTAGTCATGTTTTTATTGCTCGTGTTTAAGAAACTGTGCCCCCGAAAGCGCACGGTGTCAAAAATTGCAGTAATTTATAGTAAGACCGGATCGTTCACTGGAGGATGTGCGATAGAAGCAGGTCCCACGTCGTTTTACTAGATTTTCCATTCGTATTGCTCAATAGGTTTGAAAGATGATTAATATCTACTGACAGGAATTTAAACTAGATCTTGAAAGCAGTTAAATTAATCTACAAAGCAAATAAATCTATTCTAGAAAGCGGATAAAAATTATTCTAGGAATGCAGTAAACATAATCTATGAAAGCAGGGAAAAGGTGCATTGTGCCAACCGTGAAGTTGAATCACAATGTAGACAGAAAGGACAGGAAGAAAAGAATGAAAATTGGACAAGAGTGAGATACTGCAATATTAAACTTCCATTTTTATACGCAGATCTTTGTTTAGGATACTTCTATCAGATAGCTAATTCTCATGCTCTCAATAATGCTTTCCCTTTAGCAGACAGGTACTCGCAATATGAGTTTACATGTTCTTAAGACCGCAAATTCTAAGATACCACAGATTTGTAACTGCCCTGGCCTGGGTGTGTTACTTCATCTGTGGTGGAAAAGCAACACCTGACATATCATTTATTGAAATGCCAAGTACTACTATCATTCTCCCATGTCACACCCAAAGATTTGAATCAAGCCCTGAACTATCCCTTAACTGTCAATCCTAGTAGCAGTTACACAACTCTCAATACAACCGAGTGACCTCTAATGAAAGCGGTTAAAAGAAAGCGGTAAAGAAAGCATTTAAAACCTATCACTCGGAGGTTTTGAAAATCTGACCCTGGTAGTAAAAGACAGCTCCCCATCAGGATGAAGGAGTATGGATCAAGAATTCCCGGCTCTCAGTGAACCACTAGTGTGTTCACTTCCTTCCGGGTGATTATGAGATACAAACTAATGAAACGAACTAATAAATTAGTTCGTTCCGGATGCACTCACTCAGGACTCAAAAGTAGGCTTTGGCAGAAGAGGATATCAGTTGAAAGAAAACTCAACCCTATCTTGGAAAATAACCAAGGCCTGGATGATGTTCCTCTAAGATTATTTACTACACTGTATTTGAATCCAAGTGGACCCCATCTCGGTATAGCACTTAATCTTACATTTCCATCAACCAGCAATTTTGGAAAATAACGGATTTGAAAATCATTCCCTGTCAGGTACTAGACTCTCAGTTAAAACACAGACCCTTTCAGTCTAGGCGAGACCTAATCGCTGAATCTGCTTCTAATTTCCCAAAATACAACCCTTGACAGGATATGAATTAGTCATAACTGAAGAATTTATCCCTTACTCAGATCCGGATTTTATAAAGAGGTTTTTGTTGGAAATTTATAAAGCAATATCTGTTTAAGATCTAGACTTCTATTGTCCAAGGGAAGGATCCCAAAATAATTACAGACCACAATAGTATATAATATTATCATGCATAAAGATATATGGAAGTGTAAAATTAATTGACCCAAAATATAGATGCGGGTCTAGACAGAAGGTGAAACACAGAATGAAGTGGTCAAGGGACCAAAGTAATGGCAGAATAATCAGGTGGACTGTAAACATCTACTGTCCAATTTCCCAATCACTCGGATGGAGCGAATTTAGACAGCTTAGACCCTATAATGGTGGTGTCAACACCAGTTGGGCCTCCACTGTCTGTGAATTCGGATAAAAACCTACATGCTTCCCTTCTATAATGATCATCAGTTGGCATTGACTGATGCCAACTGACTCCCAGTACGGATTGGAATTTAGGTTTGGAAATTAAGATAATAATAAAAATAAAACTGTATCTGGATGGGAGTCAGCCGAGCAGCTATTATAACCCCGGATGGGCGAACCGCCAAGGCTTCCACTGACAGCCATCCAGACCATGCAAAATAACAATTAGTAATTAATACCCAGAATACGAGCTAGTTATCCATGAGGGAATACCCGCCAACATTAGTCTGATGTATTCTTTACTAATCGTTCCACACAACACTCAAAGACAAAATAAATAAGAAACAAAAGAAGATCCCTTGTATGAGAGACATTGGTTTCTCATGCAAGGTTGTGGATTGGGTCCACATGTGATGGTCTTAGATAATCCTTCCTACCATAATTAATTACAGTCCAGATTATCTGTTTAAGCCATCAAGATTTTGTTTATACAAAAGTGTTTTAATGGCAATTGAACAAAGGTCCTTTAGTCATGATGATTGTCGATGTTTGATTATTACTAATCTCAATCCTTAATCATTAATGAGTCAAGGGTTCAATTAATTAAGTGATGCAAATGGAGAATCAAAATTTGGGCAGCATAACACCCTATATTGCAATTCCAGAATGTTACATCCTAACCCGTGGGGTTATGATGTGAGTGTTGCAATATAAAATAGGAAGAGAATGAAGGTTGTTTGAGATTAAATAGAGGGAGAGGAACCCTTGTCGCGATATCATAAATTTTGTTGCGGACCGAGGTCCGCGACATGGACATCCCGACAGGTTTTTAGAATTTTTGGCAGCATAACGCCTCTTTGTCGCTATGCGAGATTTTGTCGCGGAACGTGGTTCCGCGACAAGAGTGACATCGCGACAAAGTGTTTTCAGAAAATTCCTAAAGCATTTGAACCTTTGTCGCTATGCATGGAAATTTTTTCGCGGAACGTGGTTCCGCGACAAGGTGTTCCGCGACAAGGTGTTCAAAGATCAAGGAACATGGCATAATTTTTCTGTCTCAGAATGGGATTTTATCGCGGAACGTGGCTCCGCGACAAGATGATTCCGCGACAAAAAGCCATGCAGATAAAATGCAAGAGTTTGGCTCCTTTGTCGCTATGCATGGACAGTTTTGTCGCGGAACGTGGCTCCGCGACAAGATATTCCGCGACAAAGGGTTTTAAATTATGGAGACAAGTGTCTTGAAACACCTTGGTCGCGGAACAGCCATTTTGTCGCGGAACGTGGTTCCGCGCCAGAAGGCGGTTGGCGCCCAAGGTGGTTCAGGACAAAAGTCAGAAAAAGCAGAAATGAACAGTGGCATGCAAACAGCGTGATCTCACCCTATTTCAGATCAAAAAGCTATTCTAAGCTAAAAATAAGCAAGAAACATTCAAAATAAAGAAGAACATGCCTAAACAAAAATAACAAGGATGGGCAGAATATTAAAATAAAGCAGGAGTCCTAATCTAGGGTTTGATCACACATCCACACAACATTATTCATAAAATGCTAACAGTAAACATAAATAGGCATAATGGGGGTCAAGAGACCCCAAAACGAAAAAGAAAGCATAAATCCATGGGGTGTGAGACCCATTTCATGATTTGGGACACAAATGATGAATGTTTTCCCATATTATTGAAGAGGTATTGTTAATACCCATGATTTGGGTATTACAAACCCTAAAACAAAAGTTTAGAAACCAAAACATGGTATGAAAATGGCTATCTAAGCAACTGTGAACAGTAAAAACACTAAACTAAGCTAAACTAAGAGCAAAAATTAAATAATACATGAAAATAAACCTAAACTACTCTACCTAAGGAAGAACTCCTAAGCTTGCCTGCAAGAGCTCTACAACAATTTCAATCTCTCCCACTAGCCAACCTCTTAGCTCATGGGAGGCACCTCATATTTATAGAAGTGTAACCCTAAGCCCATGGGCCTTTATTCTAGCTCATTGTGTCTTAAGACATCACACACATTACAGCTTTGTCTCGGAGCATCAAGTTGGTCGCGGAACTGATAATGGCCAAAAATGACCATTATTTTCAATCCATTTCCGTGTCTTAAACGGGCATTTGATCGCATTCCGGTCTTACATTAAGTAAGAATGTAGTCGAATTGGACTAATTTATGCATAATTGTAAAAATAATAAGCTGGTGTGGAAAAGGCATAAATATGTAATTTTACTACATATTTATGTTAGAAAAATCCAAAAACATGAGAAAAAGAAAAGGAAACAAAAAGATGAGAAAAAGATAGAAAAGCCCACAAAAAGAATATTTTCGGCCCATCTGGCCCAATCCAGCAGGCCCAGGAAAACCTTTGGCGCGGAAGCCCTTTGTCGCAATGCATGGTTCCGCGACAAAGGAACGCTCCGCGACCAAGCAAGCTCAGATGAAGAAGACCAGCCAAAGCCCTCTGGCGCGATACCCTTGTCGCGATGCGCTGTTCCGCGACAAAGGTCCATTCCGCGACCAAGATACACTCTTAGAGACACAAGACCCAGTCGAGAAGCCTTGCCACATGCAGTGTGTTCCGCGACCAACTTGATGCTCCGAGACAAAGCTGTGATGTGTGTGATGTCTTAAGACACAATGGGCTAGAATCAAGGCCCATGGGCTTAGGGTTACACCTCTATAAATATGAGGTGTCTTCCATGAGCTAGGAGAGAGTTGGCCAGTAGAGAGATTGGAATTCTTGTAGAGCTCTTGCAGGCAAGCTTAGGAGTTCTTCCTTAGGTAGAGTAGTTTAGGTTTATTTTCATGTATTATTTAATTTTTGCTCTTAGTTTAGCTTAGTTTAGTGTTTTACTGTTCACAGTTGCTTAGATAGCCATTTTTATACCATGTTTTGGTTTCTAAACTCTTGTTTTAGGGTTTGTAATACCCAAATCATGGGTATTAACAATACCTCTTCAATAATATGGGAAAACATTCATCATTTGTGTCCCAAATCATGAAATGGGTCTCACACCCCATGGATTTATGCTTTCTTTTTCATTTTGGGGTCATTTGACCCCCATTTTGTTATTTTTATGTTTACTGTTGGCATATTATGGATAATGTTGTGTGGATGTGTGATCAAACCCTAGATTAGGATTCCTGCTTTATTTTAATATTCTGCCCTCCCTTGTTATTTTTGTTTAAGCATGTTCTTCTTTATTTTGAATGTTTCTTGCTTATTTTTAGCTTAGAATAGCTTTTTGATCTGAAATAGGGTGAGATCACGCTGTTTGCATGCCACTGTTCATTTCTGCTTTTTCTGACTTTTGTCCTGAACCACCTTGGGCGCCAACCGCCTTCTGGCGCGGAACCACGTTCCGCGACAAAATGGCTGTTCCGCGACCAAGGTGTTTCAAGACACTTGTCTCCATAATTTAAAAACCCTTTGTCGCGGAATACCTTGTCGCGGAGCCACGTTCCGCGACAAAACTGTCCATGCATAGCGACAAAGGAGCCAAACTCTTGCATTTTGTCTTCATGGCTTCTTGTCGCAGAATCATCTTGTCGCGGAGCCACGTTCCGCGACAAAATCCCATTCTGAGACAGAAAAATTATGCCATGTTCCTTGATCTTTGAACACCTTGTCGCGGAACACCTTGTCGCGGAACCACGTTCCGCGACAAAATTTCCATGCATAGCGACAAGGGTTCAAATGCTTTAGGGATTTTCTGAAAACACTTTGTCGCGATGTCACTCTTGTCGCGGAACCACGTTCCGCGACAAAATCTTGCATAGCGACAAAGAGGCGTTATGCTGCCAAAAATTCTAAAAACTTGTCGAGATGTCCATGTCGCGGATCTCGGTCCGCGACAAAATTTATGATATCGCGACAAGGGTTCCTCTCCCACTATTTAATCTCAAACAAATTTCATTCTCTCCCTATTTTATATTGCAACACTCACATCATAGCCCCACGGGTTAGGATGTAACATTCTGGAATTGCAATATAGGGTGTTATGCTGCCCAAATTTTGATTCCCCATTTGCATCACTTAACTGATTGAACCCTTGACTCATTAATGATTAAAGATTGAGATTAGCAATAATCAAACTTCAATAATCATCATGACTAAATGACCTTTGTTCAATTGCCATTAAAACACTCTTGTATAAACAAAATCTTGATGGCTTAAACAGATAATCTGGACTGTAATTAATTATGGTAGGAAGGATTATTTAAGACCATCACATGTGGACCCAATCCACAACCTTGCATGAGAAACCAATGTCTCTCATACAATGGATCTTCTTTTGTTTCTTATTTATTTTGTCTTTGTGTGTTGTGTGGAACCATTAGTAAAGAATACATCAGACTAATGTTGGCGGGTACTCCCTCATGGATAACTAGCTCGTATTCTGGGTATTAGTTACTAATTGTTATTTTGCATGGTCTGAACGGCTGTCAGTGGAAGCCTTGGCGGTTCGCCCATCCGGGGTTATAATAGCTGCTCGGCTGACTCCCATCCAGATACAGTTTTATTTTTATTATCTTAATTTCCAAACCTGAATCCCAATCCGTACTGGGAGTCAGTTGGCATCAGTCAGTGCCAACTGATGATCATTATAGAAGGGAAGCATGTAGGTTTTTATCCGAATTCACAGACAGTGGAGGCCCAACTGGTGTTGACACCACCATTATAGGGTCTAAGCAGTCTAAATTCGCTCCATCCGAGTGATTAGGAAATTGGACAGTAGATGTTTACAGTCCACCTGATTATTCTGCCATTACTTTGGTCCCTTGACCACTTCATTCTGTGTTGCACCTTCTGTCTAGATCCGCATCTATATTTTGGGTCAATTAATTTTACACTTCCATATATCTTTATGCATGATAATATTATATACTATTGTGGTCTGTACTTATTTTGGGATCCTTCCCTTGGACAACAGAAGTCTAGATCTTAAACAGATATTGCTTTATAAATTTCCAACAAAAACCTCTTTATAAAATCCGGATCTGAGTAAGGGATAAATTCTTCAGTTATGACTAATTCATATTCTGTCAAGGGATGTATTTTGGGAAATTAAGAAGCAGATTCAGCGATTAGGTCTCGCCTAGACTGAAAGGGTCTGTGTTTTAACTGAGAGTCTAGTACCTGACAGGGAATGATTTTCAAATCCTTTATTTTCCAAAATTGCTGGTTGATGGAAATGTAAGATTAAGTGCTACACCGAGATGGGGTCCACTTGGATTCAAATACAGTGTAGTAAATAATCTTAGAGGAACATCATCCAGGCCTTGGTTGTTTTCCAAGATAGGGTTGAGTTTTCTTTCAACTGCTATCCTCTTCTGCCAAAGTCTACTTTTGAGTCCTGAGTGAGTGCATCCGGAACGAACTAATTTATTAGTTCGTTTCATTAGTTTGTATCTCATAATCACCCGGAAGGAAGTGAACACACTAGTGGTTCACTGAGAGCCGGGAATTCTTGATCCATACTCCTTCATTCTGATGGGGAGCTGTCTTTTACTACCAGGGTCAGATTTTCAAAACCTCCGAGTGATAGGTTTAAATGCTTTCTTTACCGCTTTCTTTTAACCGCTTTCATTAGAGGTCACTCGGTTGTATTGAGAGTTGTGTAACTGCTACTAGGATTGACAGTTAAGGGATAGTTTAGGGCTGAATTCAAATCTTTGGGTGTGACATGGGAGAATGATAGTGGTACTTGGCATTTCAATAAATGATATGTCGGGTGTTGCTTTTCCACCACAGATGAAGTAACACGCCCAGGCCAGGGCAGCTACGAATCTGTGGTATCTTAGAATTTGCGGTCTTAAGAACATGTAAACTCATATTGCAAGTACCTATCTGTTAAAGGGTAAGCCTTATTGAGAGCATGAGAATTAGCTATCTGATAGAATTATCCCAAACAAAGATCTGCGTATGAAAATGGAAGTTTAATATTGCTGTGTCTCACTCTTGTCCAATTTTCATTCTTTTCTTCCTGTCCTTTCTGTCTACATTGTGACTCAACTTCACGGTAGTCACAATGCACCTTTTCCCTGCTTTCGTAGATAATGTTTACTGCATTCCTAGAATAATTCTTATCCGCTTTCTAGAATAGATTTATTTGCTTTGTAGATTAATTTAACTGCTTTCGAGATCTAGTTTAAATTCGTGTTAGTAGATATTAATCATCTTTCAAACCTATTGAGCAATACGAATGGAAAATCTAGTAAAACGACGTGGGACCTGCTTCTATCGCACATCCTCCAGTGAACGATCCGGTCTTACTATAAATTACTGCAATTTTTGACACCGTGCGCTTTCGGGGGCACAGTTTCTTAACTACGAGCAATAAAAACATGACTACGTATAAATATATCCCTAATCACAACACCGCCATCATAAATTGGTTTCATTAAATAAAACCTAAACCAGGACCATGATTTTCGGAAAATACTCATGTAGTGGGAATTAGTCAAAAGTTTCATGGCAGGAAATCTTATGGCGAGAATTGATGAGAAGTATCATGGCATATTTACCGGGGATCCTCAGTGTGACAGGCTGAAGGTCAACCTATCCCGGCTATGCCATGAGATTTGTCAACATTTCATGACAGAGAGGACCACAGCGCCATTTGAAACCAAAGCACCATACTTGAGTAATAAAAAGACTAATAATCTTGATATATCCCTAAACCCTTTCCCGTGAATCATAACGCTTTTCATTTAATAAATCTGACCTGGTATATTTTAGAAAAAGCTCGTGTTAACGAAACTTGTCAAAAGTTTCATGGCGCCGTTGCCGGGGAGGATGCAGCGCCGTTTTATTTAGAGAATTACATTCCTCATTGCTCCTAGAGTAGCCTATACATATAATTATAAATATTCACCTTCAGAACCACTTCTAACCTGGGGATTGTACAGGTACTGTCATTATTGAAGCCGTTGTTCTATGCAAAGGAGGAAGCAAACGCCAGCCGAGATCCCGTTTAATTCAGAGATAGAAAAGACAGCTCGACGTCTTAGGGCGGAGACTAAACGAAGAAGGGAACGGGAACGACAGGCATTACTTTCGCCAAGCACCAGCAGCGATATTTCCGAAATGGCAAACCCTGACATCCCACCAATCATTCAACCCAATCCCCCACTTCACAACATTGAGGAAGACCCCGAAGATGCTGATCATGATGATTTGGATGATCCCCCTCCCCAGATCATACAAGGAGGTGGGAATCCACCAAACATGGACCAGCAGCACTTCGAGGCACCCCCTCCCAACCCGAACCAAAACCCACCAAACAACCAAAACCAACCAAATCAGCAAAATTTCCCAAACCAACAGAATCAGCAATACCATAACCCCCATCAGAATCCCCCGAATCCGAATGATTTCAATGACCCGAGGAACTTTTTCATGCCTCAGAACTACTACCCACAGCAGTACCAAGGCGGGCCTGAGAACAATCATCAAGCAGCAGCTGCTGCTGATTACATGCAGCCGATTTTAGAGCCATATCTGAACATTCCTGGACAAGCTCCATTCCTGGCCAGGAATTTCGAACTGAAACCGGCCCTAATCAATCTAGTCCAGAGCAACCAGTTTGCCGGAGCAAGTCATGAAGATCCCCATGATCACCTGCAAACCTTCCTAGAATTGTGTGACACGATCAAGAATCGTGATGTACCCGCAAACACTATTCGACTAAGGCTATTTCCCTTCTCTCTGACAAGCGGAGCACGAACATGGTACAAGTCACTGCCCGTAAATCAGAAGTCTACATGGGAAGATGTAATCAGAAACTTCCTAGCAAAATACTTCCCGGAGTCCAAGGTGGATGAATGCCGCTCCAAAATTGCGGAATTCAAGATGAAACCAGACGAGTCCTTGTATGATGCAAAGGAAAGATTCTTCAACCTGCTCAGGAAGTGTCCTCAACATGGCTTCCATGACTGGGAGAGACTGAGAAAGTTCTACAGTGGTCTGACCCCAGCATGGAAATCCATGCTTGATGCTGCTGGTGGTCAACATTTGCTCTACATTCCTATGGACCAAGCCTGGGCAAAGATTGAAGCCATGAGTGTAAACCGTTCTGTTCTAACTGATGATGGTAATCTCACTCCCCCTCGTAGTTTATGTGCTGTAGGTACAGTAGAGAAGTCAGACATTGAAAAGCTTCAAGAGCAAGTGGCAGCGTTGTCTGTAAATCAAGGAGTTGGAAGTTCTGCGCAGGGACAGCAAACTGATGTGATCTGTGGACTGTGTCAAGGCGCTCATGCAACGGACACATGCGAGCAAGTCACAGCTGAGAGCTGTAACTATGCAGGAGCTTTTCCAAATAGACACCCGAATTTGTCTTATTCAAACAACAACGCCTTAAACTCACATCTCTTGAACAAGCCACAGCAACAACAGTTCAACCCTCAGCAGAACCAAGGATTCAATCAGAACAGGGGCCAACATTTTCAGAATCCAGGTTTCCAACCTCAGATCCAGCAGAGGCCGCCTCAGAATTTCCAGAACTTTCAGCCCAATCAGAGTTTCCAGCCTCAGTTTGTCCCAAACCAAGGCCAGTGGAATCAGAATCAGCATCAAAATCAGAATCAGAATCAAAAGCCTCCTTCAAGGCTTGAGAATCTGATGACCGATTTCATCACTAGTCAGAAGGAGATCAACAATCAACTGCATGCCTCCATCAGAAATGTGGAGACCCAAGTTACACAGATGGCTAATGAGATGCAGAAAAGGGACAAAGGAACATTGCCTAGTACTGCGGAAAAGAACCCGCAATGCAAGGCAATAACCTTGAAATCTGGAAGAGTACTAGCTGGACCAAAGGGAGCAGATACTGGAGCGGAATTTGAAGAAGATGATATTGTTGACAATGCTGGTAAGGAAGCTGATAATGGGAACGAAGCAGAAAAAGAGACAGCCGAATTGCAGACTGAAGCTGCGCCTGAAACGGCTGAACCAGATAAGGGTACAGGTGAAGGAAAAAGGCAGGTTGAGCAGGAAGAGGTAATTATTCTCAACAGCACATGCAGTGCCATCGTTCAGAGGAGAATGCCTGAAAAGAAAGAGGACCCCGGATGTTGCACACTTCCAGTACAATTCGGAAAGGCCAAAGTGAGTATGGGGCTTTGTGATTTAGGATCAAGCATCAATGTGATGCCACTAGCTATGGCTGTTCGCCTTAAGCTTGGAGAAATTCAACCGGTCAAGATGAGACTGCAACTTGCAGACAGATCGATCACTCAGCCCGTAGGAATCCTCAAGGATGTTGTGGTCAAAACTGGGCAGGTTCTTTTCCCGGTCGACTTCATCGTCCTCGACATTGAAGAGGATTCTGAAATGCCGCTTATCCTTGGACGCCCATTTCTAGCCACTGGTGGTGCACTGATTGACGCTAAATCCGGAAAAGTCACCTTAAGGGTCGATGGCGAGGAGATCATCTTTGATATGGAGAAATTGCAGAAATTTCCGAATGACAGTTCTTGTTTCTCATTTGAAAATGTAATAGTTAGGGAAGAGCCAGACTCTGAACTTGATTGTGAAATGATGCTGGATGAACCATCAAAGCAGGTACTGAAGCCTGCTGGCGTGGAGCACAAAGGATGCAAAGCCGTTCACTTCGCCGATCCCGAAACAGGGGATCTGGAGGAATTTGACGGCATCGACTTCCATGATGACGCCAACCAAGAGGAGGAAGAGGATCCTGTACTGATGCAGGATCCCGAAGGTAAATCTGTTCTCCCACTACCCAATTCTCGCAAACTACTCCCTTCCGTTGAATGTCCACCAGAGCTTGAACTTAAAACACTACCCGATCATCTCAAGTACGCGTTTCTCGCAGAACATAAAAAGTTACCCGTGATTGTTTCGGCTAAGCTCTCTCAAGAGCAAGAAAATGCTCTGGTGGTCGTTCTTAAGAAACATGTACATGCAATAGGTTGGACCATTTCTGATATAAAAGGAATAAGCCCTTCTATTTGCATGCACAGGATTCTAATGGAAGAAGAGTTTAAACCCTCCCGTCAACCTCAGAGGCGATTGAACCCCCTTATGCAGGAAGTGGTAAGGAAAGAAGTTATCAAGCTCTTAGATGCTGGTATAATCTATCCTATCTCTGACAGCAAATGGGTTAGCCCAGTGCAGGTCGTACGCAAACGAGGAGGGATGTGCATAACCAAGAATGAGCAAGGAGAAGAGGTTGCAACCAGGCCAGTGACCGGATGGAGAGTTTGTATCGACTACCGGAAGCTGAATGAGGCCACACCCAAGGACCATTTTCCATTGCCATTCATTGATCAGATGCTTGAGAGGCTGGCAGGGAGAGAGTTTTATTGCTTGTTGGATGGTTATTCTGGTTATAATCAGATTGTTATCTCTAGTGAAGACCATGATAAAACCACTTTTACTTGCCCGTACGGCACTTTTGCCTATCGACGGATGCCTTTTGGTTTGTGCAATGCACCTGCTACTTTTCAAAGATGCATGATGTCTATTTTCTCTGAATTTATCGAAAAATGCATTGAGGTCTTCATGGATGACTTCTCTGTATATGGAGATACGTTCGAAGATTGTTTGACCAATCTTGCTAAGATTTTAAAGAGGTGTGAGGACACTAACTTGGTTTTAAATTGGGAAAAGTGCCATTTTATGGTCTCTGAGGGCATAGTGTTAGGTCACCGCATTTCTCGTGCAGGCATTGAAGTTGATCCAGCCAAAGTTTCCATCATTTCCAATCTCCCTCTTCCTAACTCGATCAAATCAGTTAGGAGCTTCTTAGGGCATGCCGGTTTTTACCGGCGATTCATTAAGGATTTCTCTAAAATTGCCAAGCCGCTCACTAATCTGCTTTGTAAAGAAAATCCTTTCTTAATAAATGAAGCGTGTGTCCAAGCCTTTGACACGCTCAAGAAGATGTTGGTTTCTGCACCGATAGTGCAACCACCCGATTGGTCACTGCCTTTCGAGGTAATGTGCGATGCTAGTGGTCTCGCCGTAGGCGCAGTTCTTGGACAACATAAGGATGGGAGACACTGCGTAATTCATTACGCAAGTCATGCCCTGAATGAAGCCCAAGTTAACTACACCACAACGGAGAAAGAGATGTATGCTGTAGTCTTCGCGTTTGACAAGTTCAGACAGTACCTGATAGGTACAAAGACCATAGTATACACTGATCATACAGCATTGAGATACTTGTTTAGCAAACAAGATGCAAAACCTCGATTAATCAGGTGGGTACTTCTGTTGCAAGAATTCGACATCATAATAAAAGATAGGCGAGGTCGAGATAATGGTGCTGCTGACCACTTATCTCGATTAGATAATGATAAAAAGGAAAAAGCCGTCAATGAAGATTTCCCGGACGAACAGTTGTTCGCGTTGCATCTGCATAATCAAGCTTGTCCATGGTTTTCCGACATCGCTAACTTCTTGGCATGCGGAGTAACCCCACAGTTTTCGAACTATCATCAGAGGAATAAGTTCAAACGAGATGTATTAAGTTACTTCTGGGAAGAACCTTATCTCTTCAAACACTGCCCTGATTTAATAATCAGGCGATGTGTGACCGAGCATGAAGCTTATCAAATTGTCAGAAAATGCCATGAATCAGAATATGGAGGTCACCATGGTCCCGCTCGAACGGCCCACAAGGTCCTCAAATGTGGATTTTATTGGCCTCACATCTATGAGGATTGCAGGACATTTGTTAAGGGCTGTGACAGATGCCAAAGATTAGGAAACATCTCCAAGAGGGATGAGATGCCTCAAAAGGGGATTCTCACACTTGAGATCTTTGATGTATGGGGCATTGACTTCATGGGACCGTTTCCACCATCTGGTGGAAACTACTATATCTTGGTAGCTGTCGATTACGTATCCAAATGGGTCGAGGCTGTCGCATTACCGACCAATGATGGTAGCCAAGTCATCAAGTTCCTCAAGAACAACATTTTCAGTCGATTTGGCGTACCTAGGGTGGTGATATCTGATGGAGGAACACACTTTATTAATAAAGGTTTTGAAACTTTAATGAGTAAAAATGGGATCCTCCATAAGATAGGCACGCTTTACCATCCTCAGACTAGTGGTCAAGTCGAAGTATCCAATCGCAAAATCAAACACATACTCGAAGCCACTGTCGGGATAACCCGTAAGGATTGGGCACGTAAGCTCAACGATGCTCTATGGGCATACCGCACAGCATATAAGACTCCCATCGGGATGTCTCCATATAGGCTGGTTTTCGGAAAAGCCTGTCATTTGCCTGTAGAGCTAGAGCATAAAGCTTACTGGGCTGTTAAAACGCTTAACTTCGATCCGAAAGTTGCTCAGAGCAAACGTAAGTTGGACCTCAATGAAATTGAGGAAATACGAGCGCAAGCTTATGAAAGCTCTCGAATTTACAAGGAGCGGACCCAGAAGTTGCACGATCGCCGGATCAAACCTAAGTATTTTTATGTTGGTCAACATGTGTTATTGTTCAATACTAGGTTGAAGCTGTTCCCCGGAAAGCTCAAATCTAGATGGGAAGGACCACATGAAGTACTAGAGGTGTTCAAAAATGGAGCTGTCAGGATTCGAACTGGCAGGGGCGATATAGTGGTGAATGGACAGCGATTGAAAGAATACCTCGGACAGTTCGATCGGGAGAAAGAAAGCCAAGCAGTGGCGGACCCGGCCTACACTCAATAAGAAACAGCATTTAAAAACACAAAAATTTTAGTTTATATATATATATATATATAGTATATATACACAGTACTTATTTCATGACGAGCAAGTACCCAAAGATCAATTAAACATTTAGAGTACTAAGACTCTAAATGTGAGGATGTTGATATTTGGAGAAAATCTAATGCATTTCATTCATCTATCTTGCAGAAGTTCGGAACCCCCAAAAAGAGGAGCAGATAAGAGTAACATGGAAAAACCAGGTTCTTGGTTGGATTAGTTCTATAAATCTGAGAAAATGTTTTCGGGAATTGAAGAAATTCAATACCCGAAACAAAATTCACAGATAAATGGAACTAACCCAACCTAATTTTATGCAAGTAGATTGTTTAATTTTCAGCCCAGCATTTTGAATTTACTTGGACTGAATTTATTCAGCCCAAGTCAAATAAAATGGACGCAGGCCCAATACCACACTCGGGCCCAGTCCAAGAAAATTTGAAAATTCAAAAATTCTTTGTCGCGGAAGGTCCTTTGTCGCGATGTCATACATCGCGACCAGGCCCTGTTCCGCGACAAACTCCCTTTTCCTTCTAAACCCTTTCTCTGGTGATTGTCGCAATGCACCTTGTCGCGGAGCATGACTCCGCGACCAAGCCTTGCTCCGCGACATGATCTGTGTTGACCTTGTCTCCATACTGAGCTTTGTCGCGGTAGCCTTGTCGCGGAGCATGATTCCGCGACCAACCCTCAACTCCGCGACCTCTCTGATGTCGCTATGCCTTGTCGCGGAACCTTGTTCCGCGACAAAGTCTCGGATTCCGCGACAAAAGTTCAAGTATTTATACCCCCCCACCCCCTCCAGTTTCTTTTCACTTTCTCTTGTCATTTCAACTTCCCCCAACTTCTTCATCTTCTTTTCCCCCATTTTTCTCTCATCCGAACGAACACCACGTGTTCTTCGCACTCTTGCACTCCTTTTCCAAGGGGAAACTATGGACCGATTTCATGGACTCCTCCCAAACCTTGGACCCGTGCCTAGACCCGAGCCAAGGAGGAGAGGGTAAACCCTGTTTTCGCCATGTTCATAGCACCCATTCGGACCCCTTTTATTTTGTTTCTTTTTATTTTGTTGTGTTCTTGGTGTGATGTGGTGTATATGTGCATTTAACTTTAGATTTTTGGAAGTTTTCAAAGTGCTCTCGGTTATGAGCATCATTTTGAAACGCTTGAAACCCCATCTTGAAACTGGTAAAGGTTTACAGATTTTTGAAGGTTTAAAACTGGAAAGAACAAACTGATGAACATTTGGGTATTGTTTTGAATATCTTGATGTTATTGGTTTGATTGATCTTGATGTGACCTCTACAGTGTTGTTTTGGTGTAATAAAAGAGGTAAGATTTCTTTGGGCACATTTGTCCCCATGTTAGAAATCTCATGGGAATAAATGTTTGTTTGTTTATGGAAACATAGTACAAACACCCAATAGGAAGCTTCCACTTTTAATAAAAGCAACTTTTAGAAAAAGACAAAAAGAGTTATTTTTGTTTAATGTTTGACTTGAGTCTTTTATTCCCATTGGAACACTAGTGTGAGTAAGATAGCATCACTTTTGTCACCCAACCGCTATCATTTTCAAAAATCCAAAATGGGACCACTCACATCCCACCTTTGTTAAATAAAACAAGTCAACCATTTTTAAAATTAAAAACAATGTTTGCAAATTTTTGGATGCTTTAACTGTCCAACCAGTCCAAGCTATCCAGAAACAGCAGATCCGTTCCGCCACGTCTCCATTGCACATTCCAATATTCGAGCATTCCATTTCCATCTATCCATCTCATTCCACTTCCAACAAGTGTCTCGGACTTGTTTAATAAAATTGAAAAACTTTTGGGCCCAATGGCCCATTAAAAGATTTTTAGGCCCAATGGCCAATTTTATTTTATTTTGGGCTCTTTAACCCATTTAAAACCAAGTATTATTTACATATGCTTTAAATTAAAATTCAAGTCAGAAATTTAATAATCTCACATCTAGAGCAAAGCTCTAAATGTGAGGATGTTGGTTTCTGAACTTGAATAATTTCTGAAAATTATGTGAACATTGGATTCATCACTTCTTATCTTATCAGGGGTAATCCTCCCATTCCAGACCCTGCTCCAGAGGGAACTAAGTTGCTGGACTTACCGCTCGAACTCCTTGGTGAGATTCTCTCCCGGATAGGAGAGGATGAAATCAGGGAGGTGTTTACTGCACAACGTGTATGCAAGAAGCTCAGGGATGCTGGGAACCTTACTATCGTGTACAAGCGATGCGAGGTTAACACCTCCACTGTGAAGAGATGGCAAGTAAGGATCCGTCGGCAGAAGGAGAGATTCCTACGAATATGCACAGCGGCAGGAAACTTCAATCTTCAGCTCATCCCAGCACTCAGGGCATTTGCAGAGGGGAATGAGGAGCGCGCTTGTGAACTGCTACGCCCGGGACTTGAGGACAACCATAAGACGTCAATCTTCACCCGCGGATTGATGCTTATGAGTAAGACGGATGAAAGCCAAGTTGAGCAGGGGATCAGAATGATCGACAGGATGGTGACAGATCGATCAGTTTTTCGGTACACTTCCACCAACGTCCTCGCTTGGATAACAGACAACCCAGACAACCCACAACTGTGGGCAGGCCAAGGAGTCAGAGTCTACTGCCCAAGATGGCATGCACCTCTGAGAAACCGCGTTTGGTGCCTGCGTTGTGAGCTTTCCAGCTGTCCTCTGGCTCCGATACATGCCCTGAAGAAAGAACGAATCCTAGTCCCATATTATCCTGCTTTATTTCAATTCCGTTCTAGTAGTAGTAATCTGCAAGGGATTCCTCCTTTTGTGTGTGCAGGTTCGTATTAACTGCACGAGAATCCCTTGCATCGGTTGTATTTATTCGCTTTCCCTAAATTGGAACTCAGTTTTTGAGACCACTGAACAATGCTTTACTTCTTTCCTTTGAAAAGATGTCTGCACAGTCCGAGATGAATAAGTGACTGTCAGGCCAAAAATATGCTGTTGACATACTCAGTATGTCAGCAGTGCCTCCTTACTGCTTTCAATTAAATAACCAGCAAAAATATGCATAAACTTGCTCTAAATTCACAGGTTGAATTTAGGCTTGTGATTAAATTTTCAAACTTTTAAATTGGGATAATATAATTGAGAACATGCATGACATGAACTCCTGAGGTTTTGAGCTATAAAAATTTAATGATGCGATCAGCTTATTGGGTAATAAATCTGCATGTTAGAGATTTCGATTGAATAAATTGTTAGAATTAAGCTCGGATTAAATTTGAGAATATTGTATGACATGGATCAACCCAACCTTGTGAGATTTGAGCCATGAGTCACTTTTACTCATTCATTTTCTTTGATGTGTGAATCATTTTGATTAAAGGAAACTAGAACTTGCGATTGGGACCGATTCAAGACCATGCCATATTCCCGAAATCGAGCATATGATCGAGGCACCTAGAAAACCCAAATTTTTGGCCTTCGTTTGAAATCCAAACCCAAAAATATTTTCCCTTTAGGATTAACCAATTTGAGCCTATAAGCCTAATTTTTCTTTGAAGCCCTTCATATTATTCCTAGCCTTCTAAAAAGACCAAGAAAATCAAACCCAAGTGTGCAAGGATGAATTCTATCAAGGCATTACAATTTTGATCATCAATGAAAACTATAAATCGGTATTCTATAAACCGATTCAAAAAAAAAAAAAAAAGTTGAATGTCATGCAACACAAATAAATTGCAAATGACAAAGCAAATTAGACTTAGTCTAATGTCATGCAATAAAAAGAAAAACAAAAGAAAGAAATATTGATGATCATAAATTTTAAATAAAAAATGCCAAGTTATGATGGAATTAATTCTTGCCACTTCTTAGCCCAATAATTCCCTTTTCCCACCTACTGTTACAACCGTATGCCCCGTTATAACCCTCGAATAAGACCTCGTGATCTCGATTTGAAGAAATGAGCCGGTGGCGAGTTGGTCTGATTGCAAGCTTATGGGATAATTTAATTAAATGTGATTTTGAGCGTTCATGATTAAACCCCAATTGAGAGTGAGTGAATTTTTCCGATTCTCTTATACGTGAGGCTCTATTTCATTGAAAATGTTCATGTCATCCTCTAATTCTCATCCCTAATCCTTGCATTTTTCAAACATGATATTCATGAAGGATTAATAATAATGTTTGATTTGTAGGCCCGATATAGTGAGCAAGTATCATTTCATTAAACACTGCAATCAAGGGAATTCAATACTTGTAATTTTTGATTGTCTTATCCCAATCCAAAAAGGATGTGATTTATGAAGCCACGAAAATGAATTGAATATGTAGAGTCCGTGTTCTTACGAACATTGACTCTGACTGCTCGGGGACGATCAGTATTAAATGTGAGGATGTTGATAATGGCCAAAAATGACCATTATTTTCAATCCATTTCCGTGTCTTAAACGGGCATTTGATCGCATTCCGGTCTTACATTAAGTAAGAAAGCAGTCGAATTGGACTAATTTATGCATAATTGTAAAAATAATAAGCTGGTGTGGAAAAGGCATAAATATGTAATTTTACTACATATTTATGTTAGAAAAATCCAAAAACATGAGAAAAAGAAAAGGAAACAAAAAGATGGGAAAAAGATAGAAAAGCCCACAAAAAGAATATTTTCGGCCCATCTGGCCCAATCCAGCAGGCCCAGGAAAACCTTTGGCGCGGAAGCCCTTTGTCGCGATGCATGGTTCCGCGACAAAGGAACGCTCCGCGACCAAGCAAGCTCAGATGAAGAAGACCAGCCAAAGCCCTCTGGCGCGATACCCTTGTCGCGATGCGCTGTTCCGCGACAAAGGTCCATTCCGCGACCAAGATACACTCTTAGAGACACAAGACCCAGTCGAGAAGCCTTGCCACATGCAGTGTGTTCCGCGACCAACTTGATGCTCCGAGACAAAGCTGTGATGTGTGTGACGTCTTAAGACACAATGGGCTAGAATCAAGGCCCATGGGCTTAGGGTTACACCTCTATAAATATGAGGTGTCTTCCATGAGCTAGGAGAGAGTTGGCCAGTAGAGAGATTGGAATTCTTGTAGAGCTCTTGCAGGCAAGCTTAGGAGTTCTTCCTTAGGTAGAGTAGTTTAGGTTTATTTTCATGTATTATTTAATTTTTGCTCTTAGTTTAGCTTAGTTTAGTGTTTTACTGTTCACAGTTGCTTAGATAGCCATTTTTATACCATGTTTTGGTTTCTAAACTCTTGTTTTAGGGTTTGTAATACCCAAATCATGGGTATTAACAATACCTCTTCAATAATATGGGAAAACATTCATCATTTGTGTCCCAAATCATGAAATGGGTCTCACACCCCATGGATTTATGCTTTCTTTTTCATTTTGGGGTCATTTGACCCCCATTTTGTTATTTTTATGTTTACTGTTGGCATATTATGGATAATGTTGTGTGGATGTGTGATCAAACCCTAGATTAGGATTCCTGCTTTATTTTAATATTCTGCCCTCCCTTGTTAATTTTGTTTAAGCATGTTCTTCTTTATTTTGAATGTTTCTTGCTTATTTTTAGCTTAGAATAGCTTTTTGATCTGAAATAGGGTGAGATCACGCTGTTTGCATGCCACTGTTCATTTCTGCTTTTTCTGACTTTTGTCCTGAACCACCTTGGGCGCCAACCGCCTTCTGGCGCGGAACCACGTTCCGCGACAAAATGGCTGTTCCGCGACCAAGGTGTTTCAAGACACTTGTCTCCATAATTGAAAAACCCTTTGTCGCGGAATACCTTGTCGCGGAGCCACGTTCCGCGACAAAACTGTCCATGCATAGCGACAAAGGAGCCAAACTCTTGCATTTTGTCTTCATGGCTTCTTGTCGCGGAATCATCTTGTCGCGGAGCCACGTTCCGCGACAAAATCCCATTCTGAGACAGAAAAATTATGCCATGTTCCTTGATCTTTGAACACCTTGTCGCGGAACACCTTGTCGCGGAACCACGTTCCGCGACAAAATTTCCATGCATAGCGACAAGGGTTCAAATGCTTTAGGAATTTTCTGAAAACACTTTGTCGCGATGTCACTCTTGTCGCGGAACCACGTTCCGCGACAAAATCTTGCATAGCGACAAAGAGGCGTTATGCTGCCAAAAATTCTAAAAACTTGTCGAGATGTCCATGTCGCGGATCTCGGTCCGCGACAAAATTTATGATATCGCGACAAGGGTTCCTCTCCCACTATTTAATCTCAAACAAATTTCATTCTCTCCCTATTTTATATTGCAACACTCACATCATAGCCCCACGGGTTAGGATGTAACATTCTGGAATTGCAATATAGGGTGTTATGCTGCCCAAATTTTGATTCCCCATTTGCATCACTTAACTGATTGAACCCTTGACTCATTAATGATTAAAGATTGAGATTAGCAATAATCAAACTTCAATAATCATCATGACTAAAGGACCTTTGTTCAATTGCCATTAAAACACTCTTGTATAAACAAAATCTTGATGGCTTAAACAGATAATCTGGACTGTAATTAATTATGGTAGGAAGGATTATTTAAGACCATCACATGTGGACCCAATCCACAACCTTGCATGAGAAACCAATGTCTCTCATACAATGGATCTTCTTTTGTTTCTTATTTATTTTGTCTTTGTGTGTTGTGTGGAACCATTAGTAAAGAATACATCAGACTAATGTTGGCGGGTACTCCCTCATGGATAACTAGCTCGTATTCTGGGTATTAGTTACTAATTGTTATTTTGCATGGTCTGAACGGCTGTCAGTGGAAGCCTTGGCGGTTCGCCCATCCGGGGTTATAATAGCTGCTCGGCTGACTCCCATCCAGATACAGTTTTATTTTTATTATCTTAATTTCCAAACCTGAATCCCAATCCGTACTGGGAGTCAGTTGGCATCAGTCAGTGCCAACTGATGATCATTATAGAAGGGAAGCATGTAGGTTTTTATCCGAACACAGACAGTGGAGGCCCAACTGGTGTTGACACCACCATTATAGGGTCTAAGCAGTCTAAATTCGCTCCATCCGAGTGATTAGGAAATTGGACAGTAGATGTTTACAGTCCACCTGATTATTCTGCCATTACTTTGGTCCCTTGACCACTTCATTCTGTGTTGCACCTTCTGTCTAGATCCGCATCTATATTTTGGGTCAATTAATTTTACACTTCCATATATCTTTGTGCATGATAATATTATATACTATTGTGGTCTGTACTTATTTTGGGATCCTTCCCTTGGACAACAGAAGTCTAGATCTTAAACAGATATTGCTTTATAAATTTCCAACAAAAACCTCTTTATAAAATCCGGATCTGAGTAAGGGATAAATTCTTCAGTTATGACTAATTCATATTCTGTCAAGGGATGTATTTTGGGAAATTAAGAAGCAGATTCAGCGATTAGGTCTCGCCTAGACTGAAAGGGTCTGTGTTTTAACTGAGAGTCTAGTACCTGACAGGGAATGATTTTCAAATCCTTTATTTTCCAAAATTGCTGGTTGATGGTTGATGGAAATGTAAGATTAAGTGCTACACCGAGATGGGGTCCACTTGGATTCAAATACAGTGTAGTAAATAATCTTAGAGGAACATCATCCAGGCCTTGGTTGTTTTCCAAGATAGGGTTGAGTTTTCTTTCAACTGCTATCCTCTTCTGCCAAAGTCTACTTTTGAGTCCTGAGTGAGTGCATCCGGAACGAACTAATTTATTAGTTCGTTTCATTAGTTTGTATCTCATAATCACCCGGAAGGAAGTGAACACACTAGTGGTTCACTGAGAGCCGGGAATTCTTGATCCATACTCCTTCATTCTGATGGGGAGCTGTCTTTTACTACCAGGGTCAGATTTTCAAAACCTCCGAGTGATAGGTTTAAATGCTTTCTTTACCGCTTTCTTTTAACCGCTTTCATTAGAGGTCACTCGGTTGTATTGAGAGTTGTGTAACTGCTACTAGGATTGACAGTTAAGGGATAGTTTAGGGCTGAATTCAAATCTTTGGGTGTGACATGGGAGAATGATAGTGGTACTTGGCATTTCAATAAATGATATGTCGGGTGTTGCTTTTCCACCACAGATGAAGTAACACGCCCAGGCCAGGGCAGCTACGAATCTGTGGTATCTTAGAATTTGCGGTCTTAAGAACATGTAAACTCATATTGCAAGTACCTGTCTGTTAAAGGGAAAGCCTTATTGAGAGCATGAGAATTAGCTATCTGATAGAATTATCCCAAACAAAGATCTGCGTATGAAAATGGAAGTTTAATATTGCTGTGTCTCACTCTTGTCCAATTTTCATTCTTTTCTTCCTGTCCTTTCTGTCTACATTGTGACTCAACTTCACGGTAGTCACAATGCACCTTTTCCCTGCTTTCGTAGATAATGTTTACTGCATTCCTAGAATAATTCTTATCCGCTTTCTAGAATAGATTTATTTGCTTTGTAGATTAATTTAACTGCTTTCGAGATCTAGTTTAAATTCGTGTTAGTAGATATTAATCATCTTTCAAACCTATTGAGCAATACGAATGGAAAATCTAGTAAAACGACGTGGGACCTGCTTCTATCGCACATCCTCCAGTGAACGATCCGGTCTTACTATAAATTACTGCAATTTTTGACACCGTGCGCTTTCGGGGGCACAGTTTCTTAACTACGAGCAATAAAAACATGACTACGTATAAATATATCCCTAATCACAACACCGCCATCATAAATTGGTTTCATTAAATAAAACCTAAACCAGGACCATGATTTTCGGAAAATACTCATGTAGTGGGAATTAGTCAAAAGTTTCATGGCAGGAAATCTTATGGCGAGAATTGATGAGAAGTATCATGGCATATTTACCGGGGATCCTCAGTGTGACAGGCTGAAGGTCAACCTATCCCGGCTATGCCATGAGATTTGTCAACATTTCATGACAGAGAGGACCACAGCGCCATTTGAAACCAAAGCACCATACTTGAGTAATAAAAAGACTAATAATCTTGATATATCCCTAAACCCTTTCCCGTGAATCATAACGCTTTTCATTTAATAAATCTGACCTCGTATATTTTAGAAAAAGCTCGTGTTAACGAAACTTGTCAAAAGTTTCAGGAACACACTGCATGTGGCAAGGCTTCTCGACTGGGTCTTGTGTCTCTAATTGTGCATCTTGGTCGTGGAACATGCCTTTGTCGCGGAGCATGCCATCGCGACAAAGGTCATAGCGACAAAGGGCTTGGCTGGTCTCCTCTTCATCGGGGCCACTTGGTCGCGGAACCCCTCCCTTGTCGCGGAACACTGCATCGCGCCAAGGGGCTTCCGCGACAAAGGTCTTCCTGGGCCTGCTGGATTGGGCCAGATGGGCCGAAAATATTCTTTTTGTGGGCTTTTCTATCTTTTTCCCATCTTTTTGTTTCCTTTTCTTTTTCTCATGTTTTTGGATTTTTCTAACATAAATATGTAATAAAATTACATATTTATGTCTTTTTCTCACCAGCTTATTATTTTTACAATTATGCATAAATCAGTCTAATTCGACTGCTTTCTTACTTAATGTAAGACCGGAATGCGATCAAATGCCCGTTTAAGACACGGAAATGGATTGAAAATAATGGTCATTTCTGGCCATTATCAGAAGCAGCATCAATGTAATGCCACTTGCTATGGCGAGACGTTTGGATTTGGGAAAGATGAGGCCAGTCAATATGACCCTCTTCTTTGCTGATCAATCGAGCACCAGACCAGAAGGGATCATTGAAGATGTCATAGTAAAGACAGGAGGCCTTTGTTTTCCAGCTGACTTTGTCATTCTTGATATCGACGAAAATGTCAGAATTCCTATCATATTAGGGAGGCCTTTTCTGGTGACTGCGGGAGCCATGATTGATGCAAAGAATGGCATAGTGAAGCTTCATGTTGATAACCAGGAGGTCACTTTTGACATGATGAAGATGTCAACATATCCTTTTAACGCTTTTGAAACCAATGTAGCGGGGAAGGAGTTAGAAGATAGTACTATGGAAGGGGGAAATCTTTTTGATTACTATAATCTCTTTACCACTGATGTAACTGAGAACAATCTCACCCCACTCACAAATGCTAAAGATGCTACTTTTGCTTACTTGTGTGTGGTTAGATTCGCTGATCCTGAGACTGGTGAAATCAAGGATGGATCAGAAAGTGAGGATATGCCATCTTCAGAGCAATCTGAGGATGACATTGATAAAACAGACCCTTCTGAGGAAGGATCTGATTTAAAGATGGAAGTGCAAACTCGAAGCAGATTAACTCCATCAATAGAGAACCCACATGAGCTTGAGCTTAAAGTATTGCCAGAACATCTTAAGTATGCCTTTTTGGCAGACAAAAAGAAGCTTCCGGTAATAATTTCATCCAAATTGAGTGAAGAACAAGAACAAGCTCTGGTAGGTACTCTTAAAAATCATATTCAGGCAATTGCTTGGACTATAGCAGATATCAAAGGCATCAGTCCACACATTTGTATGCATAGGATTCTGATGGAGGATGAATACAAACCGTCCAGACAACCACAAAGGAGGTTAAATCCACCAATGCAGGAAGTTGTCAAGAAGGAGGTAATCAAGCTACTTGATGCAGGTATAATCTATCCTATCTCTGATAGTAAATGGGTGAGTCCAACACAAGTTGTACCCAAAAAGGGTGGGATTTGTATTGTGACAAATGAACATGGTGATGAAGTAGCAACAAGACCAGTAACTGGTTGGAGAGTTTGCATTGACTATAGAAAATTAAACACTGCCACAAGAAAAGATCATTTTCCTTTACCGTTCATTGATCAAATGTTAGAAAGATTGTCAGGTAAACCATTTTACAGTTTTCTAGATGGTTATTCAGGTTATAATCAAATAGTTATTGCTAGTGAAGATCATGAGAAAACAACTTTTACATGCCCATATGGAACATTTGCTTATAGAAGAATTCCTTTTGGATTATGTAATGCTCCTGCTACATTTCAAAGATGCATGATGAGTATTTTCTCCGATTTTATTGAAAAATGCATTGAAGTGTTTATGGATGATTTTACTGTTCATGGAACTGACTTTGAAGATTCTTTAAAAAATTTGTCAAAAATTTTGCAGAGATGTGAGGACACTAACTTAGTTCTTAACTGGGAAAAGTGTCATTTCATGGTTCAGGAAGGAATTGTCCTGGGACACAAAGTATCTAGAGCAGGAATAGAAGTAGATAAGGCTAAGGTTTCTGTAATAGCAAATTTACCACCACCTAAAACAATTAAGGCAGTAAGGAGTTTTCTTGGTCATGCTGGTTTTTATAGAAGGTTTATTAAGGACTTTTCTAAGATAGCAAGACCCTTGTGTAATCTTCTTCATAAGGATGTGACATTTAGCTTTGATGAAGACTGCTTAACAGCTTTTAAGACTTTGAAGGAGAAATTAATCACTGCACCTATAGTTCAGTCTCCTGATTGGAGTCTACCTTTTGAGCTTATGTGCGATGGAAGTGAGAATGCAGTAGGAGCAGTTTTGGGGCAACACAAAGAAGGCAAACATCATGTTATCTATTATGCTAGCCATACTCTTAATGATGCTCAGATAAACTACACTACTACAGAAAAGGAAATGTATGCTGTAGTCTTTGCCTTTGATAAGTTCAGACAGTATCTTATTGGAGCCCAAACTATAGTTTACACAGATCATTCTGCATTACGATATCTTTTCTCAAAGCAAGAAGCCAAACCGAGGCTGATAAGATGGGTTTTACTTCTACAAGAATTTGACATTATTATCAAGGATAGAAAAGGAAAAGATAATGGAGTAGCAGACCACCTCTCTAGATTGGAGGAGAAAACAGAGAAGGAGGAAGTTGTAAATGATAAATTTCCAGATGAACAATTGTATGCTTTGCAGTTGCATCAATTTGATTGTCCTTGGTTTTCAGATTTTGCTAATTATCTAGCTTGCAAGATTGTCCCAAAGTTTAAAGACTCTCATCAGAAGTCAAGGTTTTTCAGAGAAATTCACAAATACTATTGGGATGACCCCTTTTTATTCAAGTTTTGTTCAGACCAGGTTATTAGGCGCTGTGTTCATGAAAAAGAAGGTTTCCAAATTGTTAGAAAGTGTCATGAGAACCCTTTAGGAGGCCATCATGGTCCTGCTAGGACTGCTAGAAAAGTTCTAGACTGTGGGTTTTACTGGCCAACTATCTTTTTGGATTCTCAGAAACTTATAAAGATGTGTGACAGATGTCAAAGATTGGGAAACATTTCAATGAGAGAAGAAATGCCTCAAAAAGGGATTTTAGAAGTAGAGATATTTGATGTCTGGGGAATTGATTTTATGGGACCATTTCCCCCATCTTTTGGTAATCATTATATTCTAGTAGCTGTTGATTATGTTTCAAAATGGGTAGAAGCAGTAGCCTTACCCAATAATGAAGCTAAACAAGTTACTAAATTTCTACAGAAGAATATTTTTACCACGTTTGGAGCCCCTCGTGCCATTATATCTGATGGAGGATCTCACTTTGTGAATAAACTCTTTGAGAAATTACTGAAGCAGTATGGTGTTCATCATAAAGTTGGATCACCATATCATCCTCAGACAAGTGGATAGGTGGAGGTATCTAATAAGGAAATTAAGCACATTCTACAAGCTTCTGTGAACATTACAAGAAAAGACTGGTCAAAGAAGTTAGATGATGCTTTATGGGCTTACAGAACTGCTTTTAAAACTCCTATAGGAATGTCTCCCTACAGACTAGTTTTTGGAAAAGCATGTCATCTCCCAGTTGAGCTAGAACATAGAGCATATTGGGCCATTAAAATGCTCAACATGGATTTTCAGTCAGGACAAGATAAGAGGAAGTTTGATCTATCTAAACTGGAAGAGATGAGACTGGAAGCATATGAAAGCAGCAAGATTTATAAAGATCGAACTAAGAAAATTCATGATTCAAAAATTAAACATAAAGAATTTTCTGTTGGTCAATTGGTTTTGCTTTATAATTCTCGTTTGAAATTATTTCCAGGTAAGCTCAGATCAAGGTGGACAGGACCATTTCCTGTTGTAGCTGTTCATGACAATGGTTCAGTTACAATTATGCTCAATGAAGGAGAAAAGACTGTAAATGGACACAGGCTAAAGGAATATATTGGCCAACAAGATCTAAATATCCAAACTGAATATTTGGATAATCCTTAGTTTTCTGTTTTCTTAAAAAAAAAATTAATATATAGGGGGGTGGATACTACCCAGGTTAACTGAGTAGTATTCCCCTTTTCTTTAGATTTATTTTTCATCTCTAATTCTTTTATTCTTTATTTTCAAGAATTCGAGAAATGAAGCTGTGATGGAATGAAGGAGGATGAGACAAGAATCTTCAAACAGGTTTTTGAGTATTAAGTGTTTGGAAAATGAAGTATGAATGGATCCTGAGGCCACGCTTTTGTAATTTTGTCAAAGCGTGAGTTAAAAATGAATTACTCTTACTCACGCTTTGTAAAAGTTATGATGCGAGGTGATCAGTTCAAATTTTTATTCTGTCAAAATGATAATTTGTTAAGGAATAAGAGTTTGATGTCTACGCTTTGTCGAAAAACAAAGCGAGACTATTTTACTCTGGGAATTGTACAAGAATTTTTCTCGCGTTGTAATTAACAAAGCGAGAAAGGATTTTTATACCCACGCAATGACAATCGACAAAGCGAGAGTCTGGGAATTTTGAACGGATAGATTTTCAAACTTCTCAAAGACCAAAATACCCTTTTCAGACTCTTCTTCTTCTCATACACCAACCATCACGTCGTTTCAACCGCCAGTAATTATGGCAGAATTTAGTTTTTCTGCTATAAAATCTAGTCGAATCCTCCTTTTCTTTCATCTCAAACATTTCCATCCTGAGAAATTATCCTAAAACCATATTTAAAAGATAGAATGGCCGCAGCAGCTCCAAATGCTAGAACATCCATTCTAGACATTCCTGAAGAAATCTTGGGAGATATTCTCTCAAGGTTGGGAAGAGAAGAGATGAAGGATGTAGCCAGGTTAGCCCCAACCTGCAAAAAGTTCGCCAGAGCAAGTATGGCACCTATAGTATGGAGGAGAGCAAATGTGGAGAGGCGGATGACTGCAGAGAGGACACTTGACTCTCATTACATCCGAATACTTCGAAGATGCAGAGAGGCGGGAAACTTCATGCTGAAACTGGAACCTGCACTCTCGAGATTCTGCAATACAGGGCTCAAGGAAGCCGCTTTTGAAGTCCTTAAGCCTGGAGTCGATGACAACCATCACCCCTCAATCTTTATCAAGGCCTTCATTCTTTTGAGTTTGGAGAGCCTTGAGGAAATTGATGAGGGATTGTATCTTCTCGGATCAATCCTTAAAGATGAAGATCATATCCGCAAGATTGAGGCGAAGATCAGCAAGTTATTCAATGAAAGCGAAGAGGAGCCTAATCCCTTTAAGGGACAGGGACATCGCGAGTACTGTGATTATTTAGCGCCACATAGTAGGGACTTAGTTAGGGAACCTCCACACTTTAACTATGGTGCCACAAACATTGATTGTTTGTGTTGTGAGGTTACTAGTTTAATTAGGAGATTAAGAGAAAGTTTTAATGAGCATGTAATTGAATCTGAGTCAGAATTAGAAACTGATTCAGATTCAAACTGATCGATTATGTAATCTCTTAATTTGTATCTAAATACTAAGCCCTTTGGTGTTGCTATATATATACTCCTCGCTTCATTTTTATTAAAAGGAAACAACTTGATTGATCTTATCCTTTACATTAGATTTTTATCTGCCCTTTTTAAATAAAAATCTTCAAAATAGGGTTATTTTAGGCTTAATCATTACTCCCTGCAGAGACAAGATTTACTATCTTGACCCCTGTAGCCCTTAGATAAAAATAGGCGTCTCTGTCCTTGCAGTCATTCCTCTCAGTTGTCATTTCAAATATTTTCATCAGATTCTCTTCTCTTATTCAAGAAGAAATCGCCATACACCATTTTTATCACTCTCAACCATTCTCATAAGCAAGATCATGGCCGAGAACAATCCGTAAGCAATCTCGTTCATCCTTTCTTTCTTTTATTTTTAGTTCTATTTTGCATAGTTTGTTGTCAGATTGCATTTCTAGACCTAGGGTTCATGATTCTATATTTTTCAGGGAATGACTGTAGAAAACGGAAACATTAATCATTTAAGATTCCTCATAACTAAGAGCCGTTTCTTTACACTCATTAATCCAGAGAATATTTTCTGAAATCTTTAGTTTGTAACTGATGCATTATCCATATGAGACTTTGGAACTTCATATTAGGAATGAAACTCCCATTTCGAATATTCTGGTTCCATCATAAAAGTATTCCCCTGTATTCCTTATCATATTATTTTCTGGAAACAGAAATGCTAGGAATCCACAGCGCATTGGGACTCAAATATCCCATTTACCCACTGAGTTGTTGGGGGATATTCTATCAAGAATCGGAAAGGACAATGTTAGAGAGCTCTTCAGGATAGCAGAAGTCTCTCCATCATTTTACCAAGCAAGCAAAACTCATCTTGTATACAAGAGAGTGGACTTGGAATCATGTATGAGATGGAGAGAGGACGTTTATCCGGACAACCAGAAAAGATTCATTCGAGAGTGTCAAAATGCAGGGAACTTCATGTTCAACATTGAACCTGCATTAAAGGCATTTGTGGAGGAAAAAGATGAGAAGAAGGCATATGAAATCCTCAAGCCAGGACTAGATGATGGGCATGAACCTACTATCCTGTTCAGAACGATGCTCCTATTAACAAAACAAGAGGATAAGTGGATTGAAGAAGGACTAGAGTTGGTCCAAACAGTAGCTTCTAATGTTTTCGAAGTGGTTTTCATCAAAATCTATCTTTTTCATTGGTTCACCCATATTCCTCAACTTCCAAATCCTTTTCTAGGGCAGCCAGAGATGAGCTACTGTAAGGATCACACCTTGCAGGTTCGAGTCTTACTACCACCACACATCAGGATGGACTGTATCCCTTGTCAATTCTTTGACATGGTGAGGCAGTTTAGACTGTATTGTGGTGAAGTGTTTCCTGATGAGTTTATGTGGACTGACTCCGATGATGAGGAAATTGACCCCTGAGCAGTTAGAGCTAGGAATTCTATAGTATTACATATGTTTGTAATTCCTGGATATTCTGATGTATTTCGGATCATTTGGACTTCATATATTACAATTCTCCTACTTTCTATTTTGTATGATCAGTTTCTTTACTTAATTCAAACATGAATTAAAGATGAAATTGGAAGTTTCTCTTAAAACTGAGAATGTTATCAAGGGAGTTTGTATCAGAGGAAACTTAGATCAAACACTCCACTGAATATTCTTCAGATTAGAAGAGGAAGTAAAATCAGGAAATGAGATGGAAGAATTAGTAATCTTTAAATAAATAAGTTAAGGGAGGATTTTTGTTAGGCATTAAGATGAATTTGGTAAAGAAGATTTAACCAGACTTAATATAAAATTTAGAAGTCTTAATCCTTTTCAATAATCACCCCTCGCTTTATTTTTATTCAAATTTTGTTGTTTTAGTTCTTTAACTCAATTTTTTTTAAATCAATAACCAGACTCGCCGATGTGGCAGGTCTAGAATGAGTGAGTACACTCTAAGTACTTGAGTACCCTACTTTTTATTCTTTAACTAGGCCAGCCCATTGTTTTATATAAGACCTATAACCTCCTTATCTTTTCAAATCATTTTCATATCTTTTCATATTCTCTCTCGAGAAGAAACCGCCATTTTTAAAGTTCTTCTTCTTCCTCTATTTGTGAAACTCTTCTTCAGAAACACTCAGCTTCAGGAACAATCCTAATGGCGAGCAACAACCCGTAAGCTCTCCGTTCATTTTTCATCGCATTTCTCCCTGATGTTTAAAGTTGCTACATTCTGCATTATAATGTTTTTACTCATACTAGGGTTTAAGTTTTTCATCCACTCTCGTTTTTCCCTAATTAAAACTTGGAGTATAATTTCAACTGATTCTTCTTCTTTAAAATTCGATTAAATAACAGTGAGGAGCAGCCTTCTGAGTCCTCTGCTTTACACCTGACTGATCTTCCATTGGATGTCCTTGGGGAGATTCTGTCACGAGTAGGGCAGAGCAGCTTTGAAGATCTGCTCAAGTGCAAAAAAATCTGTTCAACATTCACAATAGCCTCAGAATATCCTATTGTCCTCCGGAGATTTAATGTACAGGATCTAGCCTTTAAAAGAATCTCTAATGAATCCACTGGTAAAATCAAATTTCTAGATGCCTGTAGAGAGGCTAAGAATCATATTCTGAACTTACCCAAGGCCTTGGAATTGTTTACACAAGGGAAATGATTCAAGGCATTTCAGATCCTGGATGAAGGAATAGAAGATAACTTTAAGATTTCCCAATATTTTAAAGCTTTATGTTGCCTAAGTAAAAGTTCTAGGGAAGAGATAGATGCTGGACTTCGCTTAATTAGTCCAATCTTAAGGGATAGATTAAACAGTTATGAATTTAGATATAATCTTCTTACCCTAGTTTCAGAATGGGAATATGTCCCGAATCCATTTTTAGGGCAGAAAAATAGGGAATTCTGTGTTGTAGAAGTTCGTGATCAGGAAACCTTCCATAAGCCATCATACTATACAGCCGATCAGGTCTGCTATCTCTGCTGTGACACAAAAAGAGCCATAGCTGACTTTAGGATGGCAGCAGGGGAAAACTGTGATAATTATAGCATTAATGAATAAGCTTTTGGACAAAGGAGAAAGAGATTGATGTATGTGACATGTCTTCTAATTTTTGACTTTGAAACTGTCACTAGATCAGATATTTTGTACAATGTAATGTAGCCTGATTTTGATAATAAAATCTAATCTCATTGCTACATAAATGTTGAGTTCAACTCTGAATTCTGTGTTCTTTCTCCTTTTCTTTTCAGAAATGTCGAAAACCCTCAACTCTTGGAAACTCAATTACTTGATTTACCAATTGAGTTACTGGGAGACATTCTGTCAAGACTAGGAATGGAAAGCATAAAGGCACTTTTTAGAGCTTTCGAAACTTCTAAGCAATTTCTCTCAGCAAGCAGGTCATCGTTAGCTCTAAAGAGAGCTAATTTGGAAACTTGTGCTGTTTGGAGAGGAGATGCTTATCCAAGTAACCAAGTCAGATTCATTAAAAGATGTCAGGATGCAGGCAATTATATGTTTAATATTGTGCCTGCATTGATAGCCTTTGTCGAGGATAAGAATGAGGAAAAAGCTTATGAAATTCTTAAGCCCGGTTTAGATGATAAACACAAACCAACCGCTTTCATAAGATCCTTTCTACTGCTTTCCAAACAAGATCCGCAGCTGGATGAGGAAGGAATTCAATTGATCAAATCTGTGACTCAAGATCCTTTTGAACTTCTATTCTTAAAAATGAGTGTTCTCCACTGGCTCCTTTATGGTGAAAAGTTCCCAAACCCATTCCTTGATCAAGAGGAAAGGAGTTTTTGTAAGAATCACTCTATCCAAGAGCGACCGCAATTACCTTTTAATGAAAGGATGGAGTGTATTCCTTGTGAACTGTTTGATTATGTCAAGCAATACAGAAGAGCAAGTGGCGAACTAGGCATATTATTTGAATGGGAGCAATGGAACAATGCAGAAGAAGATCAGAATGAAGAATAACTACTAGAATTAGAATAATCTAGAAATCAAGTGATTGATATTTTCTTTGCTTGTATCTTTTGTGTTTTTGTCTTGGGACAGAGAATTATATGGATGATTCAAAGCTGTACATCCCTTTTTCCATTAATGAATTGCAATCTCTAGTTTTTAATTCTATTTTTGTTTTTAACTTTATTCAGCTATGAAATTGGAACTTCATCAAAGCAACCAAGGACTTCAATAGAGAAATCTGGATCGGGGGAAACTCAGATCACAGATCTTCCCTATGAGATTCTTGGAAACATTTTATCAAGATTGGCATTTGACCACCTTGAGACTGTCTTTAATTGTAAACTAGTCTGCAAAGAGCTCGAAAAAGCTACTCATCATCCTTCAGTCTTGAAAAAGGCTTCTCTTGAAGACTTTACAGCATGGGGATGGGGAACTTTTGAAGAGACACAAAGCATTTTCCTTGAAACCTGCAAAAATGCAGGAAATTGGATGTACCAGCTACATGAGGCATTGCGTTTGTTCGTTAAAGACAAGAATGAACAAGCAGCATTTGAACTTTTAAAACCTGCAATTACTGATAATCACCCCCCATCCATCTATGTAAAAGCTCTTATGCTCTTAAGTAAGGATGAAAGGGAAGAGCAAGAGAAGGGAATTTGGCTCTTCGCTCCTCTGTGCAAGAATAGACGAAGACTCAAAGATCTTCGACTTCAAGTCAGATGGTGGTTATCGAGTTATGAGGAATTTATCTCACCCTTTCAAGGACAACCCAAGAAGAGACTCTGTGACCTTAGGAGCTATTATGATAACAATCATGGTCCCTCAAGGAATACCTATGGAGTCGTATCAATTTACTGTATGAGGTGCTTAGTTTCTGAGCATTGTAATCTGTTTCAAAGATTTGGAATTGAGGCAGAGACACCTCCTCATTTGTAATTGATAGGTTGAATGTCATAAGAAACACTATGCTTTGTAGTCCCATATTTTGAAACTGATGGATTATATGTTTTGCTTTTGATTAATGATGTTTTGAATTCGAATTTCCTGCTATTTTCTGATTAAATTAGACTCAGTCAGCATTGAAATCTTCACATTTAGAGCAAATCTCTAAATGTGAGTATGGTATTATTATGAATAGAATGATGAATATAAAAAGGAAATCTGGTTTTATTTTTCTTTTTATCATTTGCACATTTAGAGTCAAGCTCTAAATGTGAGTATGGTGACACTAATTTACCAGTTGTTCTTGTTTCTTAAAGATTCATAAGATGACCTATGAAGAACTTCAAGCTCGAAATATAGAATCGGATAAGAAAGAGAAATCATTCTTGGCAAAGACGAGAACAGTTAACATGGTAGAAACTATTCGGAGAAGTGGTGGATGGACAGCAATGCAAATTTCACCTTCAGACTTTTATATCAATCCATTTATGCTTCAACATATACCAGATAAGGAAAAGGAGTCATTGAGGATTGATTTAGAAGAAGCATTCTGGAATAAGATGAATAGGTTTTGGGATGATCAAATGATAATTCTGATCAATGATAGGCATCTGCCTAATGAAATCAGACTGGAAAGAATTTTGGAAAGGGAAAGGAAGTGCATGGCTGAGTGGAATCAGGAGTGCTACAGAATTATCAATCCAAAAGACCAGACAGGGCTGGAGTTGGATTACTTTGATCCTCAACCACTACCAAAATATGTGAAGCGACTCACCAAATATTGCTGCAAACTTAATGAAATCCAAAATGCTAGAGTCTATGATGCTCAGCAGGCACTCCCTGCATACATGCCTCTAACATTCCTGAACAAGAAGGGACCCGTTGAACAGAATTTCTTAACAAACCTGGCCCTAGATAGGATTATTGACGCTCGGATCAATTTAAGGCATGACCTCGAGCCTTATTTCAAGAAAGCTAAACAAGGTCAGGCGGTCTGGAAAGATGTCCTTAGAATTATTCAGGAAGCTAGAAATAGCTGGATCAGGTATATGAATAAATGGTCAAAAGGGGAAGATCTAAGGAAAAGGATTCTTAAACCAGGGTTGGTAAGGAAACCTGATGAGGAATTTCCTTTGGAGGAGTTTGTTGATTTGATGCCAGAGCAGCAAGCATGGATTAAGGATGCAGAGAAGAGAGAAGCTGAGAGATCAGGCAAAAACAGAAAGCAGAGATCAGATGCAAAACAGACACCACAAAATATAGTAAGGAATATTTTCAGAGAATCAGTTGTTAATGAAGGACTGGAACCTGTAGCGAATTTTAGAAAAGTTTCAGCCCCATCAATAACACCAGCAGATGCAGATCTACTCATTACAGATAGACCCAATAAGATCATGAAGAGATTACCTCCAACTCTCCAACAGGAAGTTCATGGATATGTCCAGGAGAGGAAGAAAGAATTCATCGAGAAGTATGTCAGGTATGATGCTATGTGCAGGGAAAATGCATACAAGGAGCACAGACCCTACACTGATCAAACACAAGGAAGAATTCAGCAGGTAATTATTGATGATTGGGATGCATGGAATGAGAAATATCTGAATAGAAAGGGAATGAATATCATGCTGAAGGGATTAGGCAAGAATTTCTATATTAAGAAGCACGATTCAGATGAAGACAGTACAGACGATGAGCAAAGAATTGAGAAGATGAGAGTAGTTGATGAGGTTACAACTATTCTGGGAGAAAAGAATGAGGAAAATGATGAAATCCATCCGATTCTGCAAGAGAGTATGGATTGCTATTATGCAAACAAACGAAAGGCAGATCGTGAATGGGAGGAACTCATGAGAACTCAAGACAAGAAAGGTATAAAGAAAGTACCCACCAAAAAGAGGAAGTCACACAATCTCAGTTCGAGCACTTCAGATGAAGTACCAATAGCTAAGAAAAGGACTGGGAGGAAGGTGGAGACAAGCAGGTCTGAGAAAGCTAGCCAAATTCCAAAGAAAAGGAAAAATGAAGATGAGCTAGCAACCAAAGGAATTCTGGATGTGACAAAAGACTTGATGGATGAAGATGTTGAGATTCTACAATCAGCTCAAGAAAAGAAAGAAGTTGTTACCTACAAAAGGAGAGGAAGGTTACTTTCTGAGCAGAAGGAAACCAACCCTGAAGAATTTAAGCAGCAAGGATCTTCTCTTGAGAATGTAGAACAATTGGGAATCATTCCTGAGAAAGAAAAGCAACAAGAAAAAGAACCTGAAAAGCCAGTTAAAAAGTTCAGGATAAAGATGAAGGCTAGGAAGCCTAAGTATGTGGTACCTGACACCAGCTCTGAAGAAGAAAAAGTCGAACCAACTCTAGGGATAGTTCCCTACACAGAGAGGTTGGAGCTCACTCCTTACACTAATTTGGAAGTGGGGGATATAGATCCAGAGGGCTGGAGAGCATGTATTGAAGAACATCAACCTGATGAACAAGGATCAACTAGACCGAGCGCTGATCTCCAACTGGTTCAGATTGCTGAAAAAGATGATAGGGAAGGGCAAGATGAAGATCAACAAGCTCAGGTCAACAGGGATCTCATTCAAAGTCAGATTGATTTACAAGGACTTTCAGGAAAAGAAACTGAACAAGATATATCACCAGAACAAGCTGCAGATGAGCAAGAATTTGTGAATCAAATTGAGGAATCAGTGGCAGACATCTTTCAGGAACAGACACTGGAAGATTTACAGACTTTTGAAGATATGAACTTGCATGGAACTACAGTCGGGAACATGACCTACTCTCTGGAAGGACTGATTAAAAAGTTCAGAAAATTGGCTAGAGAAGGAGGGAATGCACGCACCTCAGCAGAACAAGCAAGTGAATATGCAGCTAAACTTGAGTCAGAGTTAGAGGAAATCCAACAACAAATAAATCCTGACCAAGTAATGGAACCATCTCCATTAGCAATTCAAGCTTATGAAGAAGAAGTGCAGAGAAATGAAACTCAAGAAGCTCAGCAGTGAAAGTATTTTATGGAAGACACTGTCAGTCAATATCTCAGAACACAGACGAATGCTGAAAATCAAATGAATCAATGGCTCCTTCCACCTCAAGTCAGGGATGAAGTAGTTCAGAGAGCAATTGTAAGGATGAATGATCCTGAATGGGCCGCAGAACAGAAGAAGAGAGTAGAAGAATATTTTGGAGTCAAAGGATTTCTAGATTCAGAATCTACAGCTATTCCTCTTCTACTAAACGAACCTGTACAGGAAGATCCCACAGAGATCTTAAATCAGCATAGCCTTGAAGTTACTGAGAAGGTAGATACCAGCACGTCATTGATTTATGATTCAGGTATAGGCAATTCACAACATGATGACACTGATAGAGTTCAAGAAGAACATCCAGAGCCTGACCATGAGCAAAACTCAGAACAAGTTCAGGAAGAAAACGTGGAACCTGCTCAAGAAGGAGGCCAAACAGAAGAACAAGAAAATGAGAATGCTGGGGATGAGCAAGAAGAAGCACAAGAATCCGAGGGAAATGAATCAGATACATCTGAAGGATCATCCCCCGGAAAAGATGTCCCAGAATTGCTACCTTCGAGTTATTGGGGAAAGAATAGTCCAAAGGTGAGGTTATCAATCCCTGATAGCAATGAAAAGAGGACTGAATTTACAGAAGAAGAAATCAAGGTTAAGTTTAATGGAAAAAAGGAAGCATTGGAGAATTACTTGGGGATGTCCAAAATGATTGTTCCGGACAAAGGATTTCATCCTAAGTGGCTGGATCATAAGTGTATCAGCTACTGGAGGAGGATCAATGAATGGGACATTTTCATGAGACATAATAACAAATGTGGTTATGTGGAACTGACCAGGGAGTTCTATGCTAACTTTGATGTTGAGGCAGAAACAACATGGATTAGAGGGAAAACAGTGCAAGTCACTGTAGAAACTCTAAATGATCTGATACAGGCACCTTTGTTAGAACAGCCAGAAGTCAAATCCGAGGTCCTACTGAGGAAGAAAACTCAAGGAAATAAACTTGTTAATGCTAGAAAAATGGCACTGGGATTCTGTTCAACACACAGAGGAACTGAGCAGAATAAGATTCCATTGAAGAATTTGAAGCCTGAGTACTTGCCTACACTTGATTTCTACTATTCAAAGCTCAGACCTACCACAAATTTTCAAGGACCCTCAGCCGGAACTTTCGAGGGATTTGCATTGTTATGGTCAGGAAGGAAATGTAGTGCTGCACACCATGTTCTCAATGTTATTAAGTCAAGAGTTGGAGAAGATGCAGCATTGGCTTATCCGAATTTAATCAGAAGACTTTGTGAGAAACAAGGAGTTTCAATCACACCATTTTTACCAGAGATCATAAAGATAGATCCTCCTATTCCATTACCAGAAGACACTTTAAGGGGAGAGTTGATTTACCAAATGCCAGATTTAGAGGAACAAACTTCCGAGGGATCAGGATCAAAGGTGCCATCTCCTAAGACAAAAAGGGTCAATCTTCCTTCAAAATCAAGATCATATCAGTCAAGAACTGCAACAAAAAGGACAAAGACTGTAACTCCATCACCTGCATTGAATCCTATTCCAGAAGATGAAGAGTTTGAGAACACTTCTGCACCATCTCAACCTGTGAGACAACCAATGAGGAACACAGTATCTGTGGATGAATCTCAGAATATGAGTACTTCAATCCAAAGTTTTGCACAGTCCATGGAGATGCTAGTGAAAACTATGTCAGAAGACAAGCATGTTCAAAGAGAAATGGAGCAGAAGAGGATTGAACTTGAGCATGTCAGGATTCAAACTGAGGAGAAACTCGGGAAAGAGGAGATGGAGAGGCAAGAGAAGATAAGGAAGGAAGAATGGGATAGACAGGAAAGGATGAGAAGGGAAGAGATGGAAAGATTTGAAAGGCTGAGAAGAGAAGAACTTGAAGAGAGAAGACAGGAACGAGAAAGGGATATGGAACTGAGGAGGCAGGAGCAGTATAATAGTACGAGATTGGTAGACATCCTTGCCAACCTAGTCTCGGATCTAAAGAAATCTCCATCCATACCACCTAAGGACCCAGACAATGATGCAGGACCATCCTGAGATCACAGGGGAGTTCTTCTGAAACTTTCTTCTTCTTCTTTTTAATTACAGTCTCTTTTTCTTTATTTCTTTCCTGTTTCCATTTATTTCAATATAAACTTAGGATAGAATTAATATGAAGTTGTATCATAGTATTGAATTTCAAGCTAGGATCATAAAAAAAAAATAATAATAAACTCAGGGAGGCTAATAAACTGATAAAGGAATAGAAGATAAGTTTAAAAGTGGTTCCTGTGGAGACATCTACCTTATAGATTTTCACTGCAAGCATGAGCCGCTCTTGAAAACTGTTCTTAGCTGTAAGCTCTGAGATTGATTGATGTCATTACTGGATAAATAGTTTGAAGGTTTTGTGATGATATTAACCTTAGTGATTTGCATACTATAAACAATAACTGCACAAGGTTAAGAGGATTGATCTAATCTAGTCTCTCTTGGAAGATGAGTGTGCATATTGAGTAAAAAAAAAAGAAAGAGAAAAAGAGAGCAAGGGAAATTTTAGAAACAGACGTGGTAAAATAATGTGGATATAAGTAGCTGGCACAGCTGCCCCTCTGATTTATAAGTTGAAGAACTTTAAAAGAGCAGAATCAAGGGCAGGGGAGTTGAAGTTTCATCTGCAATGTCAGGTCATGCGACTCCTCCTAATAATGTGAAACCGAGCTATTGAAAGCCACGGAAGGCCACCCCTTGATAAAAAAAAAGAGTGTGTATTTCATTTCAGAATACAAGATATGCACATGAGTTGGACAGGATTGAGCGTGAGAAGAGAAATCTGGCTAACTAAGGAGCAGAACAATAATTCACATAAATGCAAATCACTTCTGTTAATGTTTCCATGAAATCTGGTGAATTTTAAGTCAGGTATGAAGCATCAATCAGTTGAAAGAGTTGAGCTTGGGATAGTTGGAAAAGAGAAGGTAGTGATCCAGTGGAGTCTTACATGAACATCTTAATCCCGTAGGCCACTAATAGGACTTATTCTTTGAAACTTTACAAGTTTCTTACCACTTGAGGACAAGTGTTTCTAAATGTGAGGATGGTGATGACAGTCTTTTGTGACTGTCATTTGCGTCCAATTTAGTGTCTTAATGATGATCTTTTGTTCTTAATTCCATTGATTTTTGATGAATAATCAAAGAGGATTAGAAAAGATGGAAGATGAATTAAGATTGCAAAGAAGTTGGAAATACATTGAAAATGGCTTGAAATTCTGAGTTTTCTTTGTAAGTCTCGCACGCGATGTTTTTATTGAACTGATCCACGCTTTGTCATTCATCAGGAAGTTAAGCTGGAAAACAACAGGAAGTGGAAAGGACATAGCGAGGAAAGAAAAGGAATGGTGCGAGGGCTTGTTTCCGAAATCAGGAAAAGATTTAAGGAAAATGTGCAGATGCTAAAGTCCACGCGATGATGATTGACATCGCGAGGAAAGGAAGTTTGTGCAAGACGGAAGTTCTATCCGACATGGCGAGAAGCAGAATTCTTTGGAGAAACTGTGAGACCTCGCCTTGTCAAGAAAGATGATTTCATTTCTGACTCTCGCTTTGAAGGAACTGGACAAAGCGAGAGGAGAGTTATTCTGATGCGAGCGGTTATCATCCAAGGCAGAAGCAGTTACAACGCCCATCTATAAATAAGACCCTTGGGGGAATCAGCTCAGCAGGCGGGAGATTGAAGAGAATAGCTCGATTTTACTCTCCAGTCCACTTTTTAGAATTTAGTAGGTAGGTTAGGATTTAATTTTCTCTGCAATTTATTTTGATGTTCTTCAGATTTGTAATTTGCTTTCGTAGAACTGTAATTCAATTTCGCAGTAGATTTCTTTAAGATTAGCTGTTAGATTAGCTTGAGGATACCCTGGGAGGAGAGTTGCTTTCGGATCGCTTGTTCATCCATCATGACGATCATCATCTAAACTCCGACTCGTTCGCTCATCTTTGCATTATTCTGATAGCAATCAGATTTCCAGGTGTATTCGTTTTTAATTCTTTGTTATTTGAGATACAAAAAGAATGATCGGTTATCAGATTGTGAATTTCTTATCTTTCTGGTTTCTATTTCCATTTCGTAATTCTGTTTCAGCAGAGTATAAACCTCAATTCCATTGTTCAATCTGAATTTTGCATTATATCTTGAATTCGATTTTCGAAGATCATAACACTTCCACATTTTTAACGCGCAAATTGTTCGTTCCAATTACGTAAGAAATTTGGATATTGTAACCGAGTTAGGTATGATCTGGCAGAATTATGAATTCACTCGATTTTCTGTCAATGTTATGTTTACAGATGAGAATCATAAGGTTTAATGTTCAGAACTCTAAAAGGTTCCTAGAGACCCATGCAGTGTTAATCATCGCAAAAGATTCTATGTTCATAATTTTCTAAACAGAAATTCCAGAAGGTAGTTATGACAGTTATAAATTCTGATCATTTACTTCGAGTAAGGGTAAACCCTCGCTTCATCCTAAAAGATGATGCGAGGAAATATCCATAAAGATCTATTATAAAAAAGGCTATTCAAACACTCACGCGATGTTAATCTGACAAAGCGAGAGGATCAACCTATAATAGCAATAGACTTGATATCCATTTTTACTTCTTATACGTATATAACCCCTATCTATAAGTAGGAATTGAGTACCTCGCCGCATTCTTACAGAAACTATCGCGAGGCATTCAATTCTCTGTATAAACAAAATCTGGGAACATTCTTTGAATATTAGCTCCCTCCACGCTGTACAGACATAGCGTGCGGAAAATTGAAATGTTCATAGTTTGAAACCCAAAATAGTTACTGCGAGCTATTTTGGACACTATTTTGCAGAGTTATTTCTCAAATTCTTTTTCTTGGGAAAGTTATTTCCTAATTCTGTCTAGTTTCCAATGTATATTTTGGAAGCATCCTTGCATTTTGATTAAGAGGATTCAGAACCCTCAACGTCTCTTTATACATATAATACTACATATACATATAATATTTTGGGATATTTCCCAGTATATGATGAGTACTCTTACTTCATGATTACAAATTCACAATTCATATGTGCAATACGTGTTATTATTTACACTGGTACGCTGAGAGAGATGATGATATAGGTTTTCTCAATCATTATTTACTCAGGACTGATAAAGAACAAACTTGTTCTTCAGTTGGGCATTTAGTACCTGTCGTTTAAAAGGGAAAGATGTTTCAAAAAACCATCTTTTGTCCTAAAAATTAGTAGAGTATCAGGAAGATTAATTTCCGGGGTCCATGGTATTATAGTTATCACTATATGCTATGAGTAGGAGATTAAATATTTCTCCTACAGTCTACTAATCCTGAGTCAAATCACGGATATTTGGAACTGTTTACAGAGATTTCTCGAGCTAAATCATCTATACAAATCTGAGTGGTCTGGATAAGTCAAGGAATTTGAATAGCAATTTCATCTTGATATACTTACAAGACTATTATTCCTTATGAATACTTGCAGGAATTACTCTGAAGAAATAAGTCCTATGAAAACATTGGATGATAGATTTAAATATTAGCTTTTTCATTTGTTGTAGAGGACATCCAATACAGGATCATAAGATCAGTTTGATCGGGGTAATAAAAAGAACAACTTCAAGTTCAGATGAATATAGTATGATTTAGAAGTGACCTCGAGTTGTCAAAGGCTTAATCTGAGTTTGAAAGAAAAGGATTAAGTGACGATTCTGAAAGCTTTTATCACAGAAGGAGTCTGACAGATCATTCTGTGATGATAGTATTCCATGATTTCAGAACTTAGAATGTCATGACACTGAATCATAAGTACCTGTCTTGGGAAGTGATTAAAGACATGAAGATTTGATTAAGTTGTGTAAAGGATTTTTCTATCTCAATGAACTTTCATTATGTTTTAGCCAATGATAATCTCATCATATTCTTATTTCAGTATGATAATCTCATCATAATCTCATCATATCCAATGATAATCATAAGTAACTTTCATTATGTTTCAGTATGATAATCTCATCATATTCTTATTTCATTTGATTTGGTCTGTAACATCTTAAACACGTGAATAAAATCATAATGTTCTACATCATTTTAATTGTTTTCTTTACTACATTTACTGCTTTAAGCATTTACATTTCAGTAGTATTCTCTAGTAATCATCATTACAACATCCTTAAATCAAGAATAGAGACAGATTCTAAAGCTAATAATTCTATTAAAACACTTCTATCGTGTAACTCTCTTTTGAACGATCCCGACAATTAAAATAAATATTGCAGCTTGATACCGTGCGCTTTCGGTAGGAAAAACTAGGCAAGCTTTTTAACAGCCCTATAGGAATTATAGTGTAAAGGCTGTCGGGGGGCATTGCACCGGGGTTTTACCTCAAAGCTTCATTAACCGAATTGCAGATTTTTAAAAATAAAAAACCGAATAAAAAATTGAAATTTTGGATTTTCAAAACCAAAAACCAAACCGAAATCCAAAAACCGAACCAAATTGCAAATTTCGGTTCGGTTCGGTCGGTTTGTTCGGTTTCGACCGAAATTTGCACACCCCTACAGTTCAATCCATTGATCTACGTCTGGGGGCTCCAAGCCAGGTTTTCACTATAACATCACCAAACGCGTTGAATATACATCAACTCATTCCACACTTCCTTTCATTCCGGTGAACTTCCCTATCTACCCAAATAGAATAGAGAAATACATGGGAGCCTCACAACTATCTAACCAAATGCAAGCAATTCACTAGCAGAAGTTATAATGGTGTTTGAGAAAACTAGTTACTTAGATCTAAATGAGCACAATGGTGATAAAAACACACAATCTAAGCACAGGCTGTGTTTACAAGATATACACCAAGAAATGCATAAACACACACCCAAATCCCCATAGAAATGCAGCAGGCAGACAACAAGAAGTATACCAGCTGTATAACGGTTGTTTCTGCTTTCTGTCAACAACGAACTGGGGGATTATAGCTCCAGCTTCCCTTAGATTTCTATGGCAGTGAAGGACCTCTCCAATATGCTCTGTTTTCTATCCTTTGCGGCTGGAATAAGTCTTGAGAAGAATGGAGGATGAAAACAGGTATTTATAGATGTGCAAGGCCCATCAAAAACCCCTAAAAGCCTGTGAAGGGAAGTGGCCACGTCACTGTCCTTTCTGTACTTTCCAGTTGTGCAGAGTATTCGTTGTTGGAGGGTTGTCTCAACATCGGCGTGACAACGAGCATCTTCACAACACACATGATATTTTCTTAACAATCTCCCCCTTTGTGGAGATGATCGGGTCAAGCATCAAATAGATGGAAAGTACAGGACGTAACACCAGAAATCATAAAAAATGATATGAACATAATAGGACCAAGATATCACCAGTAAACATGCATCAAGGTATATCAACATATCCGAATATGCATACCAAAATCACCATATGCCATAAGAGATAGAACAAAGTAGAATAGGCATGAAATTCATCATAGTATCCAGAAATCGAAGTTATTCAATAGTAACAAACATAAGTTGTTCCAAAGTTGTTAAGACAACTAATCCTTTCCACTGTACTCCCCCTTGCTTGGCAGATCATTATGTCTCCTCAAAATCGTTCTCCCCCTCAGATTCATCATCAAAATAATTCGGGAGCAACATATTGGCACGATAGAATTTACTTTACTAGACCATTATCTCTTGATTCATCTCGATCAGCACAGCCATTGTAAGAATGTTCCAACAATGCAATAACGACTTGAATATGGTGATGAGTAGACTAAAAAGAAAACCAGTATCCACAATTCTCCCCCTAACCAATTAGATCAATGTACCAAAGACAAAATGAAATCGATGAAGACTAAGAACCAAGCTGAACTGGGCAAATAGATAATCATGAAAACCATGCCCATCCAACTTCTAGTCTATTCAGCAAGATAAATTACCCTTGGTTGTTCCTCCAGGGTCAGGATCACCAATAGACATCTGTTTGCCTTTAGCAGAATTTCCAGTAAATCGTTGTTTCAACATCCTTCGAACAATTCCAGCAACAGTGTCATCTTGAATCAATAAAGCTTCTTCCACAGATTTCTCCAAGATATAACAATTGTTAGAAGAACGAATACCCTTCATCACACAATTCTGAGATGCATCAACAACTTCACAAACATCTTTAATAAACAAGAAATTGAGCATCAAACAATTGACTAATAGATATGAGATTTGTAGACAATCCAGAAACATAATATACTTTAGAAAGAGAAGACATTTTACGATCTTTTAGTTTACCATATCCAAGAATCTTGCTCTTAGAACCATTTCCATATAAGACTTCCCACAATCTTCTTCAACTAAATCCATGATAAGTTCTCTTTGGCCAGTCATTTGATGAGAACATCCACTATCAAAATACCATTGACCATCATTTGTGCCTTTTTGAGCAGTAAGGACAACCGAGCATCGATTGACTATTTTGTCCTTTGGAATCCACATCATCTTAAGCTTGACTTGTTTCTGTAGTTCGAGGGATGGCCAAACAACGAGTCGACCACCATGAATATCTCTAGAAAGTTTCATATAGATATTAGCCAAATGACCTTGAAACTTGCAATATGCACAATCTTTGCTTTTCTTTGAAGATTTCACTAATGGATCATCATTTGGTTCTTTTGAAGTGCCTTCACCAAGTGTACCTGCACTCACAAAAGTGGTTATAGCTTTCGTGTTGTTGGTATATTGTGCTGATAACCAAGTCCAGTCAAGTCAAAGATAAGCTTCCCTTTAGAATAAATTTCATCAAGTCAAAGGGATACATTCACCAGTGGTTGATTTGCGGTTGTCAGAACAGCCTGCAGACAACCAGAGGCAGACACAAAAAAGAGTGCGGAAATAAACAATGAACACCAGAAATTGGTCACCCAGTTCGATCCATTGATCTACGTCTGGGGGCTTCAAGTCAGGTTTTCACTATAACATCACCAAACGCGTTGAATACACATCAACCCATTCTACACTTCCTTTCGTTCCGGTGAACTTCCCTATCTACCCAAATAGACTAGAGAAACACATGGGAGCCTCACAACTATCTACCCAAATGCAAGCAATTCACTAGCAGAAGTTAGAATGGTATTTGAGAAAACTAGTTACTTAGATCTAAATGAGCACAATGGTGATAAAACACTTAATCTAAGCACATGTTGCGTTTACAAGATATACACCAAGAAATGCATAAACGCACGCGCAAATCCCCATAAAAATGCAGCGGCAGACAACAAGAAGTATACCAGCTGTAGAACGGTTGTTTCTGCCTTCTGTCAACAACGAACTGGGGGATTATAGCTTCAACTTCCCTTAGATTTCTATGGCAGTGAAGGACATCTCCAATATGCTTTGTTTTATATCCTTTGCAGCTGGAATAAGTCTTGAGATGAATGGAGGATGAAAACAGGTATTTATAGATGTGCAAGGCCCATCAAAAACTCCTAAAAGCCTGTTAAGGGAAGTGACCACGTCACTGTCCTTTCTGTACTTTCCAGTTGTACAGAGTACTCGTTGTTGGAGGGTTATCTCAACATCGCCGTGACAACGAGCATCTTCACAACACACAGGATATTTCCTTAACTGAATAATCTAATTGATTCCGTAAGTGATTATTTTCTTCATATTGACTCTCAATAACTTATGATTTACTTACATTTCAACCTCAAAATTTTAAATTCTTGCTATTATCCACCTTAATTTATTCTATTTTTATTTTACTTTTAATTTTTTTATTTTCTATATATAATATTAAAATTAAATTATAAAATGATGTATGAAAACTGAATACAATACAATAAAATAAAACGTTATAAAAATAAATATAACATAACATAAGAAATTAAATTAAATTAAATTAAATTAAAGTATATGCAGGTAAAGTAAATTTATTTAATTTACTTTCTTTCATTCACCACTTTAATATGTTAAAATAAATATAAGAGATATTTCTATTTTTGTTTTACCACTTTAATTTAATATAGTTAAATTTAACTCTATAGTTTTATTGTACCTTTTATTTTTTTAATTTTATTGCATTTAATTTTTCCCATAATTTATAATTTAGTTTAATATTATTTCCTTAAAGGAAATCAATATAAAAAAAATATAAAGATAGAATATATTAAAATAAAAATGGAATTTAAAGTTTTGGAGTTGAAATGTAATAAATTAAAAAGTTATTGAGGGCCAATTTGAATAAAATGACCATTTTGGTCAAAATTGTATACTTACGTACAATTTGAATACTTTATAAATTGGTGAAATAATAAAGTTACAGGACCTTTTTGATTTTTATTCCGGTTAACCGCAGCTGTTGTATTTATATGTATATCTTGATGGTTGATTTGGCCAATCCAATGTAGGGGCAAACAAGGACATAATTGTCAATTTACATTGTTGAATATAGATGATGAGTTGTTAAAATGGATTTGGTTCATTGGATCAACCCGTCAATGGTCGGCTTGCTGACTGGGGCGTGGTTCATGGTGGCCCGGTCCGACTAAAGGAACAATTGATCACAGATTGCTATATGACGCATGTAATGAAGATAGTAAAATAGAACTTGGTTTGCATTGCATGTGTTCTTCTATGGCTAAACTGGATTTAATTGGTCCTCGAAAAAGCAGCCTATTGGTGCTTTATCCACTTTTTAGGCAAAATACATTGTGGCATCATCTAGTGTTTGACATGCCATTTGGTTGAGTAGACCATATTGAAGAACTAAAGTTGCAACTGAAAGTTGCAATGAAAGTTTTTGTGGATAACAAGTCGTCTGTTTCCCTCGCCAGTTAATCATGAGCGTTCCAAACACATTAACGAGAAGTCGAGTTTATAGTATGAGCTCAGTGGAGTAAGTCATGAAAGTTCTCTTACATTCAAAAAAAGAGAACTTTCCTGACATGGTGCGTACCGCATAAATGCGTAGAGCTAAAACGAAGATTAATGGAAGAAGGCCACAACACCCCGTATTCAGTACATCCAGGGGTGATAAGCTTTATAAGGATTTAAAGAAGGTTTATTGGTGGCCAAGGATGAAGAATGAGGTTGTTGAGTTTGTGGCTAGATGTTTAACCTGTCAAAAGGTTAAAGCAGTACGTCAGAAGCCCTTAGGACTCATGAAACCATTGGAAATCCCGAGTTGGAAATGGGATAGTATATCAATGGATTTTGTTTCAGGACTACCACGATCACCAAAAGGAATGAATAAAATTTGGGTAATTGTTGATAGATTGACAAAGATTGCGATCTTCATACCAATGAAGGATACATGGTCTATGGATCAATTAGCAAGAGCATATATCAATAACGTGGTTCGACGACATGGAGTGCCACATGATATAATCTCTGATAGATACAGTAGATTTGTCTCTCATTTTTGGATCAAGCTGCAAGAAGCTCTTGGTACCCAAATTAAAATGAGCACCGCTTTTCACCCGATGACGGATGGACAAACAGAAAGGACAATCCAAACACTGGAGGGCATGCGTTCTTGAATTTAAAGGAAGTTGGGAAAACCATCTACCTTTGATAGAGTTCTCTTACAATAACAGCTATCATGCTAGTATAGGCATGGCACCGTTTGAGGCACTCTATGGACGCAAGTGCCGAAGCCCATTATGTTGGGAAAAATGTGAGAATTCTATTGTGGTTGGGCCGCAACTCATTGAAGACATGGCCCAACAGATCAAGATGATCCAAGGGAAAATGAAGGCAGCACAAGATCGACAGAAAAGTTATGCCGATGTTAGGCGACAAGACCTAGAATTTCAAGTTGGAGATAAGGTTATGCTGAAAATATCACCTATGAAAGGAGTGATGCGTTTTGGAAAGCGAGGAAAGTTAAGTGTAAGAGAACTTTCATGAACAATGAACAAAAAAGAGTGCGGAAATAAACAATGAACATCACCAAGGTATTAAAGAGAAGTCGAGTTTATAGTATGAAGTATTCCACTACTTGAGAAACAAGCTTTCCTGAGCTTAAATCTATGTACTGCAGAAGTGATGCTAAGTGAGCAATACAAAATACTTTCTATTCTATCTTAAATTCTTATAGGATCTTTTTCCAAGGGAATTGAGATGGTTGAAGGTTCATTGTTTTATTTGTGTATAGTCCCAACATATTTTCTTTCCATCAATTTTTTTTTTTTTTTTGACTGCAGTATGTCTCAAGATACAAAACTTTTTCAGAGGCCTCGTGAAGAATTGTTATTCTAAATTCATGTTGATTTGCTTCAATTCAATTATTACCTACGGAAGAAAGACAAACATTGCTGATTCACACGACCAATGTAATTAACTCAATGCAACACTACAACTTCAGCAGGTAATAATACACAACGTGCGTCTAGCTTAACTCTGTTATGTTGTGATTTGTTTTTTCCCCCTCAAATGAGTACTGATTGGTTCCAAGTATTCGTTTTCGTTTGTGACGTGCATACTTTACACTTTACACACAACCATCCTTAGGATTGTCAACTTCATTACAGCAGCAAACCAACTCCAACAGGCGGGCCTATGTCCAAGCTTTTATGTTCTTCTTATTGTTACCTTATCAACAGCACTAAAAGGAATAAAATTATTTTGGCAAACAAGTCCATCCAATAATAACACAAATTAACAAAAAAGGAATAAAGAAATGTAATGGCTAACAAAATATAGAACACTGGAAAACTTGAATTAATGTAACCACTGATGTTCAGTATATTATTACCATCAATGTCTTTCTTTAACCACGAATTGAATTACCAATTGATGCATGAACTTAAAACAATGAACTTTCCTGAAAAATAAACCCTACTGGACTACGGACAGCATACCCTGCTGAATTCCATGTAATTGATCCTTGACCATACTTTAACTTATCATTTCTCCCACTGCCCGAGGATTTGGTGAACGTCACATTATAGCTCATTCGTTGCCCGACTTGGGTAAAGACAAGTTTACTAGGCTCTACTTTTATCGTAATACCACGAAAAGACTCAACCTTCACCTCATATTCTGAATTAGCCTTCCCCACATTAGTAACGGTTCTTGAATAACTTTGAGGAGATTCCCCAAACATGATGGAAAATGAGGGATAGTTAAGTTGTGCTTCAGGAATTGCGGGCGTTTTCTTGCAGTCCACATTTTTCTTGACAATGGAACCAACTTCTTCATCAGTATAGTTGAGACCACACAAATAAGGGATATAATCCTCGGGCTTGAGATCGTAAACGAGCCCCGGGTCGGTCGCCTGTGACGGGTTAACCAGGCCAGAACCCATGACGTAGGCATTCGCAGGATTCAATTTTTCATCCAGGATTGGTTTTTTATTAAGGTTCAGTGACTGAGCAGTTGTGATGATGGCTGATTGTATGGCTGCTGGGGACCAATCAGGATGAACACTCTTGAGCAAAGCTGCGACGCCGCTAAGGTGAGGGGCTGCCATTGAAGTTCCGGATATCATGTTCAATGCTGCCTTGGTGGTACTATTAGCCAGAGGTGTATTCCAACCGGCAAGAATGTTGACGCCCGGGCCGAGAATATCAGGCTTGAGAATTCCGAAGCTAGGGTAATTAGGACCCCTAGAGGAAAACGCCGCAACAATTGGGGCATTTTTGTCCCCTATGCGTGTTCCTCTGAACACAAGGCTAACGTTTGCATTAGGGTTTGATTTAGCGTAAGATCTTAACTTTATGCCATCTTGGTAACTTATATGCGCTGCAGGAAGAACATGAACATCGGCAAAAGTAAGGGCGCCAAAAGGTTCTGAATTGACCAGAATCATCGCAGCGCCTCCCTCTGATTCCACGTTTTGTCCAGTCTCAACTCTCCCATTGATTGTATCCATTTGACAAACCACAGCTTTCCCTTTAATACTTTCGTTGAACTGACTGCGACGACAGAGTGAGTCTTGAAAAGCGAGTTCTAATTTGGTGATTTTGGATCCCTGAGGCTGAAAGGCAGTTTGCCCTAGTATTTCCTGGCTGCTGTCTCCGAGCACCACAGATACTTCCGCTTTTCTATCATGGGTAGATGCACCAACGGTCAGGATCCAAGGAGCGGAGTTCGCCACTGACCTATCAATCGGACCTTCATTCCCGCCCGCGCAGCTCACGAAAATTCCTTTCTGGATGGCTGCATATGCACCAATGGCAATCGAATCGATGTAGAACTCTTTCGATCGGTCGCCAAGGGACATCGAAATTACGTCTGCTCCATCGGAAATGGCAGCATCCAAACCTGCAATTACGTCACTCTCGGGGCAACCTTCTCCGGAACATACTCGGTACATGGCGACATGAGCAAGAGGGGCCATTCCGGATGCTGTCCCATTGGCTAGGCCAAAAAAGTTTGCATCTTTATAAAAATTGCCGCCGGCTGTGCTGGCCGTATGCGTCCCGTGGCCTACTTCATCGGTTGGATCCTTCCCCGAGCCAAAGGCTCTTGCCCCGATCAACTTGTTATTACAGGCCTTACGGCGGACTGATTTGAAATCACATACACCCTTCCACTTTTTAGGCGGAGGAGGGATTCCTTCATCGCTGAAGGAAGGGTGATTGGGGGTAATTCCCGTGTCCAGGACGCCAATGATCACTCCTTTCCCATAGTTGGAAACATTCCAGAATCCTGAGTTCTGAATCAACCCCAAGAAGTTGGGAGTATGCGTGGTCAACAGTGGCAGAACTCGCTCCTCATGGGCTGAAAAGAAACCCTCCTTTTGTTGCATAGTTGCCACGTGTTTTGGAGACAATTTTGCAGCGAAACCTGTGAACACATTTTTATAGCGATAGATAATCCGTGGACCGTGTTCGTCCGTGGAGGAAGTCGGCATAAATGAATCGTATAAGCTGTTCAAATCGGTTGTCTGTAAATGTGGCTGTAATTGGATGATGTAGGTTTTGAGAGGATTGTGATTGGCATTTTCTGCAGAAAGGAAATGGTGGAAATTAAGTACAGAAATGACAGAAAGAATGAAGGAGAATCCCATTCTTGGAGATGGGAATGAATTTTGGTTTGGTGTTTTTGGATGGTGAATGCAAAGGCATCTGAGGACTGCTTTATAGGACTAGTTTTGCGGTCAAATACAAAAATAATTAATTCAATTCCGACATAAATATGATGTATTTAACATAAACGCAACATTCAACATATAGTAAAAGAACAATTCGATACATACTTTAAGAGTATGCATGTGCTATTATCATAAAAACTATATATGGCATTATAGAAAATATTTTTATAAATACATATTCTTCAATCACACAAAATAAATTATTTTATCATCACACAATACAAATTTTACATCACATATATGATATGCAAATACATGTACACAATCTGCCTTCGTGAAAAACTATTTGGTGCCTACATACTTTTTTTCTATCCTGTAGCAACTCTTTTAATTTAAAACGATCTTTAGAAAGTAATAGGAATAATATTTAATTAATGCATATGAATCAATTCCTTCGGATTCATATATAATGTATTTAGGTAACGATATTAATGATTATATGAAGTATTTACAAATGGGTTCGATATTAATTATTATATGAAGTATCTATAAATATTGCTGATTAAGTATAATTGTGAAAGGAGGCTTACGCCTCTTTCAATATCAATTAATAGAAATAAATAAAAAAATGGTCACTAACTTTATTTCTTACCAATTTAATCTATATATATATATATATATTGATTAAAATGATGTAATTTTGGATTAAAAAAAACTCATTTGGTCCCATAAATTTTTTCAATTTCCAAAACCATCCCATAAATATCGAATTGGACAAATCCGTCCCATAACTACCCTAATCATAGCCGAACCCGTCCATGAACCGGTTTTTCGCCAATCATAGCTGAACCCGTCCCATAACTTCCCTAATGGAGGGATGGGTTTGGCAATGACTAGGGTAGTTATGGAACGGGTTCGGCTATGATTAGCGAAAAACCGGGTTCATGGATGGGTTCGGTGATGATTAGGTTAGTTATGGGACGGATTCGTCTACTTCGATATTTGTGTAACTGTTTTAGAAATTTTTTAAAATTATGGGACGATATGAGTTTTTTTCCTGTAATTTTGATTAAATATGTAAATATGGAGTATTATTTAAGTAACTCAATTTATCACGTAAATATGTAATTTTGCTTAAAATGATTCCTTTATTCAAATTACTCAAAACAGCATTATCTAACCAATAACAGTTGGCTTGAGTGGATGGGGCTCTAGTCGCTTAAGCCAGGTCTTGGGTTCGAGCCTTGTACATACAAAAAACTGCTTTGGGAGAGACCCCCTTATTTGCCCTTGCAGATTCTTGGGTCCAATGAGGCCTGAGGATACCCTGGTATTCACCTAAAAAAAAAGCTTTATCTAAAAAAATAATTGGGAATGGGACTTGATCCAGTGGTCATCTCCCATGCCTTCCAACCATAGGTTGGGGGTTCGATTCCCACCCGACCTCTTATCCGTCCCCTTTATCCCACTTTGTAATTTGTGTGGCTTAGGCTCCTACACACCTTTGCCGACACATAGGTGTCAATGTTTACCCCAAAAAAGAATTACTCAAAACAAGCCAAGTTACATTGGGATGAAAAACCCATTTAGTCCCATAAATTTTTTTCAATTTCCAAAATCATCCCACAAATATCGAATTAGCACTACAAGAAAATGTAGATATAGCAACCACCATTTCCAGTCGGAAGGGGCCTGAATGGGGTAGCTATTAGGGTCTGCAACCGCATCTGCGACCCCATTTTGGACGTCGCTATAGAGCTGGTTACAAATTGACCAACGACCGGTCTGCGACCACATTAGCGACTTACGTGGTCGGTCGCTAAAAAAAACCAGATTGTTAAATATTATTTTATATTTTGTATCAGCGACCGCATTAGCAACCCTAATTTGGCGTCGCTAAAAAACCCAAATTAAATTTTTTTCGGTATCACCAGATTCGAACCAACACCCTCCCACTACCACACAACAACTCCCTTCCCAAATTGTGTTACCAAGGAGATTCGAACCCAGGTAAACATAGAGCGAGTATGCCTTTGTGCCGTTGTGCTAACCAATGTTTCATGTAATATGTTATAATGCTTTATATATATTATAGTAAACTGTAATAAATTATTACATTAATTAATTTTTTAATTTAATTTAATCTATTATTGATTTATTTTATAAATTATTTTAATTAATATTTATTAAGTTTAATTATTAACTAATTTAATAAAACCAATTTAATTTAATATTTTTCTGAATTCGTCTCTGCAAAAAAGAAATAATTTAATTTTATTAAAATATTTTAAAATAAATTAAAATAAATTATTAATTTAATAAAATAAATTTTAGTGAAATAAATTCACTAATTAATTAAAAATTAAATAAATATAGAATATAAGAGAAAATAAGTTAAATATTTCAATTAAAAATAACATAAAAATTAATTAAAAAGAATATTAAAAGATATAATTGAATAAATAATTAAATTATTAATAATTATTTCAATTAATATTATTTAATAACGATAAAATAAATAAATATTTATATAACAAAATAATTATTATAATTATTTATAACAAAAGAAAATTATTTTAAAATAAAATAAATAATTATTTAATAATTAAAATAACAAATATTATTATATTATATTTAATAATTATTATAGTTATTTATATAAAAAATAAAATAAAATAAATTCAATTATTTTTAAAATTATTTAATTATATTTTAAGAGTAATTATTTATATAAAAGAATTATTTATATATTTAAGAATGGCAAAAGCCTTAGCGATCGCACATTGGGGTCGCTAGTGCGGTCGCTAGAGTACTTTTTTTTTATAAAATAATTTAGAAAAAAGAAAAATGGAAAAAAGATGCGACTGCAATTGAGTGGTCGCTAATGCGGTCACTAAAAGATATCATTTTCTTTTTGGGTCGCAATTTCGGCCGCCATTTTGCGACAAAAGAAGTTGGTCGCAAAATGGGTCTCAAATTAGCGACCGCATTTTGCGGTCGCTATTGCGGTCGCAAATTAGCAACATACTTCGCGCGGTCGCAGATTGGGGTCGCTAAATTGATTTTTTCTTGTAGTGTAGACGAATCCGTCTCATAACTACCCTAAACATCGCCGAACTCGTCCATGAACCGATTTTTTCGTAAATCATCACCGAACCCATCCCATAGCTTCCCTAATGGAGGGATGAGTTCGGTGATGATTAGGGTAGTTGTGGGATTGGTTCGGCGATTATTAGCAAGAAAACCGGGTACATGGACGGGTTCGGCTATGATTAGGGTAGTTATGGGACAGATTCGTCTAATTCGGTATTTGTGGGACTGTTTTGGATTTTTCTTTTTTTTTTTAATTATGTGACGATATGGGTTTTTTTCCCTTTAGGTTCGGGTTTTATTCCTCACTCAATGCTTTATCCTTTCCATTAGGAGCAAATCTGACTAAGTCCTTGAATCTGACATAGTATTCTTGTACAGATTGTGCTCCTTGTCGTAACGATAGAAACTCTTCATACATAGCTGCTTTGGTACTCATCGGGTAAAACCTTTCTCTTAGAGCTTCTGTAAAGTTTTCCCATGTATACTCCTCATCATCATCTAGCTCTCTCTTCTGTAACTGCCACCAGTCATCTGCATCACCTCCTAAAAAGTACGAGGCTACAGTAATCTTCTGCTCATCTAGGCAACGAGTCGCCTCGAGTAGCTTGTTGAAACTCTTTATCCAATCCTCCAATTTAGTAGGGTCCTCCTGCCCATCATAACGAGGTGGTCTGTATTGGTTCACCACTGCTAGGTGATTAGGCTGGGCTTGAGGTGGCGGCACAGCTGGTGCGACTTGATTAATTTGACCCTGACCCAAGGCAATGAGCATTTGCTCAATGATCCTTAGGCGATCATTGTCAAGGGAGTTTAGCGTGTTTTGATTCTGACGGGTTTGGTTATTGGGTGCTCCATGATTAGGAGGTGTAACACCCCGGTTTTTGATAATCCAGGTCGGGGTGTCACCGCCACACCTCCCTAGTAAGACACGGTTTTTCCGGCTTACTAAAGAGATGCAAGGCTAGGTATTGCAGTATTTAAAACATTTAAAGCATTCAAAACAGCCCATACAATATAGTTCGAAAATAGTAATATCATAGCGCAGCGGAAATAATATTTAAGTATAGTATTGCAGCGGAAAATGTAAATAGGGCCGACATGGCCAAAACACGGGTTAAACAGGCCCGTTCATAATATAGTCTAATGTACGAAATTAAAACAAAATAATGTTCCCAAAATCCCATGCATGAATCGTGCTCATACATGCTCATTCCACATACTCTGTAAGAAAAAGGAATAAAAATGGTTTGGTCAGCACAACTTGCTGAGTAAGTTAACACATGCATGATCGTAGGGTTTAAGAGCCATCAATTTAATAATTAAATAAAAGCATGATAATAACATAATATTCAATTTAATCTAATCAACTATCCAATTGCATAATTTATTTCAGGGCTTTATTTAACAACACATTTCGCATGATTTAAAATAATAGCCATAATTGAAATAAAACATTTAAATAATTTAATTGGACAACAAACATAATTTAATTTAAATTAATTTAATTTAATATCCCCATTACATCCCAGATTTAGTATTTGAAGTATTTCACGATTGCATCGCAATCTCAACAAGTTTAGCAGGTAGCCCGGCGGCCGCAACCGTATCAGCCATACCCAGTACCACTCCGGAGCCTCGGGAAACCCATGTGGATATTCTCGAGAGTGTAGGCTCTATATCTCAAGCCGTTTTGGCAAAATCATATCTCAATTTCTAGCGCGCGGGGTCACCATCGTCCATTAAGGCACGAAGTGAATCGTTAGGGGGCACCCTGCGGAGCACTCACCCCTAATTTTAATTTATCAAGCTTGTAAGGGATTTAATTTCAAAAATCTGATTTCACTTTTATTTGTTTAAACATAATATTTCATTTTATTTCAACCCTAAAGGTTAATTTCATGTTTCAACAAGATCTCAAGATTTGACTTCCGGTAAACCTACAGTTTACTCTAAAATTCGTCTAAAATCAGATTTAATTCCAAAAATTCCGAAAGTTCACGACTGACTCAAAAACGTCGAGATCTACAACTTTCGTGTTTTAACTTTTTCAATCCGAGGTACCGAAATAGGTCAAAAACTCCAATTTTCACAGAAACACAAATCTGTCCGAATTTTATATGTCACAGTTTAAAGATTTCAAATTCTACGATAGCAAATCAACTCCAAATTTAATGAACGTTTACGGAGACCATCTTAAGACGTTTATCTACATCTTTCATGTTCGGCCAAAGATCTAAATCGATCTGGAACCTATGTCAAAAACGTGAGCAAGATCGGACCTAAGTTCTGTCAAGAATTTCAAGATCTAGATTCAAGCAGTTCGGTTTCGGTTGGTTTTCACATATCAAATCATCTCTAAAAATTTTGAAAATTTTACAGTAGATAGATCTAAGCCTTAGGAACGTTTTTCAAGTTTTACGTTTTTCTGTTTGAAGTCGTTTTAAGGTTCGGAAAAATTCGACAAAACTGTTGCGCCGGTAGAAAACATATGTTGGCAGATTTACGATCTTTTGTTAAATCTTTTAGTTTCGAACGTTTTAATTCCTCCCAAAACCATGTAAGGTTAACTTACCGATTTGTGAACGTCCGGGATGTCTATTTCGAAGGCGTGGCTTCCAGTTCACCGTTTCTCCTCTCTGTGCGTCGGGTTCTACGTTCTAGATCCAATTCGAGGTGTAGAAAGGAAAGAGACGGGGTTAGAATCCATTTTCGGATTGAAACTAAGAAGAATCTGATGGACTAGAACTTACCACACGTCGGAGATCCCTTGATTTTCGTCCAAAAGCTGCTGCCTTGGTTTTTGATGCCTTCCTAGACTCCGGGATTACGACTTTGTGTATAGAGAGTATTGTAGGGTTTTGAAAAGGGTTTAGGGTCAGTCAAGAGAGTTATTTATAGAGGTTAGGACCTAGGGGACGTCCTAGTCTGCCTCTAGGAGTCTTGAGTCGAAGGATGTTCAACCGAAAGTCGAAAAATCCGCGTTCGGGCGAGAGATTCACGCAACGGGCGAATCTGTCGCGTGGCGCGGTCGTGGCGCGCTCTCCCTTCTTCGACCGCGCGGCCACCGCGCCGACTTCGCCTGGACTTCGGTCCGGGCGGGTCGTGCGATCCGTCGTGCTTTTCCTCCTCTCTATTGGACTTCTATCCTTCTATGCTCCCGTTTTATGATCTTCGGGGTATCCTCGGGTTTCTACTTTCTCTCTAAGTTTTTACTCGGGTCTAATTGGATGTATAGACTCGAATTCTCGAGTTCATTGGTGTCGTGTTCCGGTGTACAATTTATTGTTTTATTTAATTAAATTCCTTTAATTCGTTTTTAAGTAAAATCTCATTTCTCATTTCCTTATCTTTATTTATTTATTGGCTGGATTTATTTATTTATTTATGGTATAAATTCTCGGGTATTACAGTCTACCCTCCTTAAGAATCAACTTCGTCCTCGAAGTTGTGTTTCGTCTTTTCTCGTGCTAAGGTCTTTTTGTTTATTTTATTAATTTGTGACTGAACTTAGAATTAAGACTTCTAAGCTGCCTACGTACCCTGCGAAGGGATAACGTAGTTCAAAAGTTTACAACAATGCACGAAAAATAGGTGGTATGACATCCTCTCCCCCTTAAGATTGCAGTTATGTCCCCATAACTGTGTCTGTGTCGGTTTGGAACAATGTCGGGTAGCGTTCTCTCATGTCGGATTCAACTTCCCAAGTTGCCGTCTCACTTTCTTGGTTTGACCAAAGAACCTTGATCATTTTGACGGTTTTGTTCCTCGTTACTCGTTCCTTAGTGTCGAGAATACGCACTGGGACTTCTTCATAAGTCAAATCTTCATCGAGCTCAATTATCTCCGGTTGAAGTACATGTGTCGGGTCCGGCACATACTTCTTTAGTTGTGAGACATGGAAAACATTATGAACTCGATCTAATTGTGGCGGTAAAGCCAATCGGTAGGCTAGAGTTCCGACTCGTTCTAGAATCTCGTAAGGTCCTATGTATCGAGGACTCAACTTTCCTCGTTTGCCAAAGCGCATCACCCCCTTCATGGGTTATATCTTTAGCATGACCCTATCTCCCACTTGAAATTCTAGGTCTTGTCGTCTCACGTCGGCATAACTCTTTTGACTGTCTTGTGCGGCCTTCATTTTTCCTTGAATCACCTTGATTTGTTGAGCCATGTCTTCGATAAGTTGTGGTCCCACCACCACGGACTTATCGTTTTCTTCCCAGCTCAACGGACTTCGGCACTTTCGTCCATACAACGCTTCAAAAGGTGCCATGCCAATGCTAGCATGGTAGCTATTATTATAAGAGAATTCGATTAAGGGTAAATAAGATTCCCAATTTTCCTTAAATTCCAACACGCATGCTCTCAGCATGTCCTCTAGTGTTTGGATTGTTCTCTCGGTTTGACCATCCGTCATTGGGTGGAATGCGGTGCTCATTTTGATTTGAGTACCGAGAGCTTTTTGTAACTCCGTCCAAAAGTGAGAGACAAATCGAATGTCTCTATCGGAAATGATGTCATGTGGTACTCCGTGTCGTCGTACCACATTATCAATGTAGGCTCGGGCCAATTGGTCCATAGTCCACGTGTCCTTCATCGGGATAAATATGGCTGTCTTCGTTAGCCTATCCAAAATGACCCAAATCTTGTTCATGCCTTTAGGTGATCGGGGTAATCCCGAGACAAAGTCCATTGAGATGCTATCCCACTTCCAACTTGGAATCTCTAGTGGTTGCATCAGTCCTAGGGGTTTATGTCGCACTGCCTTAACCCTTTGGCAGGTGAGACATTTCGCTACGAAGTTTGACACTTCCTTCTTCATTCCCGGCCACCAATAGATCTTCTTCAGATCTTTGTAATGTTTGTCGCCTCCGGGATGCACTGAATATGGCGTGTTGTGCCCTTCCTCTATCAACCTTCACTTCAACTCGGCACATTTAAGGGGAACGCACCATCTCCCTTTGAAACGGATGCTTCCATCCTCGTGGACAGCAAATCCTATTGCCCTTCCTTCGGCAATATACCCCCTTATCTTCTCCAATTTCGCGTCGCCCGGTTGAGCGAGTCGAATCTCGTCCAATATTGGAGTTTCTACGACCATGGCGTTGATCGTTTCACTCACTGTGCCCGGATGCACAAGTTCTAACTCCAATCTTGCTAACTCCATGTATAATGCCGGCGGAAGTACCAACAAGTTTGTCACGTGTTGGGTCTTCCGACTTAGGGCATCGGCTACCACGTTCGCCTTCCCCTCGTGGTATGCTATCTCTAAATCGTAGTCTTTAATAAGTTCCAACCACCTTCGTTGTCTTAAATTCAACTCCTTCTGAGTGAATATATACTTCAAACTCTTGTGGTCGGTGAACATTCGACACTTCCGCCCATAAAGATAATGTCTCCATATCTTTAGAGCGAAAACGACCGCTGCCAACTCCATGTCATGTGTCGGATAATTCTCCTCGTGAGGTTTCAGTTGGCGTGATGCATACGCTACGACTCTCGAGTCTTGCATCAAGACACAACCTAAACCTTCCTTCGAAGCATCGCTATAAACTTCGAAGTCACCATTCTCTGATGGTAGGGTCAATACGGGTGTGGTTGTGAGTCGTTTCTTTCAGTTCTTGAAACGCTGTCTCACAAGCCTCTGTCCACACGTATTTTATTCCCTTCTTCAGTAGCTGGGTCAAAGGTCGTGCAATTTTCGAAAAATCCTTCACGAACCGTCTATAGTACCCGGCTAAGCCGAAGAAACTCCTTATCTCGGTTTGGCTATTTGAAGTTGCCCATTCAGTTACGGCAGAGACTTTTGCCGGATCCACTGAAACTCCATCAGCGGATACTATATGTCCAAGAAATGCTACCTCCTTCAACCAAAAATCGCATTTGGACAGTTTGCCGTAAACAAAAGAAGGTAAAATAAAAAAACGCTTTTCAAGGCTCGCGCGGTGCCGGCGCGGCAGCGCGCGGCGACCGCGCGGCCATAGCAGTTTGAAAAAAAAGGGCTCGCGCGGAGCGCGAGCCATTCCGCCCCATTTCCACTTCCGAGGCTTCTTCTAGTTTGCTCTCAAATTCGTTCTCTCATTCCCCAATTCTCCCATTCCCGGCTTCGATTTTCCATTTCAAGGTATGTGTCAACTACTTCTACTTGTCAATTTCAGATTTTATGTTTTGTTTAGCCTTATTCTTTGGATGAATTTCGAACCTAGGGTTTAGGGACAAAATTTGGGGATTTGTTGTTTTTAGACTTTAATTTGTGCAACTAGCGAGTTTATGCGATCCTTGGTGTTATTTTTGTTGATTAGGAAGTATTTGTGCAACAATGTATGCCTAGTTGGGGAAAGTTTTTTACTAGATTCCATACTTTAGGAAGAGTATGAATTTCCCGATTTGTGTTGGTATTGTGGGCATGCGGATGAGTTCGTTGTCGTGGTTTTGTGCCCTATTATGATGATGAGTTATTGCCTAAGCAATTGTTTTGATTTGGGGACGTTTCCCATGTGTTTACAAGTAAACTTTGAACTTGATTTATTGCGCAGGCAACGTGTTCGACTAAATGTCCCAAAGAGTGTTGGGATTCGTTGGGGCTTATTCTTTGCTCAGTGATCCTCTTAGATCGATCGTGTTATAGCCTACACTTCTTGTTCTTGAGTTTTCTAGCCTATACTTGATGTAATCTCTGTGTAGGACTTATCCTTATATTTGGTATTGGTTGGGTATTTGCAGGATGCTGCTCTTTTTATGGGTTGTTTTGGTGTCACTCATGTGTCCCCCGAGGACCAGGAGACGGGTTGCTCAGCGTGACGAAGCTGGCCCTAGCACTGCCGCTCCGGCGATGTCTGACTTCGACGAGAGCGAGCCAGAGGAGGACGAGGAGCAGCGGGGCCCTAAGCTCAAGGGTCTTACCGACGAGGTGCGTCCCCATCGACACGATAGGTACCGGTTTGCTACTATGGCCTCTCAGGAGTTCTATTTCGACGAGCTTCGTCAGAACAGGGCTTATGTTCCGGAGAGAGGCATGGATCCTCGCCATATGGACGACGACAGGGTTAGTCCAGTTTTGGGCCTTCTTCAGTGGACTGGACTTGCGCGCCACCCCGAGGGCATCACTTCTAGTTATTTAGCTATGGAGGTCATCGCCAACATTGGCGGTCTCGGGGAGAACGGCGACTTGTCTCGAGTCTGGGTTCGGGGTCGCCATCTAGATTTCAGTGCTCGGGCAATCAACGTCTACTTCGGCCTTCCTGACGATGGCGTATTCCGGCCACAGCCTGAGGGTCGTATACCCCCGCATGCGTGGGGCGTCTTATGCACCTTGATGGCTCCTCAGCTCGAGCATGATCATGAGTTGCGGTTGACGACGATGGACTCTCCGTGGCGCGAGCTTGCTCAGATATGGTTAGGCCGTGTCCGGACGATCACTCGGAGCCATATTGTTATAGAACACGTCTATGAGACCATCTGCTTTCTCGCCCGAGGTGGTAGGGTGAATGTTGGTGCTTGTATCGCGGACAACCTGAGGGGTATGCACCGAGGACGAGGGAGTAGGGTGATTACCCACGTTCATCTTATTTGCGGCACGTGTGCGGCTCAGGGGATCCGTACGTCACCAGAGACGGATCCTTACGAGCTAACCGCTGGCGGCTACTACCGTATCCCTACCTACGCCGCTCGACGCAGTGCTAATCGACGTGGGGCTCCTCCGGCTGTCCTTCGCCCGGAGCCCAATGGTGATGGTTTGATTCTAGTTGTCCCTCCTGAGCAGCCACCTCCGCCTCCCGTGGTTCCCCAGCAGGGTGCGGAGATGCCGCAGATACTTCAGATGATGCAGGGTATGCAGCTTAGTATGGATGCGGGGTTTGCTCGTATGGACGCTGGGTTTGTAGCCGGGCAGGCTCGTTACGACGCTCTGGATGCCAGGATGGATCTATACCAGGCTCGCATGGATACGATCACTACGAGGCAGCTGGAGCAGCAGGCCACCATGACCGACATGTATGCCTACATGCGTCAGATGGATGAGTATATGCGTCGTCAGTTCCCGCCTCCCGACCAGTGATCCTTCGTTTCCCCGTTTCCATCTAGGCTTGCAGTAGTAGTGTTTTATTTAATTGTTTTCTTATGGACTGTACAAGGATGGTCTTGCTGTGTTTTGTTTCGTGGCTTATATTCCCGTTGTATCCTTGCTCCGTTGTCTGATTTGACTGTTGTCGTTTAGAGAAAATGTGGTGGAACTGTTCCGGTTCGTCTTTCTCTCTCTTCTTTTTTTTTTTTGCTGCTGTACGGACAGGTCTGTCCTTTTTTTTCCGATAATTTTGGGCTGAAGGATAAAAAAAAAATCAACTCGCATTTTATTCCTTTAAAAGTAATTTAATACAAGTAATAGGATGTGCAAAATAAATGTACTATCTAAGACAAGATATCTAAATGATCTCTGCATCCTCTGGCAGAGTAGTGGAATCTTCCATTGGATCATCCTCATCAGAGACTTGGCCGGTGCCCAAGGGTCCATGAAACACTGGGGATGGTGGATCAACGGCTTCCGGAACTGGTTCCGGTGACTCCTCCAGATGGTTCTCCACGGGGCCCGGGTTTGGCGACGGGCGGACCATGTGGGGCCAGAGTCCAAGGGTTCCGTAGCGTCCACGGATAAGGCCGGATGGGCTCTCTACTAGGGGTCTTGGGCTTCGTGGTCCCATCAAATGGTCTTCCACAGGGCTATATGGTACCACTATGTCAGTGAGGTCAAGCAGGTCCGTCCCTAGATCCTCGATCCTATCTATCACAGCATCGCTCCGTTCGGTGAGTTTTTGCACTTGAGTTTCTAAGTTTTTTATGCGATCTTGATCAGCGGCTCTCAAGTTCAGGAAGTGCTGGAGGTCAGCCTCCCTTAAGTCTCCCATTTGGTGCAGATTCGCCTCCAAGTGAGCTATACGATGTTTCATTTGGTCTAGGGTTTGTTTGGAGTCGAAGTGCGCGTTCATCATTTTGATCATCTAGTTCACCATATCTTGACTAGCCATCTAGCGCAAGCAAGAGATCTAAGTTAATATTCGCCAAGATTCTAAGTTCAATTTTGCCAAGATTCTAAGTTCAAATTCACCAAGATTCTAGGTTCAATTTCGCCAAGATTCTAAGTTCAAATTCGCCAAGATTCTAGGTTCAATTTCGCCAAGATTCTAAGTTCATAGAAGAGATGCAATATGCAAATGCAATTGATGATTTCCCCCCAAAAATAATTTGATGCACTATATATATTTTTTCCATGGGTTTTAAAATTAAAATTTCTCCATGGAAATAATACCTTAAAATTTAAAATAATAGTCAAAATATTAATAATAGTTTAAAAAAATAATAAGGGTTTAAAAATAATAGTTTAAAAATAATAATGGTTTTAAAAATAGCCGGGCTCTGATACCAACTTGTAACACCCCGGTTTTTTATAACCCAGGTCGGGGTGTCACCGCCACACCTCCCTAGTAAGACACGGTTTCTCCGGCCTACTAAAGAGATGCAAGGCTAGGTATTGCAGTATTTAAAACATTTAAAGCATTCAAAACAGCCCATACAATATAGTTCGAAAATAGTAATATCATAGCGCAGCGGAAATAATATTTAAGTATAGTATTGCAGCGGAAAATGTAAATAGGGCCGACATGGCCAAAACACGGGTTAAACAGGCCCGTACATAATATAGTCTAATGTACGAAATTAAAACGAAATAATGTTCCCAAAATCCCATGCATGAATCGTGCTCATACATGCTCATTCCACATACTCTGTAAGAAAAAGGAATAAAAATGGTTTGGTCAGCACAACTTGCTGAGTAAGTTAACACATGCATGATCGTAGGGTTTAAGAGCCATCAATTTAATAATTAAATAAAAGCATGATAATAACATAATATTCAATTTAATCTAATCTTTATTTAACAACACATTTCGCATGATTTAAAATAATAGCCATAATTTAAATGAAACATTTAAATAATTTAATTGGACAACAAACATAATTTAATTTAAATTAATTTAATTTAATATCCCCATTACATCCCAGATTTAGTATTTCAAGTATTTCACGATTGCATCGCAATCTCAACAAGTTTAGCCGGTAGCCCGGCGGCCGCAACCGTATCAGCCATACCCAGTACCACTCCGGAGCCTCGGGAAATCCATGTGGATATTCTCGAGAGTGTAGGCTCTATATCTCAAGCCGTTTTGGCAAAATCATATCTCAATTTCTAGCGCGCGGGGTCACCATCGTCCATTAAGGCACGAAGTGAATCGTTAGGGGGCACCCTGCAGAGCACTCACCCCTAATTTTAATTTATCAAGTTTGTAAGGGGATTTAATTTCAAAAATCTGATTTCACTTTTATTTGTTTAAACATAAGATTTCATTTTATTTCAACCCTAAAGGTTAATTTCATGTTTCAACAAGATCTCAAGATTTGACTTCCGGTAAACCACAGTTTACTCTAAAATTCGTCTAAAATCAGATTTAATTCCAAAAATTCCGAAATTTCACGACTGACTCAAAAACGTCGAGATCTACAACTTTCGTGTTTTAACATTTTCAATCCGAGGTACCAAAATAGGTCAAAAACTCCAATTTTCACAGAAACACAAATCTGTCCGAATTTTATATGTCACAGTTTAAAGATTTCAAATTCTACCATAGCAAATCAACTTCAAATTTAATGAAATTTTACGAAGACCATCTTAAGACGTTTATCTACATCTTTTATGTTCGGCCAAAGATCTAAATCGGTCTGGAACCTATGTCAAAAACGTGAGCAAGATCGACCCTAAGTTCTGTCAAGAATTTCAAGATCTAGATTCAAGCAGTTCGGTTTCGGTTGGTTTTCACATATCAAATCGTCTCTAAAAATTCTGAAAATTTTACAGTAGATAGATCTAAGCCTTAGGAACGTTTTTCATGTTTTACGTTTTTCTGTTTGAAGTCGTTTTAAGGTTTGAAAAAATTCAACAAAACTGTTGCGCCGGTAGAAAACATATGTTGGCAGATTTACGATCTTTTTTTAAATCTTTTAGTTTCGAACGTTTTAATTCCTCCCAAAACCATGTAAGGTTAACTTACCGATTTGTGAACGTCCGGGATGTCTATTTCGAAGGCGTGGCTTCCAGTTCACCGTTTCTCCTCTCTGTTCGTCGGGTTCTACGTTCTAGATCCAATTCGAGGTGTAGAAAGGAAAGAGACGGGGTTAGAATCCGTTTTTGGATTGAAACTAAGAAGAATCTGATGGACTAGAACTTACCACACGTCGGAGATCCTTTTATTTTCGTCCAAAAGCTGCTGCCTTGGTTTTTGATGCCTTCGTAGACTCCGGGATTACGACTTTGTGTATAGAGAGTATTGTAGGGTTTTGAAAAGGGTTTAGGGTCAGTCAAGAGAGTTATTTATAGAGGTTAGGACCTAGGGGACGTCCTAGTCTGCCTCTAGGAGTCTTGAGTCGAAGGATGTTCAACCGAAAGTCGAAAAATCCGCGTTCGGGCGAGAGATTCACGCAACGGGCGAATCTGTCGCGTGGCGCGGTCGTGGCGCGCTCTCCCTTCTTCGACCGCACGGCCACCGCGCCGACTTCGCCTGGACTTCGGTCCGGGCGGGTCGTGCGATCCGTCGTGCTTTTCCTCCTCTCTTTCGGACTTCTATCCTTCTATGCTCCCGTTTTATGATCTTCGAGGTATCCTCGGGTTTCTACTTTCTCTCTAAGTTTTTACTCGGGTCTAATTGGATGTATAGATTCGAATTCTCGAGTTCATTGGTGTCGTGTTCCGGTGTACAATTAATTGTTTTATTTAATTAAATTCCTTTAATTCCTTTTTAAGTAAAATCTCATTTCTTATTTCCTTATCTTTATTTATTTATTGGCTGGATTTATTTATTTATTTATGGTATAAATTCGCGGGTATTACAGTCTACCCTCCTTAAGAATCAACTTCGTCCTCAAAGTTGTGTTTCGTCTTTTCTCGTGCTAAGGTCTTTTTATTTATTCTATTAATTTGTGACTGAACTTAGAATTAAGACTTCTAAGCTGCCTACGTATCCTGCGAAGGGATAACGTAGTTCAAAAGTTTACAACAATGCACGAAAAATAGGTGGTATGACATCCTCTCCCCCTTAAGATTGCAGTTATGTCCCCATAACTGTGTCGGTGTCGGTTTGGAACAATGTCGGGTAGCGTTCTCCCATGTCGGATTCTACTTCCCAAGTTGCCGTCTCACTTTCTTGGTTTGACCAAAGAACCTTGATCATTTTGACGGTTTTGTTCCTCGTTACTCGTTCCTTAGTGTCGAGAATACGCACTGGGACTTCTTCATAAGTCAAATCTTCATCGAGCTCAATTATCTCCGGTTGAAGTACATGTGTCGGGTCCGACACATACTTCTTTAGTTGTGAGACATGGAAAACATTATGAACTCGATCTAATTGTGGCGGTAAAGCCAATCGGTAGGCTAGAGTTCCGACTCGTTCTAGAATCTCGTAAGGTCCTATGTATCGAGGACTCAACTTTCCTCGTTTGCCAAAGCGCATCACCCTCTTCATGGGTGATATCTTTAGCATGACCCTGTCTCCCACTTGAAATTCTAGGTCTTGTCGTCTCACGTCGGCATAACTCTTTTGACTGTCTTGTGCGGCCTTCATTTTTCCTTGAATCACCCTGATTTGTTGAGCCATGTCTTCGATAAGTGGTGGTCCCACCACCACGGACTTATCGTTTTCTTCCCAGCTCAACGGACTTCGGCACTTTCGTCCATACAACGCTTCGAAAGGTGCCATGCCAATGCTAGCATGGTAGCTATTATTATAAGAGAATTCGATTAAGGGTAAATGGGATTCCCAATTTTCCTTAAATTCCAACACGCATGCTCTCAGCATGTCCTCTAGTGTTTGGATTGTTCTCTCGGTTTGACCATCCGTCATTGGGTGGAATGCGGTGCGCATTTTGATTTGAGTACCGAGAGCTTTTTGTAACTCCATCCAAAAGTGAGAGACAAATCTACTGTCTCTATCGGAAATGATGTCATGTGGTACTCCGTGTCGTCGTACCACATTATCAATGTAGGCTCGGGCCAATTGGTCCATAGTCCACGTGTCCTTCATCGGGATAAATATGGCTGTCTTCGTTAGCCTATCCACAATCACCCAAATCTTGTTCATGCCTTTAGGTGATCGGGGTAATCCCGAGACAAAGTCCATTGAGATGCTATCCCACTTCCAACTTGGAATTTCTAGTGGTTGCATCAGTCCTAGGGGTTTATGTCGCACTGCCTTAACCCTTTGGCAGGTGAGACATTTCGCTACGAAGTTTGGCACTTCCTTCTTCATTCCCGGCCACCAATAGATCTTCTTCAGATCTTTGTAAAGTTTGTCGCCTCCGGGATGCACTGAATATGGCGTGTTGTGCCCTTCCTCCATCAACCTTCACTTCAACTCGGCACATTTAAGAGGCACGCACCATCTCCCTTTGAAACGGATGCTTCCATCCTCGTGGACAGCAAATCCTATTGCCCTTCCTTCGGCGATATACCCCCTTATCTTCTCCAATTTCACGTCGCCCGGTTGAGCGAGTCGAATCTCGTCCAATATTGGAGTTTCTACGACCATGGCGTTGATCGTTTCACTCACTGTGCCCGGATGCACAAGTTCTAACTCCAATCTTGCTAACTCCATGTATTATGCCGGCGAAAGTACCAACAAGTTTGTCACGTGTTGGGTCTTCCGACTTAGGGCATCGGCTACCACGTTCGCCTTCCCCTCGTGGTATGCTATCTCTAAATCGTAGTCTTTAATAAGTTCCAACCACCTTCGTTGTCTTAAATTCAACTCCTTCTGAGTGAATATATACTTCAAACTCTTGTGGTCGGTGAACATTCGACACTTCCGCCCATAAAGATAATGTCTCCATATCTTTAGAGCGAAAACGACCGCTGCCAACTCCAGGTCATGTGTCGGATAATTCTCCTCGTGAGGTTTCAGTTGGCGTGATGCATACGCTACGACTCTCGAGTCTTGCATCAAGACACAACCTAAACCTTCCTTCGAAGCATCGCTATAAACTTCGAAGTCACCATTCTCTGATGGTAGGGTCAATACGGGTGTGGTTGTGAGTCGTTTCTTTCAGTTCTTGAAACGCTGTCTCACAAGCCTCTGTCCACACGTATTTTATTCCCTTTTTCAGTAGCTGGGTCAAAGGTCGTGCAATTTTCGAAAAATCCTTCACGAACCGTCTATAGTACCCGGCTAAGCCGAAGAAACTCCTTATCTCGGTTTGGCTATTTGGAGTTGCCCATTCAGTTACGGCAGAGACTTTTGCCGGATCCACTGAAACTCCATCAGCGGATACTATATGTCCAAGAAATGCTACCTCCTTCAAACAAAAATCGCATTTGGATAGTTTGCCGTAAACAAAAGAAGGTAAAATAAAAAAAAACGCTTTTCAAGGCTCGCGCGGTGCCTGCGCGGCAGCGCGCGGCGACCGCGCGGCCATAGCAGTTTGAAAAAAAAGGGCTCGCGCGGAGCCATTCCGCCCCATTTCCACTTCCGAGGCTTCTTCTAGTTTGCTCTCAAATTCGTTCTCTCATTCCCCAATTCTCCCATTCCCGGCTTCGATTTTCCATTTCAAGGTATGTGTCAACTACTTCTACTTGTCAATTTCAGATTTTATGTTTTGTTTAGCCTTATTCTTTGGATGAATTTCGAACCTAGGGTTTAGGGACAAAATTTGGAGATTTGTTGTTTTTAGACTTTAATTTGTGCAACTAGCGAGTTTATGCGATCCTTGGTGTTATTTTTGTTGATTAGGAAGTATTTGTGCAACAATGTATGCCTAGTTGGGGAAAGTTTTTTACTAGATTCCATACTTTAGGAAGAGTATGAATTTCCCGATTTGTGTTGGTATTGTGGGCATGCGGATGAGTTCGTTGTCGTGGTTTTGTGCCCTATTATGATGATGAGTTATTGCCTAAGCAATTGTTTTGATTTGGGGACGTTTCCCATGTGTTTACAAGTAAACTTTGAACTTGATTTATTGCGCAGGCAACGTGTTCGACTAAATGTCCCAAAGAGTGTTGGGATTCGTTGGGGCTTATTCTTTGCTCAGTGATCCTCTTAGATCGATCGTGTTATAGCCTACACTTCCTGTTCTTGAGTTTTCTAGCCTATACTTGATGTAATCTCTATGTAGGACTTATCCTTATATTTGGTATTGGTTGGGTATTTGCAGGATGCTGCTCTTTTTATGGGTTGTTTTGGCGTCACTCATGTGTCCCCCGAGGACCAGGAGACGGGTTGCTCAGCGTGACGAAGCTGGCCCTAGCACTGCCGCTCCGGCGATGTCTGACTTCGACGAGAGCGAGCCAGAGGAGGACGAGGAGCAGCGGGGCCCTAAGCTCAAGGGTCTTACCGACGAGGTGCGTCCCCATCGACACGATAGGTACCGGTTTGCTACTATGGCCTCTCAGGAGTTCTATTTCAACGAGCTTCGTCAGAACAGGGCTTATGTTCCGGAGAGAGGCATGGATCCTCGCCATATGGACGACGACAGGGTTAGTCCAGTTTTGGGCCTTCTTCAGTGGACTGGACTTGCGCGCCACCCCGAGGGCATCACTTCTAGTTATTTAGCTATGGAGTTCATCGCCAACATTGGCGGTCTCGGGGAGAACGGCGACTTGTCTCGAGTCCGGGTTCGGGGTCGCCATCTAGATTTCAGTGCTCGGGCAATCAACGTCTACTTCGGCCTTCCTGACGACGGCGTATTCCGGCCACAGCATGAGGGTCGTATACCCCCGCCTGCGTGGGGCGTCTTATGCACCTTGATGGCTCCTCAGCTCGAGCATGATCATGAGTTGCGGTTGACGACGATGGACTCTCTGTGGCGCGAGCTTGCTCAGATATGGTTAGGCCGTGTCCGGCCGATCACTCGGAGCCATATTGTTATAGACCACGTCTATGAGACCATCTGCTTTCTCGCCCGAGGTGGTAGGGTGAATGTTGGTGCTTGTATCGCGGACAACCTGAGGGGTATGCACCGAGGACGAGGGAGTAGGGTGATTACCCACGTTCATCTTATTTGCGGCATGTGTGCGGCTCAGGGGATCCGTACGTCACCAGAGACGGATCCTTACGAGCTAACCGCTGGCGGCTACTACCGTATCCCTACCTACGCCGCTCGACGCAGTGCTAATCGACGTGGGGCTCCTCCGGCTGTCCTTCGCCCGGAGCCCAATGGTGATGGTTTGATTCTAGTTGTCCCTCCTGAGCAGCCACCTCCGCCTCCCGTGGTTCCCCAGCAGGGTGCGGAGATGCCGCAGATACTTCAGATGATGCAGGGTATGCAGCTTAGTATGGATGCGGGGTTTGCTCGTATGGACGCTGGGTTTGCAGCCGGGCAGGCTCGTTACGACGCTCTGGATGCCAGGATGGATCTATACCAGGCTCGCATGGATACGATCACTACGAGGCAGCTGGAGCAGCAGGCCACCATGACCGACATGTATGCCTACATGCGTCAGATGGATGAGTATATGCGTCGTCAGTTCCCGCCTCCCGACCAGTGATCCTTCGTTTCCCCGTTTCCATCTAGGCTTGCAGTAGTAGTGTTTTATTTAGTTGTTTTCTTATGGACTGTACAAGGATGGTCTTGCTGTGTTTTGTTTCGTAGCTTATACTCCCGTTGTATCCTTGCTCAGTTGTCTGATTTGACTGTTGTCGTTTAGAGAAAATGTGGTGGAACTGTTCCGGTTCGTCTTTCTCTCTCTTCTTTTTTTTTTTTTGCTGCTGTACGGACAGGTCTGTCCTTTTTTTTCCGATAATTTTGGGCTGAAGGATAAAAAAAAATCAACTCGCATTTTATTCCTTTAAAAGAAATTTAATACAAGTAATATGATGTGCAAAATAAATGTACTATCTAAGACAAGATATCTAAATGATCTCTGCATCCTCTGGCAGAGTAGTGGAATCTTCCATTGGATCATCCTCATCAGAGACTTGGCCGGTGCCCAAGGGTCCATGAAACACTGGGGATGGTGGATCAACGGCTTCCGGAACTGGTTCCGGTGACTCCTCCAGATGGTTCTCCACGGGGCCCGGGTTTGGCGACGGGCGGACCATGTGGGGCCAGAGTCCAAGGGTTCCGTAGCGTCCACGGATAAGGACGAATGGGCTCTCTACTAGGGGTGTTGGGCTTCGTGGTCCCATCAAATGGTCTTCCACAGGGCTATATGGTACCACTATGTCAGTGAGGTCAAGCAGGTCCGTCCCTAGATCCTCGATCCTATCTATCACAACATCGCTCCGTTCGGTGAGTTTTTGCACTTGAGTTTCTAAGTCTTTTATGCGATCTTGATCAGCGGCTCTCAAGTTCAGGAAGTGCTGGAGGTCAGCCTCCCTTAAGTCTCCCATTTGGTGCAGATTCGCCTCCAAGTGAGCTATACGATGTTTCATTTGGTCTAGGGTTTGTTTGGAGTCGAAGTGCGCGTTCATCATTTTGATCATCTAGTTCACCATATCTTGACTAGCCATCTAGCGCAAGCAAGAGATCTAAGTTAATATTCGCCAAGATTCTAAGTTCAATTTCGCCAAGATTCTAAGTTCAAATTCGCCAAGATTCTAGGTTCAATTTCGTCAAGATTCTAAGTTCAAATTCGCCAAGATTCTAGGTTCAATTCCGCCAAGATTCTAAGTTCATAGAAGAGATGCAATATGCAAATGCAAATGATGATTTCCCCCCAAAAATAATTTAATGCACTATATATATTTTTTTCCATGGGTTTTAAAATTTAAATTTCTCCATGGAAATAATACCTTAAAATTTAAAATAATAGTCAAAATATTAATAATAGTTTAAAAAAAATAATAAGGGTTTAAAAATAATAGTTTAAAAATAATAATGGTTTTAAAAATAGCCGGGCTCTGATACCAACTTGTAACACCCCGGTTTTTGATAACCCAGGTCGGGGTGTCACAGCCAGACCTCCCTAGTAAGACACGGTTTCTCCAGCTTACCAAAGAGATGCAAGGCTAGGTATTGCAGTATTTAAAATATTTAAAGCATTCAAAACAGCCCATACAATATAGTTCGAAAATAGTAATATCATAGCGCAGCGGAAATAATATTTAAGTATAGTATTGCAGCGGAAAATGTAAATAGGGCCGACATGGCCAAAACACGGGTTAAACAGGCCCGTTCATAATATAGTCTAATGTACGAAATTAAAACAAAATAATGTTCCCAAAATCCCATGCATGAATCGTGCTCATACATGCTCATTCCACATACTCTGTAAGAAAAAGGAATAAAAATGGTTTGGTCAGCACAACTTGCTGAGTAAGTTAACACATGCATGATCGTAGGGTTTAAGAGCCATCAATTTAATAATTAAATAAAAGCATGATAATAACATAATATTCAATTTAATCTAATCAACTATCCAATTGCATAATTTATTTCAGGGCTTTATTTAACAACACATTTCGCATGATTTAAAATAATAGCCATAATTTAAATAAAACATTTAAATAATTTAATTGGACAACAAACATAATTTAATTTAATTTAATTTAATTTAATATCCCCATTACATCCCAGATTTAGTATTTGAAGTATTTCACGATTGCATCGCAATCTCAACAAGTTTAGCCGGTAGCCCGGCGGCCGCAACCGTATCAGCCATACCCAGTACCACTCCGGAGCCTCGGGAAACCCATGTGGATTTTCTCGAGAGTGTAGGCTCTATATCTCAAGCCGTTTTGGCAAAATCATATCTCAATTTCTAGCGCGCGGGATCACCATCGTCCATTAAGGCACGAAGTGAATCGTTAGGGGGCACCCTGCAGAGCACTCACCCCTAATTTTAATTTATCAAGTTTGTAAGGGGATTTAATTTCAAAAATCTGATTTCACTTTTATTTTTTTAAACATAATATTTCATTTTATTTCAACCCTAAAGGTTAATTTCATGTTTCAACAAGATCTCAAGATTTGACTTCCGGTAAACCACAGTTTACTCTAAAATTCGTCTAAAATCAGATTTAATTCCAAAAATTCCGAAATTTCACGACTGACTCAGAAACGTCGAGATCTACAACTTTCGTGTTTAACTTTTTCAATCCAAGATACCGAAATAGGTCAAAAACTCCAATTTTCACAGAAACACAAATCTGTCCGAATTTTATATGTCACAGTTTAAAGATTTCAAATTCTACCACAACAAATCAACTCCAAATTTAATGAAATTTTACGGAGACCATCTTAAGACGTTTATCTACATCTTTCATGTTCAGCCAAAGATCTAATTCGGTCTAGAACCTATGTCAAAAATGTGAGCAAGATCGGACCTAAGTTCTGTCAAGAATTTCAAGATCTAGATTCAAGCAGTTCGGTTTCGGTTGGTTTTCACATATCAAATCGTCTCTAAAAATTTTGAAAATTTTACAGTAGATAGATCTAATCCTTAGGAACGTTTTTTGTGTTTTATATTTTTCTGTTTGAAGTCGTTTTAAGGTTCGGACAAATTCGACAAAACTGTTGCGCCGGTAGAAAACATATGTTGGCAGATTTCGATCTTTTGTTAAATCTTTTAGTTTCGAACGTTTTAATTCCTCCCAAAACCATGTAAGGTTAACTTACCGATTTGTGAACGTCCGGGATGTCTATTTCGAAGGCGTGGCTTCCAGTTCACCGTTTCTCCTCTCCGTTCGTCGGGTTCTACGTTCTAGATCCAATTCGAGGTGTAGAAAGGAAAGAGACGGGGTTAGAATTCGTTTTCGGATTGAAACTAAGAAGAATCTGATGGACTAGAACTTACCACACGTCGGAGATCCTTTGATTTTCGTCCAAAAGCTGCTGCCTTGGTTTTTGATGCCTTCGTAGACTCCGGGATTACGACTTTGTGTATAGAGAGTATTGTAGGGTTTTGAAAAGGGTTTAGGGTCAGTCAAGAGAGTTATTTATAGAGGTTAGGACCTAGGGGACGTCCTAGTCTGCCTCTAGGAGTCTTGAGTCGAAGGATGTTCAACCGAAAGTTGAAAAATCCGCGTTCGGGCGAGAGATTCACGCAACGGGCGAATCTGTCGCGTGGCGCGGTCATGGCGCGCTCTCCCTTCTTCGACCGCGCGGCCACCGCGCCGACTTCGCCTGGACTTCGGTCCGGGCGGGTCGTGCGATCCGTCGTGCTTTTCCTCCTCTCTTTCGGACTTCTATCCTTCTATGCTCCCGTTTTATGATCTTCGGGGTATCCTCGGGTTTCTACTTTCTCTCTAAGTTTTTACTCGGGTCTAATTGGATGTATAGACTCGAATTCTCGAGTTCATTGGTGTCGTGTTCCGGTGTTTATTGTTTTATTTAATTAAATTCCTTTAATTCCTTTTTAAGTAAAATCTCATTTCTCATTTCCTTATCTTTATTTATTTATTGGCTGGATTTATTTATTTATTTATGGTATAAATTCTCGGGTATTACAGGAGGTACCATGTTGTGTCCAACACCCTGATTGTTGGTGATGTCAAGGTGAGGTATGTTGTGTGTAGGTGGTACAACTTGTTGATCGGGTACACCCTGTGCTGGCACTTCGTGGTTAGTCATGTTTGGATTTTGGTGTGGCTCCTTGTTGTTGAGGGCATTAACACTTCGGAGGGTTTTTCTAGTCCTTGCACGGGGTGCCATTCTGCTAAGGATGGTTAAGCAAGAATGAGTTCAAGTCTAACGGATGGTTAGGTCCTAAAAAGTCGTTAGGTCATAGTATAAGGATGAGTTAACGCAGAAATGTCTAAGTTAGGAGTATGACTTTATTTATAGAGAGTATAACCAGAAGGAAGGAAATAACAAGCTTTATTTCATAAATCTAGAAAATATTACAAGATAGAGAATTTAAAAAGAGCACTTATGATAAGGCCAACTGACTTAGTCTATCATAACAATTTTATTTATTTTATTTTATTTTATTTTATTTTTTTTTGTAGAAAATGATACATGCTCATGAATGCATATGTCCCCACCCCAAAAATAATTTCTAAGTTTTAAAATTTAACATAGCCCATATGGGCCTTTGAAGAATATTTTGAATATTTCTTTCTCAAAATGGACTCTTTTTTTTAAAAAAAAAATTAAAATTCATAACCCGGAGTTAAACTGTCGCATCCCTTAGTCAAGCTCACCTTGTTGCTAACTTAACCAAGAAATGCTAAGATTAGAGGGTACCGCCATCTAAGTAATTTGCCAACTAGTTAAAATATATAGCTACAGAGTCGCATTCCCAGGAAAGACTGGTAGAGCCACCGGCTGATGGGCAATCTTTAAAAACCAGACTCCTTAGACAGAATCACCTCATGTAGCTCTATATTTAACAATTTACAAATACTTAGAGTTTAAAGTTAAGCTCTGATACCACTCTGTAACACCCCGAAATTCATCCTCATAAGGTTTCAGAATGTTACCGCCACACTTGTCAGTCAGGCTCGCCCTTTGGCTAACTTAATTGACAAGTGCTACGGCTAAATATAAATTTTTGTAGTATGAACTTTAAAAATAATTGCTAATTTTATAAAATATAGACATAAGAAAATTTAAAGTACTTAATACCAGAGTCATTGTTCTTTCTCACGCGGAAGCATAAACTAAAGGCAATATATAGGACATTAATATTTAAAAGTACGTGGTTCCTTAAAGCAACAATCTTTTGATGAAAGGTAATTCCATCCCCAAATGCTCATGTCATGAGATGCAGTTCATATGTCAGCTCCAATATCTGTAAAAAGATAACGCAATAACTTTTTATCAGTACAACGGTACTGAGTAAGTCAACCCCCTCCACTTTAAGAAGTGGGTTTTGAAATAATGGTTGACACTCATAAAAAAAATAATAATAATAATTTTCACTTTTTCTTTTAATATGATCACACACATTACCTTTAACAAAATAAATAATTTTAATACCATTGTAGCAACTATGCACAAGAGGACACCATTTTCCATATATCATATTATATCATATCGATCATAAGTCATGACCAGCATGCAGCGGACTCATATACAGACACACTCCGGAGTCTCGGGTAACCCATCACGGATACACCCAAGAGTATAGACTCATACATGCAATAACGCCGTTTTGGCACAATTTATTAACAATGCCGTCTTGGCATATTTAGAGGGGGAGGCCCCGCAAGACACATCCCTAGTGCGTTAGCCCTCTATCAAGTATGGCATCTTACTCAAGTTAATAGTGCACAATGGATTTAAAAGAGTTTTTCACAATTTTCCACAAAATATCCTCTTTAAAAGAGTTTTCAACAATTTCACTGGAGTAACCTCATAACAAGGGCATTCAATAATGCCAAATATCATTTTTACATTTAACTCCCATATCAATATCTCATAAATATGAAAATATCATTTCATGGATCTCAAAATCCAACAATTTCTCATTTGGACCAAAAATCAAGTCCAACATCGCAGTTTACGCCAAGTCAGTTTAAAAATTCATATGAAAGGCGATTGCTATGAAATTTAAACTGTAGATACTCAACACATAGTTGAACAAGTTTCATGTTTTACACTTTTCAAAATAACGTATGGAAACAGATAAAAAATCGAGTTCTTTTCAGAACATGTATTCTGTCAGAAATTCAATGGTGACTCTATAATTTTCAACAGGTTTTAAAAATAGTAATTCACAATCAAAAATTCTGAAATTTTACCACAAGGTAGATAACACATAGATAAATATTTTTCATGATAAACCATTTGGGTTTGAAACACTTTAGACCTTATAAAATGAAGATTTCAGAAACACTATCATTTCTTAGATTTTCAACAAAAAGAGATTTCGGCCTTTCGATAAAGCGGATCCCATAACTTTTTCATATGAGTTCTAAAAATTATAAAATTTTCCAGAAAGATAGTCAACTCAATAAGGAACAGGTTTTATGAAGGAACCTTTGAGGGGTAATGAACCAAAATAGTTTAAAAAGATGGATCTTTACGTAAATGAAAAACTGATAGATTTTGGTATAATGGAAAAATTCTAATTTTGTACTCTTAAAACATGGATTGGGATCTCCAAAACTTGAAGTAGAGAGTGTTAGTTTACTGAATTGATGTATAAGAGCAAGGTGATTCAAAGATAATGGCTGTTATAACACAAGATTCGCACCACAAATTACGGGTTTCACTGAAATTGGACAAATAGAGGAAAATCAATTTATAGTAAAAAATAAAAGATTTAGATCTCTAAGATACAAGTTTACAAGGAGGATATCTTACTAACCAAGTGTTGAGAAGAGTTAGTGTAACACCCCGGATTTGATAACCCAGGCCGGGATGCCACCGCCACACCTCCCTAGCAAGACACGAATTTTCCGAGCTTTCTAAAGAGATGTAAGGCTATGGGTATTGAAAAGAGTTTTTTTTTTTTAAAAAAATAAGTCCAGAATTGCTAAAAAAAATAATAATATAGTGTAATATCATCCACACATGATTATAATAATAAGTTGCAGCGGAAATAAAATTTATGCAGCGGAATTTAAAATATAGGGCCGACATGGCCAAAACACGGGTTAAACAGGCCCGTTCATACAAGTCATGTAAAATAATTAACCAAATGTCCAAAATGATCCCCCAATGCATGATCATGCTCCGTACTCTGTAATAGAAAGATAAACAATGGTTTTTATCAGTATTATAAAATACCGAGTAAGTCAATCCTAGCATAGCAATAAATGAGTTTTAATTTTAATAATTAAGATTATACTTCTAATCATGCATACAAAATATTTTATTTACCAATTAAAAAAAATAAGAATTTAATTTGCATACTTTAAAGACACATTTAAATTTCATAAATAATAATAATCTAAGCATGGGCCATTAATTTAAACATGAATTAAAAGCATGAATAATGACATAAATAAATAAATAAAAATCTATGCTTTTTAATTTTCCCCCGTTATACCACCATCTCAACAATATTTAATTTAGCCGGCAATCCGGCGGCCACAGTCAATTTCGTAAGTGTCATTTAGCCGGTGATCCGGCGGCCTCAGCCAATTTCGTCATTTTTCATTTAGCCGGTAGCCCGGCGGCCGCAGCCTATCCGCCATACCCAGTACCACTCCGTCGAGCACGGGTAACCCATACGGATACACCCGAGAGGGTAGGCCCAAAATAACATGCCGTTTTGGCAATAGTTCTCATATTTCGCGCGGGGTCACCATCGTCCATAAATGCACGAAGTGAGTAGTTAGGAGGGCACCCTGCAGAGCACTCACCCCCTAATTTTATTTAATCAATGTAACCGATATCGTTTCAACTTTAGTGTAACGGGATTTTCAAAGATATAACAAGATTTCAATCATTTGTTTAAAAATTTCAAGATCTCACAAGTTAAAACCGTTTGATGTCACAGTTTGCGCCTTTTCAGTTTAAAAATTCATTACAAAGGCGATTGATCTGAATTTTCACAGTATCTCAAAAACATCCCAACGAACAACTTTCATGCTTTGATTGTAATACCCGAGAATTTTCCAACATAAAATAAAACAATAATTAAATAAATAGACAATAAATACAATAAATACCATAAATAAATAAACCAAGCAAATAAATAAATAAATAAGGATAAGGAAATGAGAAATGAGATTTTACTTAAAAAGGAATTAAAGGAATTTAATTAAATAAAAAGGATGGATTAAAGGTAAATAAATTATACACCGAAACCCGACACCAATGAACTCGAGAATTCGAGTCCAACATCCAATTAGACCCGAGTAGAAATTTAGAGAGAAAGTAGAAACCCGGAGATACCCCGGAACTCAGAATTCGGGAGCATAGAGGGATAGAAATCCGAAAGAGAGGAGGAAAAGCACGACGGATCGCACGACCCGCCCGGACCGAAGTCCAGGCGAAGTCGGCGCGGTGGCCGCGCGGTCAATAGGCATTGGGCGCGCCACGGCCGCGCCACCCCACAGATTTGGTTGTTGCGTGAATCTCTCGCCCGAACGCGGATTTTTCGACTTCGGTTGAACGTTTTTCGACTCAAGACCCTTAGGGTCAGATCTTGGACGCCCTAGGTCCTAGCTATCTATAAATAAACCCCCTTGGAAACCCCGAACACTTTTACAAAACCTACAACTCTCTCTATACATTCGAAACCCTAAATCCGGAGTCGTCGGAGGCACGAAACCAAGGCGAATACTGTTGGACGAAAATTCTAAGATCTCCAGAGTCGTGTTAAGTCTCGATCCAATCCTTGTTCCATATACGATTCGAAAACGAATCCTAATCTTCTTCTTTTCTCTTCTACACCTCGAATTGGATCTAGATCGTAGAACCCGACGAACGGAGAGGAGAAACGGTGGACTGGAAGCCACGCCTTCGAAATAGACGATCCCGGACGTTCACAACTCTGTAAGTTAGCCTTACATGGTTTTGGGAGGAATTAAAACGTTCAAAACTAAAATTAAAACGTTTTGAAATCAGATTTTTGAAGTTAAATCCCCTTACAAACTTGATAAATTAAAATTAGGGGTGAGTGCTCTGCAGGGTGCCCCCTAACGATTCACTTCGTGCCTTAATGGACGATGGTGACCCCGCGTGCTAAAACTGAGATATGATATTGCCAAAGCGGCATGAGATATAGAGCCTACACTCTCGAGAATATCCACATGGGTTTCCCGAGGCTCCGGAGTGGTACTGGGTATGGCTGATACGGTTGCGGCCGCCGGGCTACTGGCTAGACTTGTTGAGATTGCGATGCAATCGTGAAATACCTGAAATACTAAATCTGGGATGTAATGGGGATATTAAATTAAATTAAATTAAATTAAATTATGTTTGTTGTCCAATTAAATTATTTAAATGCTTTATTTAAATTATGGCTTTTATTTTAAATCCTGTGAAAGGTGTTGTTCAATAAAGCCCTGAATTAAATTATGCAATTGGATAGTTGTTTAGATTAAATTGAGTTGTTATGTTTATAATCATGTTTTTATTTAAATATTGAATTAATGGCTTTTAAACCCTACGATCATGTCTGTGTTAACTTACTCAGCAAGTTGTGCTGACCAAACCATTTTTATTCCTTTTTCTTACAGAGTATGTGGAATGAGCATGTATGAGCACGATTCATGCATGGGATTTTGGGAACATTATTTTTTTTAATTTCGTACATTAGACTATATTATGAACGGGCCTGTTTAACCCGTGTTTTGGCCATGTCGGCCCTATTTACATTTTCAGTTGCAATGCTATACTTAAATATTATTTTCGCTGTGCTATGATATTATTATTTTCGAACTATATTGTATGGGCTGTTTTGAATGCTTTAAATGTTTTAAATACTGCAATACCTAGCCTTGCATCTCTTTAGTAAACCGGAGAAACCGTGTTTTACTAGGGAGGTGTGGCGGTGACACCCCGACCTGGGTTATCAAAAACTGGGGTGTTACAAATTGGTATCAGAGCCCGGCTATTTTTAAACTATTATTTTTAAACCATTATTATCTTTAAACTACTATTAATATTTTGACTACTATTTTAAATTTTAAAGTATTATTTCCATGGAAAATTTTTATTTTAAAACCCATGGAAAAAAATATATATAGTGCATTAAACTATTCTTGGGGGGATCATCATTTGCATTTGCATATTGCATCTCTTCTATGAACTTAGGATCTCGGCGAATTTGAACTTAGAATCTTGTCGAATTGAACTTAGAATCTTGGCAAAATTTGAACTTAGAATCTTGGCGAAGTTTAACTTAGAATCTTGGCGAATATTAACTTAGATCTCTTGCTTGCGCTAGATGGCTAGTCAAGATATGATGCAGTTGATGATCAAGATGATGAACGTTCACCTTGATTCCCATCAAACCATAGAGCAAATGAAGTACCGTATGGCTCAATTGGAGGCCAATTTGCACCACATGGGCAACTTGAGAGAGGCGGATCACCACCGCATAAACCAACTCAAACGCCAAGTCCAAACCCTCACTACACAAAACCTAATACTGAAGGAACACATCGATGCCCATGGACAAGACTTGAACACTATCTTTGACGATCTACTGCCGCCAAGTTCGGAGGAGGAAGACCCGGAGGAGGATCCTGCTACCCCACCGGAGGACGTCTTGAGACGCTAGAGATTCTATTTTTAGATACTATTTTGCTAGGGAAATATTTCTACCTTTGTACTAAAATTTCTTTTGAGAAAATAAAATGCCCGATTTATTTATAATAAATAAAAAAAAAGGACAGACCTGTCCGTACAGCAGCAAAAAAAAAAAAAATTCGAAATAAAACAAATTAAAATAAAACCCCGAGGCGTACGGCGCTTCTTAGTTCGATCGAGCACCACGTGCTAAATTACAAAACACATATATATTTATAGAAATTGCTTAGACTATATGTTAAATTCACAAGTCCTAATCCACCCTATTTGTACCAGAATGGCACCTAGAGGAAGAGGAAGAGGAAGAACTCAACCCGCTCCCCAAACCACTACTGAAACACCTACCGAAATACCTCCAAATGTTACGGAACCGGCCCCACCTGTAGAGGAACAACCCCAAGGTGCGCAGGACGCCCCCGCACCGAACAATGTGGGCGATCGTCTTCGGACGATAGAAGTGGTTTTGATTGCGCTAGGAAACGCGCAAGTCAACCAGGGCCAAGCTGTGGCGGTACCTCCGCCCCAAGCTCGCCCTAACTATCTGGCTATGGTGAATCCCTACCAGCCACCCCACTATGCTGGTGAGGAGGATCCAGCCAAACTAGAGGAATGGATCCGGACCTTCGACAAACTGCTGGGAGCAGTTAAATGTCCGGAAGGAGAAAGGGTGCATGTCGCTTCGTACTACTTGGGAGGCGAAGCGGACGACTGGTGGCAGGCGACTCAAGCCAAGTTGACTGAAGATGACGAGCCCTACTCGTGGATGGAAATGATGGAACTACTCAGGGATCGATTCTATCCCTTGAGTACTAAAGCCGCCATGTACGAAGAATTCCTGTCACTGAAGCAAGGAGGCCAAACCGTACAAGCGTACTATACATGATTCAAGGAGCTAGTGAGGTTCGCACCAAGACTCGTACCCACTGATGCGGAGAAGGCTTAGAAGTTCGAGATGGGACTGAACCTGTCTGTTCGCGAGGTGATTGCGGGGGTACACTACCCCGACCTGCAAGCTGTGTATGACCGCGCTGTGGCGGTAGCGCGTGTGCAACAACTGAAGAGAAGGGTGAGTGGGGAGTCCAGCAGGGGTCCCCAAGACAAGAGGAACCGGGACTCGAGGAGCGAGAACAACACTGGAAGGAACGAACAGCGGAGAGGGTCGAATAGGCCTCCACAAAACAATAATGGGAGAAGGTTTAACCAAGAAGAACCCGTACCACCCTGCCCAAGGTGTGGACGACCCTATCTGACGAGGGGATGCCCTCAACAGGCCGCCTGCTTCCGATGTGGTCGAATGGGTCACATACGTCGGGAGTGCCGAACTAGGCTTGAGAACATAACGAAAAGGGAAGACCTGGTCACGGGGCAGGAACAGCCTCAGAACCAAAACGGGCGGAATGGGAATAACCAGGGGTATAGACCCCCTTAAAACCAATTTAGGCCGCCGAATCAGAACCAGAACCAACGACCTCCGCCCTCGCAGAATCAAAACCAACAGCAAAACGAGCAGCAGAATGCGAATTAGCAGGGCAACCAAGGACGCCCTGTAGGGAGGCTCAATGTGGTTAACCAAGCGGACGTGCCTGCGCAAGGAGAAGTGATGGCAGGTACATTTCACGTTTTGAATACACCCCTTAGAGTTTTATTCGATTCTGGAGCTAGTTGCTCAATTATAGCATCAAGAATAGTGCCTGAGTTAGATCTACCTAAGTGCGAGAGAATTAGCTTAAGAATTCAATTGCCTTCTGGGGAAGTAGTATCTTGCTCTAAACGATATAACGGAATTCCTATAGTGATAAAGAACGTAGAATTCTTCGCGAACTTAGTAGAATTTAACTTAAGAGACTTTGACATCATACTGGGGATGGATTGGTTATCCCAGTATAAAGCGGTGATCGAATGCCAAAAACAAAAGATCACCTTGTCAAAAAGTAGGGGAAAGAGAGTTGTCTTTTACTCTCAGCCCCCTAAGAAGAGTAACAAAATCGTTAGTGCACTGAAACTAAGTAACTTGATGCGTAAGGGGTATGCGCTATATGCGAGCTATGTGAACAACCTAGAGGCGGAAGAGAACAAGGTTGACAGCATCCCAGTGGTAAGAGAATACCCGGACGTGTTCCCTGAGGACGTTCCAGGCATGCCACCTGAGAGAGATCTTGAATTCACGATAGATCTCATTCCGGGCACAGAGCCTGTCTCAAAAGCTCCGTACCGGATGGCACCGCTGGAAATGAAGGAGTTAAAAGTTCAACTCGATGAGCTGTTAGGAAAAGGATACATAAGGCCGAGTACTTCCCCCCGGGGAGCACCAGTTTTATTTGTCAAGAAGAAAGACGGAGGACTACGTCTTTGCATAGATTACCGGGGATTGAACCAAGTGACCATCAAGAATAAATACCCCCTGCCGAGAATAGAGGATCTGTTTGATCAACTGAAGGGAGCTTCAGTATTCTCGAAGATCGATTTCCGATCTGGGTATCATCAATTGAGGATCGCTGAGAAGGACATTCCGAAGACGACGTTTCGAACGCGATATGGCCATTACGAGTTCACAGTGTTATCGTTCGGGTTAACAAATGCTCCGGCCATGTTCATGAATCTCATGAACAACGTGTTCCGAGAATTGTTAGATCAGTGCGTCGTAGTGTTCATCGACGACATCCTGATCTACTCAAATAGCGAGGAAGAGCATGCCCAACACTTACATCAAGTGTTAGAAATCTTGCGAAGAAATCAGCTATACGGCAAGCTCTCCAAATGCGATTTTTGGTTGAAGGAGGTAGCATTTCTTGGACATATAGTATCCGCTGATGGAGTTTCAGTGGATCCGGCAAAAGTCTCTGCCGTAATGGAGTGGGCAACTCCGAAGAGTCCAACGGAAATAAGGAGTTTCCTTGGATTAGCTGGGTATTATAGACGATTTGTGAAGGACTTTTCAAGGATTGCACGTCCTTTGACCCAGCTACTGAAGAAAGGAGCAAAATACGAGTGGACCGAAGCGTGTGAGACCGCGCTTCAAGAGCTGAAGAAACGACTCACAACCACACCCGTATTAACACTACCATCAGAGAATGGTGACTTCGAGGTTTACAGCGATGCTTCGAAGGAAGGTTTAGGTTGTGTTTTGATGCAAGACTCGAGAGTCGTAGCGTATGCATCACGCCAACGAAAACCTCACGAGGAGAATTATCCGACACATGACCTGGAGTTGGCAGCGGTCGTTTTCGCTCTAAAGATATGGAGACATTATCTTTATGGGCGGAAGTGTCGAATGTTCACCGACCACAAGAGCTTGAAATATATATTCACTCAGAAGGAGTTGAATTTGAGACAGCGAAGGTGGTTGGAACTCATCAAAGACTACGATTTAGAGATAGCATACCACGAGGGGAAGGCGAACGTGGTAGCCGATGCCCTAAGTCGGAAAACCCAACACGTGACAAACTCGTTGGTAATTCCGCCGGCATTGTACATGGAGTTGGCAAGATTGGAGTTAGAACTTGTGCATCCTGGCACAGTGAGTGAAACGATCAACGCCAGGTCGTAGAAACTCCAATATTGGACGAGATTAAGCTCGCCCAACCGGGCGATGCGAAACTCGAGAAGATAAGGGGGTATATTGCCGAAGGAAAGGCAATAGGATTTGCTGTCCATGAGGATGGAAGCATTCATTTCAAAGGGAGATGGTGCGTGCCCCTTAAATGTGCCGAGTTGAAGCAAAGGTTGATGGAGGAAGGGCACAACACGCCATATTCAGTACATCCCGGAGGTGACAAGCTATACAAAGATCTGAAGAAGATCTATTGGTGGCCGGGAATGAAGAAGGAAGTGGCAAATTTCGTGGCGAAATGTCTCACCTGCCAAAAGGTTAAGGCAGTGCGACATAAACCCCTAGGACTGATGCAACCACTAGAGATTCCAAGTTGGAAGTGGGATAGCATCTCAATGGATTTTGTCTAGGGATTACCCCGATCACCTAAAGGCATGAACAAGATTTGGGTGATTGTGGATAGGCTAACGAAGACAGCCATATTTATCCCGATGAAAGACACGTGGACTATGGACCAATTGGCCCGAGCCTACATTGATAATGTGGTACGATGACATGGAGTACCACATGATATCATTTCCGATAGAGACAGTAGGTTTGTCTCCCATTTCTGGACGGAGTTACAAAAAGCTCTCGATACTCAAATCAAAATGAGCACCGCATTCCACCCGATGACGGATGGTCAAACCGAGAGAACAATCCAAACACTAGAAGACATGCTGAGAGCATGCGTGTTGGAATTTAAGGGAAATTGGGAATTCCATTTACCCTTAATCGAATTCTCTTATAATAATAGCTACCATGCTAGCATTGGCATGGCACCTTTCGAGGCGTTGTACGGACGAAAGTGCCGAAGCCCGTTGAGCTGGGAAGAAAACGATAAGTCGGTGGTAGTGGGACCACAACTTATCGAAGACATGGCTCAACAAATCACGGTGATTCAAGGGAAAATGAAAGCCGCTCAAGACCGTCAGAAGAGTTACGCGGACGTGAGACGACGAGACCTAGAATTTCAAGTGGGAGATAGGGTCATGCTAAAGATATCACCCATGAAGGGGGTGATGCGCTTTTGGCAAACGGGGAAAGTTAAGTCCTCGATATATAGGACCTTACGAAATTCTAGAACGAGTCGGAACTCTAGCCTACCGATTGGCTTTACCGCCACAATTAGATCGAGTTCATAATGTCTTCCATGTCTCACAACTAAAGAAGTATGTGCCGGACCCGACACATGTACTTCAACCGGAGATAATTGAGCTCGATGAAGATTTGACTTATGAAGAAGTCCCAGTGCGTATTCTCGACACTAAGGAACGAGTAACGAGGAATAAAACCGTCAAAATGGTCAAAGTTCTTTGGTCAAACCACGAAAGTGAGACGGCAACTTGGGAAGTAGAATCCGATATGAGAGAACGCTACCCGACATTGTTCCAAACCGATACCGACACAGTTATGGGGACATAACTGCAATCTTAAGGGGGAGAGGATGTCATACCACCTATTTTTTGTGCATCTTTGTTAACTTTTGAACTACGTTATGGCTTGATCCCTTCACCGGGTACGTAGGCAGCTTAGAAGTCTTAATTCTAAGTTCAGTCGCAAATTAATAAAATAAGCAAAAAGACCTTAGCACGAGAAAAGACGAAACACAACTTCGAGGACGAAGTTGATCCTTAAGGAGGGTAGACTGTAATACCCAAGAATTTTCCAACATAAAATAAAACAATAATTAAATAAATAGACAATAAATACAATAAATACCATAAATAAATAAACCCAGCAAATAAATAAATAAATAAGGATAAGGAAATGAGAAATGGGATTTTACTTAAAAAGGAATTAAAGGAATTTAATTAAATAAAAAGGATGGATTAAAGGTAAATAAATTATACACCGAAACCCGACACCAATGAACTCGAGAATTCGAGTCCAACATCCAATTAGACCCGAGTAGAAATTTAGAGAGAAAGTAGAAACCCGGAGATACCCCGGAACTCAGAATTCGGGAGCATAGAGGGATAGAAATCCGAAAGAGAGGAGGAAAAGCACGACGGATCGCACGATCCGCCCGGACCGAAGTCCAGGCGAAGTCGGCGCGGTGGCCGCGCGGTCAATAGGCATTGGGCGCGCCACGGCCGCGCCACCCCACAGATTTGGTTGTTGCGTGAATCTCTCGCCCGAAAACGAATCCTAATCTTCTTCTTTTCTCTTCTACACCTCGAATTGGATCTAGATCGTAGAACCCGACGAACGGAGATGAGAAACGGTGGACTGGAAGCCACGCCTTCGAAATAGACGATCCCGGACGTTCACAACTCTATAAGTTAGCCTTACATGGTTATGGGAGGAATTAAAACGTTCGAAACTAAAAGATTTAACAAAAGACCGTAAATCTGTCAACGTATGATTTTTCACGGCGCAACAGTTTTGTCTAATTTTTCCGAACCTTAAAACGACGTCAAATGGAAAAACTTAAAACATAAAAAACGTTCCTAAGGCTTAGAACTATCTACTGTAAAATTTTCAGAATTTTTAGAGACGATTTGATATGTGGAAACTAACCGAAATCGAACTGCTTGAAATTAGATCTTGAAATTCTTGACAGAACTTAGGTCCGATCTTGATCACGTTTTTGACATAGGTTCTAGACCGATTTAGATCTTTGGCCGAACATGAAAGTTTTAGATAAATGTCTTAAGATGGTCTCTGTAAATTTCATCAAATTTGGAGTTGATTTGCTATGGTAGATTTTAATATCTTTAAACCGTGACATACGAAATTCGGACAGATTTGTGTTTCTGTGAAAATTGGTGTTTTTGACATATTTCGGTATCTCGGATTGAAAACGTTAAAACACAAAAGTTGTAGATCTCGACATTTCTGAGTCAGTCGTTAAATTTCGGAATTTTTGGAATTAAATCTGATTTTAGACAAATTTTAGAGTAAACTGTGGTTTACCGGAAATCAAATCTTGAAATCTTGTTGAAACATGGAATTAACCTTTAGGGTTGAAATGAGTTGAAATATTATTTTCAAATAAATAAAATTGAAATCAGATTTTTGAAATTAAATCCCCTTACAAACTTGATAAATTAAAATTAGGGGTGAGTGCTCTGCAGGGTGCCCCCTAACGATTCACTTCGTGCCTTAATGGACGATGGTGACCCCTCGCGCTAAAACTGAGATATGATATTGTCAAAACGGCATGAGATATAGAGCCTACACTCTCGAGAATATCCACATGGGTTTCCCGAGGCTCCGGAGTGGTACTGGGTATGGCTGATACGGTTGCGGCCGCCGGGCTACCGGCTAGACTTGTTGAGATTGCGATGCAATCGTGTAATACCTGAAATACTAAATCTGGGATGTAATGGGGAAATTAAATTAAATTTAATTAAATTAGGGTTGTTGTCCAATTAAATTATTTAAATGCTTTATTTAAATTATGGCTTTTATTTTAAATCCTGTGAAAGGTGTTGTTCAATAAAGCCCTGAATTAAATTATGCAATTGGATAGTTGTTTAGATTAAATTGAGTTGTTATGTTTATTATCATGTTTTTATTTAAATATTAAATTAATGGCTTTTAAACCCTACGATCATGTCTGTGTTAACTTACTCAGCAAGTTGTGCTGACCAAACCATTTTTATTCCCTTTTCTTACAGAGTATGTGGAATGAGCATGTATGGACACGATTCATGCATGGGATTTTGGGAACATTATTTTGTTTTAATTTCGTACATTAGACTATATTATGAACGGGCCTGTTTAACCCGTGTTTTGGCCATGTCGGCCCTATTTACATTTTCAGTTGCAATGCTATACTTAAATATTATTTCCGCTGCGCTATGATATTATTATTTTCGAACTATATTGTATGGGCTGTTTTGAATGCTTTAAATGTTTTAAATACTGCAATACCTAGCCTTGCATCTGTTTAGTAAGCCGGAGAAACCGTGTCTTACTAGGGAGGTGTGGCGGTGACACCCCGACCTGGGTTATAAAAAACCGGGGTGTTACATCGTGTTTTTCGGAAATAAGAATGGAAGCATGTCAAATATCCAGTTTTCTACACAAACAACAAGCTGTCAGGATTCAGGTTCGTCACAGTTTCAAAATCCGATTTTTCGACTCATCAAATGGACTCCAAAAATTCTGAAATTTTACGGACACATACTAGACATGATTACCTACAACTTTTGCTTACATCACAAAGATTAGTTCGGACTAGAAATGGTAGAAATATGCTCATCAGGTTCCGTTAAGTGAATTGTCAATTTTTGAAAATTCCTTAAAAATGCAGAATATGTCTGACACGATTTGTGGTATCAAAACTCAATGAAAATCTCTGAAATTTTTACACAGTATAGCTTAAGATCTTAGGATCAAAATCTTAGTTTTGAGTTTTTCGGTTTGAACACTCGAAGTAAGAGTTTTGTTCGGATTTCAGAAAACACGTAGATTGGGGTTTTTAGGTTCGATTTTGACGTTTCGTTTTAGATCCAATGTTTCGGACACCCTTAAACCACCCATATTGATATGGAAGGTATTGACTTACAGTAGGTGAGTTCTTGAACGTCCTAGGGTCGATCGATTCGTCCAAAATTGCCACGGACGGATCTACGCAACGCGTTCTCCTTCTCCTTTGGCCACGAACGTGTTTGCAAGTAAAGATCCGCAAGTTAGAATGATGGTTATATTCTTAAAACAATAAGAAAACCTGATTTACATCTTACCAACAATTCCAAGCCTGCAATCCTTGATCTACACACTTCCTTGGTCGGATTTGGTTGCCGGAAAGTCGTCGGAAAGTCGTCGGAAGGTAAGAACTTGTATTTTTGGTTTTTGGGAGAGTTTGGGATGAAACAAGGGTGTTGAAAGGCTGATAATGGGGTGGGAGATCTGTCAATTTCGACTTTATTGACCTTCCACCGACTGGGATCGGATCTCCACAATTGGGGCCGCAAAATTTCGGCAATAAATCGCTGGAATCGCTAGTTGGCAGCTGCCTGCTGCTCTGGAACGGTGTCGGCGTGGTTTTTGGGCAAACTCCGCGCGAAGACCACGCGGCTCCGGCTTGGGCTGCGGCCTGGGCCGGGTCGTGCGATCCGTCGGGCCTTTTCTCCTCTCTTTCGGACTTCTGTTCTCCTACGTTTTTGGGTTCGATTTTTCGGGTCGTTCTCGGATTATGATTCCTATCTTAAATTTATTTCGACTCAAATAAATTTCGTATTTGAAATCTTGAATCCGTCGAGTTTGAATTCGTCGGCTTTTGGCTCCCGTTTAATAATTCATCTAATTAAAGTATTTCCGACTTCACGGGTTCTTGGAATTAAAATTGTCTTCTTTCTTGAATTTAATTCCATTTCTTTTGACTCGATTCATGGAATGTCTTCGGCTTTCTTTCCCTCTTTTTATTCCATTTTGAATTTTTTGAATCTATCGGCGTTTCATTTCTGAGCAATAATTTATTGCGAAAAATTATTTTCTTCTTCTCGGAGATATTTCGACCTTGATTGGATTAAGAAATAATTTTATTCCTTTGGTCGCCTAACAGCTTGTCGTATAGCTGCAAAATAAAGATTTATTCCAATGTCACCAAGTACAAAATAGATATAGTATAGCAGTGACAAGGGTCGATTCCTCAGGGATTGGATTACAACATTTTCATAATATCTACAATAGTTAAAAAGGGGGGTTTTAACATTGTCACAAGATTTTGATATTACAGTTAAGAAAACAAATAAGTGCACAAGCAATTAAATACCAAAATGAGTTCAAGAGCACAAGATTAAAAATATTGGATTTTAACTTATGGAATTAAAAGCCTCTAGTTCAAAGAATGATTTGGAATGGCATTTGGGATTGATCATTGATGCATAAACATGACACAAGTTAATAAACCGGTTATAGTTGTCAGGTCCGCTTAGACAACCAACTTTTCTTTACATATTAGACAATTAAGGTACGCCCGTTAATTATCCCTAATCGAATCAACATTCCTAGGTACGCCCATAGAAAATATTGTTCAATTGCATTATAATTTAGAAAAGCCCGATTCAAACCAATTACTACCTACGCGGAGTAATTCCCAATTTGATTACACAATTCCCCCGGGAAGGAACTAATCAACCCGGTTGCCACCTATTTAATTCAAGTACAATTACGGATACCCAAATTAAATTGGCATTCAACTATTAATCTAGACAAACATTTGGATCCAAAAACATTCATCCAAATCAATAATCATAAACCCTAGATATAGGAATTGCATAAATATCAACAAGCATCAAGTTTTCATAATCAAAATTACATCATCTCCCATAATCCCAAAAGCCATTTCAATCTATCCTTTAAACTAGAGGTAAGAGAAAACTACTCTACATCCATGGAAATTAAAACAAAGTAGTGAAGATTATACAACCAATTTCTCCCAAGGATTAGAAAATAGACAAAGCTTGAAGAGTTTTCTCCAAAATGGCCTTCCTGCGTTCTTGCTCCGTCCCTTCTGTCTGTCTTCTCTGCGTTTTTTTCTCCTCTACTTCTTTTCCAAAAAGTGTCTCCAATAAGAGAAGTCTAAAAATAGCTAATAAAAAGTGGACTGCAAAAGTGAAAAGCTGAATCCCTTCCTCCCGTCCATTCCTTATTTCATCATTGATTTGTGTAATGGGCTTTGACTTGTACATGGGCTTGGGCTTGAGCCCATTTGGTTTTCTTTTCAGCTTCCTTCCTTCCCTCTGGTCATGGCCATGATTAGAGACTCCATAGTTGTCTGTCAACTTGCTTCTTTTCTTCCACTTTGTTCCACTTTTATACCACTTTCCATGCCATCCTCCTATAACAATAAAACCAACAAAACAAGAGTAAAGAGGTACCAAAATAACCACAAAAACATCCACAATATATATCATTGACATGCACAAAATTCACACTATCAAATTCCCCCACACCTAAAGTATGCTTGCCCTCAAGCATAGCTTCAAAAGAAACCAAATTAAATCATAGAGAATTTAAAACCAACAAGTCCATTCAAGTACAATCAAATCAATCCAACATCAAACACATCAAGCCAACAACCTCCCAAGGACATAGTGTATGCACTCCTCTCAAAATCAAAGTGTGGGTAAACAATTAAGCACTCAAGTGATAACACAAAATGACAGTCCCATAGGCTTGAATGAAAATCACATTTCTCATGCAAAGATATATTATCCAACATCAAGAATCAAAGGGTCTTTCAAAAAGGGTTATAACGGGGCCATGGTTGGGGTAGGAAGAAAAATGAAATAGAAAGGCTAAAGTGAATGCAAGTACTTCCAAAAAGTCATCATAGAAAAATCATAGCATATCATGATTGCTATATCAAAACAAAACCAAGAGGTTCAAAAGAACAAAAATTACCTCTTTTCTATCATCCCAAGGTTGTTTTCCAAAATAAACAAACCAAAAGATTATCCTATATACAACTTTCAAACTATCCCAAAATTTCTCAAGCAAATAAACCAATCAAAACCAAAAATTTCCAAACATATATCCCCCTTTTTTTTTCTCTTTTTTTTTTCTTTTTTTTTTTTATTATGGACTTCTATAGCTTGGTCACGTTTATTAGAGGAATTCAACAATCCGAAAAGTGCAGATGGAACTTCAACTCTATGTTCATAACACTAAAGTTAGAGGAACACGTTTCAAGCTATATCCGTCCACTGCCCTTGTATTTTTTTCTTTTCTTTTCTTTTCTTTTCTTTTTTTTTTTTAATAGGGCTGTTTATTTTTTATTTTTATTTTTTTATTTTTTTATTTTTTTTTTAATAGGGGAATATATATATACAAACATTCCACAAATCATTCCAACAAAAATCCAACAAAATAGCTTGAGAGTCCCAAAAACAAATTTTTAAGCTCTTTTCCTTGCAACCAACAGAAATTCAACCACAATGACTTATGAAAGTACTTCAATCACTAGGGTTCAAAAGCAATGGTATGACAAAAAGAAAAGGCTTAATAGGCTAAGGGTTATATATAAACAAAGAAAATGGATATAAGGCTCAAAGTGGCTAACTAGGGGATAAAAGTATGGGTTAAGGCCAAAAAGAAGGCTAAAAAGGTTATCCTAATGCCCTTATCATGTTCAAAGTATTGGATTCAATCAATGCAAGTTCAACATGTATAATCAGTCAAGTTCTAGGATGTCAAAATGGTTATCACATAATTCACACAAGAAAGAAATTTCCAAAAGCTTGTGATAAGTGTATTTTTCTTTTAGAAACAACAAGCACTTTGGAAAGAGGCTCAGATTCTCACATAGGTCTTCACATGTTCAATGTCAAAAATCATCAATCATACTCAAAAGACTTGTCAACTTAAACCTCATAGATTCAATTCAGTCATGTATTCACATCAAATGCACAAAAATCCACACAAAATAGCTTGAAATTTTTAAAAATTTTCACAGAAAATGCAAGCAATACTATTCCCTCCCCCACACCTAGATGCAACATTGTCCTCAATGTATGAAAAAGAGTAAAGAGAATAGGACTTCCCTGGAATCGGTGGGGGTGCCAAGTGTGACTCACTGGCGAGCAGGGGGCGGTGGTGGTGGGATGTTGAAGTGGTGGACGATAGCATTCAGTGCATCTTTCATTTCCTTCAGCTCTTCTTTCACTCCCTTTAGCTCTTCCTTCTGTTGTGCTAACTCCTCACTTAATTGATCAAATCGGGCCTGGAAGTAGGTGGAAGGTGGGCTTGGAGTGTCATCCTCCGAGAGAGAAGGATGTTCAGGAGCTGGGAGTGTAAGAAGTGGTGGTGCATCATGGCTTGAGGAAGGTGTGCCTGTGCTAGTGTCTTGAATTGGTCGGTCATTGAAGTACAATTGACCTTTTTTTGCTGTGATTACTTGCAGTGTCTTCAGGCAAGCGATGTCAAGGGGTGTTGGAGAACATGCCCTGTGCAATGAAAGAGAAGCAAGATAGGAATCAGAGTCATCAGAGATTAAGCCTAAATTAAGTGCTAGATGTGTGATATAAGAGCCATGAATTAGATTCCTCCCTTTCGTTGTGAGAACAGTAGAAAATTCCATAGCAATCCAATAGGCAAAATTGAGACGAACTTTATATATCATTGCCCACAATGCATATAGCCCTGCTTTGGCTACATTACTGGCGCCTTCTTTCCTGCCCAAAAGATTGAATGCTATGAATTTGTACATAAACTTTAATGCTCCATTTTTTATAGTATTAGATTTTGCATGAGTATACGTGAAAGGGAATAAAGGCTCTGAGGAGATGGCATTCCAGAAATCCCAAAATTTATATGAAAAGTTATCATGGTAATCACACAGACTTCCTAAGTAATCCACACTCGTTGCTTCCTCTTCAGTAATCACTCCCAAAGCTAGATTGAAATCAGTTAATGAATGAGAAAAAGTTTTGTTCATCAATCTAAATTGTATAACATTGGGAGTGTTAAGATCAAATGTAGAGGGCAATTTGAACTCAAAAGTAGAATAGAACTCAAGTACAAGTTCAGAAATTGCCGGTGCATTCATGGAAGCAAGTTTTGACCAACCAATGTTAGATAAATATGTGTGTACCTGGTCAGTGATTTGCAACTTCTCAAGAGTGGGGTAATGAAGACTTTTACCTGTGATGATGTTCCTTTTACTCTCTTGACACTTCACATACCTTTCTTGATCTTTCTCCTTTGTGAATTTGAGGAACCCTCCAATGGTTTGTTCAACCGCCACTTGCCTAGCCTTGGCACGTGACCGTTGTCCAGTTGTGGAAGTAGAAGGCCCTTGGACAAGGATGGTGGGTATCAAGTTTGGTGGTGTGGTTTTCTTTTTCTGAATGTTGCCTTTGGACTTGGCAATTTGTGTACCACTTTTTGAAGAAGTGGCCTGAGTTTTGCCTTTGTCTCTACCCATGTGTCCTGCACACAGAAAAATCACCACACACAAAGTATCTCCCACAATCAATAAACAAAGTCCAATTCCTCTTTAAACTTATCACAACTTGTGCAAAACAGGTTCTCAATTAATTGTCACTACTTGCACAAATAGACAAAGACAAGTGCTTAACAAAACGACAATGACATGGACAGATTCCCAATTTTCACTACTTGCACCTTTCACAAACTATTCGACAAACTTGTACTTTCACCAGAAAACAACAAAAGTTTCAGAATTTTCAATCAATTTCCCAACTTACACATAACACCAATTTTCTCAGAATCAGTACCGAATTCACAAGAACACCATGCTTTTCAAAATCAACTTTCAATATTCAACTGACACAAAGATTTCACAGTAAATCCAGAAAATCTTAGAGCATGTTCTTCTCACATAAATCAACAAAATCAACTGCAAATCCACAAAATCAACACAATATTGCTCAATGCTTCCAAAAATTGAAAAAATTTTACCAAGATAAAACAAAGGAAGAGAACAGGAGCAGTGTGGATTGAGTTGAACGGAGCAGCTGGTTTCGCACAGAGAGGCGGCGGACGTTGCTCGAACTCGGAGAAGGGGTGGTGCTCGCGAACAAGGACACGAACAGGGGGTAGGGGAGGCGGCGGCGAACGCGACTCGCGGCGGTGGGCAGCGGCGGCGCTCGCGAAGCAGCGACGGCGACTGAGAGAGGGAACGAGATGGCGGCGCTGGTTCTGAGGACGACAGAGAGGCTGGATGGCGCTCGAGAACAGGGCGGCGGCGCGGCGGTGGCGTTGGCGACGAAGGCGCGACGGCTGGAGGACGAAACAGAGGTGCTCGAACGTTGGGTGAGGCGGAGGAGGTGCTGGTGTTGCGCTCGCTCGCTGAACGGGAGGAAGGGAAGGCGGCGCTGGAGACTCGGAGGGGCGAGGGGCGGCGACTGAGAGGGGCGAGGGGCGGCGACCAGCGACTGGAGGGAGGTTGAAGATGGTGGAGGAATGGTGGTGTTCGATCGATGTGTTCGTAAGGGATAATTGGATAAGAGACAGTGATTTGGGTGAAAAGAGTAAAGTGATTTTTGTTTGAAGTAATTTTAGGGTTTGGGGAAAATATATTTCAGTGAGGTTGGTTTGGGTTAACCATGTGCATGACTAAAGAACACTAAGCTTGCTGAAAATTGGCCTTCAAAACAGCTTGGCAAGTGGTTCTTAATCATGGGCATGAATAAGGGATGTGTACCACTCTGGAAAATAAAGTCTCAACTCCTTTTTTACACAGCTTGGGAGATGCAACTTGGTCATGGCCATGAATAAGGGCTACCTGCTAGTCTGGAATTTGGCCTTTAAAACAGCAACTGTCATGATCTTGGGCATGGGCATGATTAAGAGGTATCTTCCCTGCTGTATTCAACTTGAAATTTTCCTTCAAAATGCAGCAAATTATATACCATTTAATCATGCTCATGAGTACTCATTCCTCCTCAATTGAAAATCCTCCTTCAAACACTTCCAATTGTTCCCAAAAATTATCAATCTTCCATCTTCATATCTACAAAATCATAGACAAAATGTCATTTAGATATCAAAATTATACCAAACTATATTCATCAAAATAGCAAAATGTATAGTATCAAAATGGTTAAATTGCTTGGGTTGCCTCCCAAGAAGCGCTTTGTTTAAAGTCTTTGAGCTAGACTTCTTCCAACTTCATTTCCCAATTTGTGCATCAACAAGGGACACCAACTCTATAGGTTCAATTGGAAATCCCTCATAATATGGTTTGAGACGGTGTCCATTGACAACAAATCTTTTCTCCGTCTTCAAGCTTTGAATCTCAACTGCACCATAAGAAAATACTTTAGTAACAACAAATGGACCAATCCATCTAGAACGTAACTTACCAGGAAAAAGTTTAAGTCTTGAATGATATAAAAGAACTTTTTGGCCAACTTCAAAACTTTTTCTGGAAATTTGTTGATCATGGAAGACTCTATTTTTCTCATTGTAAAGCATGGCATTGTCATATGCCTCATTTCTTATTTCTTCCAATTCTTGAATTTGCAACTTCCTTTGGATCCCGGCCTCTTGAAGACTCATATTGCACTTTTGTACCGCCCAGAATGCCTTGTGTTGTAACTCCACAGGTAAATGACATGGTTTCCCAAACACCAACCTATAGGGAGACATCCCTATTGGTGTCTTGTAAGCTGTGCGGTAGGCCCATAATGCATCATCTAGTCTCAAGCTCCAATCTTTTCGATTTGGTTGGACCGTTTTCTCTAAAATTGACTTGATCTCCCGGTTAGATACTTCTGCTTGTCCATTGGTCTGTGGATGATATGAGGTTGACACTTTGTGCAAAACACCATATTTCTTGAAAATAGCTGTGATGGTCTTGTTGCAAAAATGAGTCCCTCTATCACTCACAATGGCTCTTGGCATTCCAAACCTAGCAAATATGTTAGACCTAAGGAAATCTGCAACCACTTTTGAATCATTAGTCCGGGTGGCTTTAGCTTCCACCCATTTAGACACATAATCCACAGATAATAGAATATACAAATACCCATGAGAATTAGGAAAAGGACCCATAAAGTCTATACCCCAAACATCAAATATTTCAAGAAACATCATAGGGGTTTGAGGCATTTGATCACGAGAAGAAATATTACCTACTCTTTGGCATCTATCACATGATTTACAGAATATATATGCATCTTTAAATAGAGTAGGCCAAAAGAATCCACTTTCCAATACCTTCTTTGCAGTTCTTTGAGGTCCAAAATGTCCACCACATGCCATAGAATGACAAAATGCTAGAATGGATTGAAACTCACCTTCATCAACACATCTTCGAATAACTTGATCAGCACAACGTTTCCAAAGGTAGGGATCATCCCAAATGTAGTATTTGGAATCACTCTTGAGCTTGTCCATTTTTGCTTTAGGCCAACCTGTAGGAAATTCATTAGTAACCAAGAAATTGACAATATCAGCATACCAAGGAGAAATAGCAGAGATGGAAAGAAGTTGCTCATCAGGAAAGGATTCCCGAATAGGAATCTCATCAGGCTCAGTGATTATACGACTCAAATGATCAGCTACCAAATTCTCTGTTCCCTTTTTATCACGAATTTCAATATCAAACTCCTGTAAAAGCAAAATCCATCTAATCAACCTTGGCTTGGCTTCTTTCTTTGCCATCAAATATCTCAGTGCTGCATGATCAGAAAAAATAACTACTTTAGTTCCCAAAAGATATGATCTAAATTTATCCAAAGCAAAAACAACAGCAAGCATTTCTTTTTCAGTTGTTGAATAATTTAATTGAGCCCCATTCAATGCTCGGGAAGCATAATAAATGACATGGGATGCTCTTCCAATTCTTTGTCCCAAAACAGCCCCAACAGCAGTGTCACTTGCATCACACATCAACTCAAATGGTAGTTCCCAATTTGGTGGTTGAATTACTGGAGGGGTTGTGAGATGTTCCTTCAACTTGTTAAAAGCTTGCTTGCATTGATCATTGAACTCAAATGGCACATCTTTTTGCAGCAATCGAAACAATGGTGCTCCAATCTTGGAAAAGTCCTTGATGAATCGCCTATAGAAACCTGCATGGCCTAAAAATCCACGAAGTTCTCGCACAGAACAAGGATAAGGTAGAGCATCAATTAAATCAACTTTAGACTTATCTACCTCTATACCTTGTGATGACACTTTATGACCTAAAACAATGCCTTGTTCAACCATAAATTGACATTTTTCCCAATTCAACACAAGATTAGTTTCAATGCATCGATTTAGAATCAAAGCCAAATTTCCTAGACATTCATCAAAACTATTACCATGAACACTAAAGTCATCCATAAATACCTCAATGATTTTCTCAACATATTCAGAAAAAATGCTCATCATACACCTTTGAAATGTGGTTGGGGCATTGCAAAGTCCAAAGGGCATTCTTCTATAAGCAAACACTCCAAATGGGCATGTGAAAGAAGTCTTTTCCTGGTCCTCCGGTGCTATTGCAATCTGAAAATATCCTGAAAAACCATCTAGAAAGCAATAATAAGCATGTCCAGATAATCTTTCAATCATTTGATCAATGAAAGGAAGAGGAAAATGATCCTTCTTTGTTACACCATTTAGCTTACGATAATCTATGCATTGTCTCCACCCAGTTTGCTTACGAACAGGAAGTTTCTCACCATCTTTGTTTTCTTCAACAGTCACTCCAGCTTTCTTTGGGACAACTTGAACAGGACTCACCCAACTACTATCTGAGATAGGGTAGATGATGTCTGCATCAAGTAGCTTCATGACTTCTTTCTTCACTACCTCAGTCATGATCGGATTCAACTTCCTTTGAGCTTGTCTGACCGGCTTGGCATTCTCTTCAAGTGTGATCCTGTGAGTACAAAAGGAGGGATCTATGCCTCTTATATCTGCTATTGTCCATCCAATAGCCGTTTTGTGATCTCTAAGCACACGAACCAATTTCTCCTCTTGTTCGGTTGTCAACTTTGAAGAGATGATTACTGGTAAGGTTTCTTCATCACCCAAGAACACATATTTCAAATTCTCTGGTAAGGGCTTCAACTCCAATTTAGGTGCCTGCAACACAGATGGATATAAACGTTCATTAGTTTCAGGAATGAAAATTGGAGCTACTTCATACCTTTGTGGCTCTTGATGAAGTGAGCCTAATTCTTGTATAGCCCTTTGTATTTTCTTGCTCACAACTATCTCCATCTCATTCTCTAGCTTGTGGTGTTGTGTCAAAGCAATTTCCAATTCGTCCTTGTTAGCTAATTCAAATGTTTCCTGCACCAAAGGATCAATAACATCAATAGAGTATAGAGCTTCAGAATCATTATGATGTTTAATAGCTTCAAAAAGATTGAAATGAATTTCTTCTCCATCAAATTCCAAGGTAAGAGTGCCTTTCTTCACATCAATCTTTGCTCCTGCAGTGTACATGAAAGGTCTTCCCAACAAAAGAGGTGGTGGGTTAAAGCAATGAGCATCATTCATGTCCAAAACATAAAAATCAACAGGAAATATAACATCATTAACTTGCACTAACACATCTTCAAGCATACCATCCGGATAAGCATTTGTTCTATCAGCAAGTTGAATAATAATTCCTGTTTCTTTTAATGGACCTAGATTTAGGGAATCATACATTGATCTTGGCATAACATTTATTGCAGCACCTAAATCTAGCATGGCTTTGCTCACTTCTTTTGTTCCAATTTTGCAAGGAATTGAAAACATACCCGGATCACCAGTTTTGGGTGGGATTTTCCTTTTAATCACCGCAGAGACACTCTCACCTGCTATTATATGCTCATCTCCCCTAAGCTTTCTCTTGTTGGTGCATAAATCCTTCAAGAACTTAGCATACTTGGGGATTTGATTGATGGCTTCAAGGAGTGGGATATTCAATTGGACTTTCTTGAATATCTCAAGCATCTCTTTCCTCTTATCCACCTTTGGAGCCTTCTTTAACCTGTCAGGAAAAGGAGGTACTTTAGTATGATATGAAGGAATTGAATTAGAATTTACCTTATTTGAAGTTTCTGCCTCCTTTTCAATCTCCTTTTCGATTTGTTCTTCATTTTGCTCCTTTGAAATTGGAGGTGGACCTTGAACTTCCTTTCCACTCCTCAAGATCATGGCACTCACGTTCTTTGGATTTGGCTCGGGTTGAGCTGGCCACTTTCCTTTTTCTCGAATTTGTCTAACTTCCTCTGACACTAGATTCATTTGACTTTGCAATTTTTCAATACTTGCCTTCGTGTCTTGTTGAAATTGCAAAGTTGATGTGGCCATGGATTTCACCAATTCTTCCAAAGAAGGACTTGAACTTGTTATGGCTTGAGGTGGTTGCCTTTCAAATTGACGAGGAGGGTGTACTTGTTGTGGTGCTGAAGATGGATGATTTTGTTGTTGATGTTGATTGCCATACCGAAGATTTGGATGATCTCTCCAACCTGGATTGTAGGTATTGGAATAGGGATTATACTGTGGACGTCTATTGGAATATTCAAGTGCATTCACATCCAACGGTGTATCTTCTTGGAGAGTTGGGCAGGTATCAGTTTGATGTTCAGGACTTGTACAAATACCACATGCCTTCACCTGGACAGTTGGCTTGATACTTCCTGTGGCCATCTTGCGAACAAAGCTTGTCAACTCTGAAAGTTGTTGTTGCATTGTTTGCATTGAAGAATCACCACTTGGCATGTTGGTTGGCATTGCATCCCTTGTGCCAAACTGTTGAGTATTCTCTGCCATTCGATCAATCAACTCCCAGGCTTGAGTTGGAGTCTTGTTCACCAAAGCTCCTCCACTTGCAGCATCAATAATGTTCCTGTCCATCAACAACAAACCATCATAGAAGTATTGAATTAACAATTGGGGTGGGATTTGATGTTGAGGACATTTAATTATAAGTCTATTAAACCGCTCCCAATATTCATGGAGCGTTTCACCTGATTGTTGTTTAATGCCACATATTTCCTTCCTCAAATTTGCAGCTCTTGAGGCTGGGAAATACTTCTCCAAGAATTTTCTCTTCATGTCTGTCCAAGTTGTAATGCTACCTGCTGGAAGATAATAGAGCCAATCTTTTGCACTCCCCTTCAATGAGAATGGAAATGCCCTCAATTTGATTTGTTCATCAGTCACTCCAGGGGGTTTCATGCTTGAGCAAACAACATCAAATTCCTGGAGATGCTTATGAGGCTCTTCACCTGCATGACCATTAAATTCAGGCAACAAATGAATCAATCCAGATTTTAATTCAAAGGGAGTTTCATCATCAATTGTAGGAAATGTAATGCATAAGGGCTGCTGTGTCAAGTCAGGAGCAGCCAACTCCCTTAAAGTGCGGTTATCTTCAGCCATGACAATATTTTTTTCTTCTAAAGATTCTGTATCACTTCCTTCACTACTGGAACTAGAAGTGTCCAGCTCTGTAGCCAACGACAAACCAGAAGTTGATGTAGAAACTTTAGATTCTTTTCTTATCTTGGTTTCCCTTGTCAATCTACGAGCTGTCTTCTCAATTTCTGGATCATATATCAACTCACCTGTACGAGAAGAACGAGGCATAAACAAGGGAAATACCAATTACAACTAAAAAGATAGAAAATATCACAGAATGTAGTGGTTGAACGCCAATCCCCGGCAACGGCGCCAAAATTTGACAGCTTGTCGTATAGCTGCAAAATAAAGATTTATTCCAATGTCACCAAGTACAAAATAGATATAGTATAGCAGTGACAAGGGTCGATTCCTCAGGGATTGGATTACAACATTTTCATAATATCTACAATAGTTAAAAAGGGGGGTTTTAACATTGTCACAAGATTTTGATATTACAGTTAAGAAAACAAATAAGTGCACAAGCAATTAAATACCAAAATGAGTTCAAGAGCACAAGATTAAAAATATTGGATTTTAACTTATGGAATTAAAAGCCTCTAGTTCAAAGAATGATTTGGAATGGCATTTGGGATTGATCATTGATGCATAAACATGACACAAGTTAATAAACCGGTTATAGTTGTCAGGTCCGCTTAGACAACCAACTTTTCCTTACATATTAGACAATTAAGGTACGCCCGTTAATTATCCCTAATCGAATCAACATTCCTAGGTACGCCCATAGAAAATATTGTTCAATTGCATTATAATTTAGAAAAGCCCGATTCAAACCAATTACTACCTACGCGGAGTAATTCCCAATTTGATTACACAATTCCCCCGGGAAGGAACTAATCAACCCGGTTGCCACCTATTTAATTCAAGTACAATTACGGATACCCAAATTAAATTGGTATTCAACTATTAATCTAGACAAACATTTGGATCCAAAAACATTCATCCAAATCAATAATCATAAACCCTAGATATAGGAATTGCATAAATATCAACAAGCATCAAGTTTTCATAATCAAAATTACATCATCTCCCATAATCCCAAAAGCCATTTCAATCTATCCTTTAAACTAGAGGTAAGAGAAAACTACTCTACATCCATGGAAATTAAAACAAAGTAGTGAAGATTATACAACCAATTTCTCCCAAGGATTAGAAAATAGACAAAGCTTGAAGAGTTTTCTCCAAAATGGCCTTCCTGCGTTCTTGCTCCGTCCCTTCTGTCTGTCTTCTCTGCGTTTTTTTCTCCTCTACTTCTTTTCCAAAAAGTGTCTCCAATAAGAGAAGTCTAAAAATAGCTAATAAAAAGTGGACTGCAAAAGTGAAAAGCTGAATCCCTTCCTCCCGTCCATTCCTTATTTCATCATTGATTTGTGTAATGGGCTTTGACTTGTACATGGGCTTGGGCTTGAGCCCATTTGGTTTTCTTTTCAGCTTCCTTCCTTCCCTCTGGTCATGGCCATGATTAGAGACTCCATAGTTGTCTGTCAACTTGCTTCTTTTCTTCCACTTTGTTCCACTTTTATACCACTTTCCATGCCATCCTCCTATAACAATAAAACCAACAAAACAAGAGTAAAGAGGTACCAAAATAACCACAAAAACATCCACAATATATATCATTGACATGCACAAAATTCACACTATCATCGCCGCTAAAAATCTCGGGTATTACAGTCTACCCCCCATAAGAATCAACTTCGTCCTCGAAGTTGCGCGATTTATTGCTCGATTGATTGATTGATTGGTTGTTGATTGTTATTATTTGACTGAATCCAGAATTGAAATTTCTAAGTTGCCTACGTACCCTGTGAATGGATCAAGTCATTACGTAGTTCAAAACAATTTGAATTTGTTTATTTGTGATACAAAATATTCGGGTCGTTACATCCTCCCTCCCTTAAGATTACAGTTATGTCCCCATAACTGTGGTTGCACCGTCTTGGAATAGGGTCGGGTAACGCTCCTTCATGTCGGCTTCTAACTCCCATGTCGCCGTTTCACTTTCATGGTTCGACCAAAGAACCTTGACCATTCTCACGGTTTTGTTCCTTGTTACTCTCTCCTTAATATCGAATATTTGTACCGGAATTTCCTCGTAGCTCAAGTCATCATCCAATTCAATTCCTTCCGGTTGGAGTACATGGGTCGGATCGTGCACATACTTCTTCAATTGTGATACGTGGAACACATTGTGAACTCGAGCCAATTGTGGCGGTAAGGCTAGACGATATGCTAGATTCCCGACTTCTTCTAGAATTTCATAAGGTCCTATATATCGAGGACTTAGCTTTCCTCGTTTGCCAAAACGCATCAACCCCTTCATCGGTGATATCTTTAACATGACCTTATCTCCATCTTGAAATTCTAGGTCTTGCCGTCTCACATCGGCATAACTTTTCTGTCGGTCTTGGGCCGCTTTCATCTTTCCTTGAATCACTTTGATTTGTTGGGTCATATCTTATCACTCCCTTCCCAACTCAATGGACTTCGGCACTTTCGACCATACAATGCCTCGAGTGGTGCCATGCCGATGCTAGCATGGTAGCTATTGTTGTAGGAAAATTCAATTAAGGGTAAATGATTTTCCCAGCTACCCTTAAACTCTAGGACACACGCTCTCAGCATGTCCTCCAATGTTTGGATTGTTCTCTCAGTTTGTCTATCCGTCATTGGGTGGAATGCGGTACTCATCTTAATCTGCGTACCGAGAGCTTTTTGTAACTTGATCCAAAAGTGAGAGACAAATCTACTGTCTCTATCGGAGATAATGCCATGTGGTACCCCGTGTCGTTGTACCACATTGTCAATATACGCTCTTGCTAATTGGTCCATGGTCCAAGTGTCCTTCATTGGGATAAAAATGGCCGTCTTCGTTAACATATCGACAATCACCCATATCTTATTCATCCCTCTTGGTGATCGTGGTAATCCCGAAACGAAATCCATTGAGATAATATCCAACTGAAACTTTAGACAGATTTCCCACACGAGTATTTTTGAAATATATCAAGTTGGAATTTATTAAATGAAAAGAGTTATGATTTATGGACGGGGTTTAAGGATATATTAAGATTGTCACGTTTTTATTACTCGTTTTAAGAAACTGTGGCCCGAAAGCACACGGTGTCAAAAATTGCAGTAATTTATAGTAAGACCGAATCGTTCACTCGAGGATGTGCGATAGAAGCAGGGCCCACGTCGTTTACTAATATTTTCTACTCGGTTACTCGTTTCAGGTTTTGCATTGGTTTCTAAGAACTACTAGACATAATTTAAACTAAGTTATGAAAGCAGTAAAATTATTCTACAAAGCATATTAAAATTATTCTAGAAAGCAATTAAATTTATTCTAAGAAAGCGATAAAAATTATGCTTAAGAAAGCGGTTAAAATTATTCTACGAAAGCAGATTTATAAAGTGACAGAAGGGACAGGAAGGAAATAATAAAGATTGGACAAGATTCAGATGAAACACAATTAAACTTCCATTTTAATTACACAGATCTTTGGTTGGGAAAATTCATCAGTTAGCTAACTCTCATGCTTTCTAACTATGTTGCCTTTAACAGACATGTACTTACAGTCAGAATTTATATGCTCTTAAGACCTCAATTTCTAAGATACCGCAGATTAATAACTCCCCCTGCCGAGGTATGTTATTTTTCCATAGTAGATAATCAACACCTAACACATCATTAGTTGACATGCCAAGTACTCCTATCATCCCCCTTGTCACACCCAATAGTCTAGATAAAATCCCGAACTAATCCACAACTCTTAAACCTTACAACCGGCGGCCAACCTCTAATTCTTCCGAGTGACCTCTATAAAAGCATTTAAACGAAAGCGGTAAAGAAAGCATTTAAAAACCTATCACTCGGAAGCCTCAAAAGCTATCTCATTCCGTTAGCATAAAAGAGCTCCTGGTTTCGATGACCAGATGCAGATTTAGAACTTCCCAAATATCAGTAAGCCATAGGGCTTATAACATCCGGTTAGTTATGAGATACAAACTGACTGGAACAGACCTGGGAAGATCTATTCCGAATGTACTCACTCAAGACTCAATTATAGGCTTTGGCGGAAGAAGATAGTAGTTGAAAGAATACTCAACCCCTACCTTAGAAATTAACCAAGGCCTACATGTTGTTCCTCTAGTATTATTTATCACATCTTATCCGAATCCAAGTGAACACTGATTCGATGCAATACTTAATAGAAGATTTCCAACACAGAGTAATTTTGAGAAAACAATTGATATTTGAAAATAATTCCCTACACAGGTACTAGACTCTCAGTTAAAGCACAGATCCTTTCAGTCTAGATGAGACCTAATCGCTGACTCTATTTCTAGTTTCCCAAAATCAACCCCCAGTAGAAGATGAATTAGTCATAACTGTGAATTTATCCCTTACTTAGATCCGGATTTTATAAAGTAATTTTTGCGGAAATTTATTATGCAGCATCTGATTTAAATCAAGACTTCTATGTCCAAGGAGAAGGATCCCCAAAATATTATAGACCACAATATCTACATAATAATATCATGCATACATGTATATGAGAAGTAAAATAAAATACCCCAAACTATATGGTGGGATTAGACAGAATTTGATACACAAAGATGGATTAGCCTTGAGATAAGAAGAATTGGCTAAAAGTGTGCCAGAAATAACTGGGGTTATCTGGACTGCAAACATCTGCCATCCAGTTCCCAATTATTCCAGATGGAATGGTTTTTAGATAGTAAGAAACCCTTAATGACAGTGATCGCTACCATCAAGAGTCCTACTATCCATAGAGAGTAAAAACCCACATGTTTTCTTACTACAGTACTATTATAACAATGTTGATCGACACTGTTTAACATTACTGTGACTCAAAATTCAGGTTGAAATTAAGATAAAGAGAAGAAAACTGTATCTAATTAGGAATTGGCTGAGTGGCTAATCGTTATCCCCGTGAAGGGACCTTTTTGCCGTAGCTTCCACCAATCACTAATCAGACTATGCAAAGTAACGAGTAATAATTAATACACAGAAGACGAGCTAATCGTTATCCTGGTGAAGGGACATTTTTGCCAACATTGATCTGTGATATCTCTTATTACCCGTTCATACACACAATTAATGAGAAAAGATGAAATTAAAAGAATGTTTTTTGGGTATTTTGTAAGTATCAATCACACAATAATTTAGACACTGATGGTTGAGATGTGTAATGGATAAAGTTATGTGTGTTGGGCCTAAGCTCAATTCACCCATGCAACTTACACAACTCAAGAAGATAAAATATTTTTGGAGCTTTAAAATAGCGAGGGGAGGTCAATTCGGTCTACTCCAATATAAACCGAATTACCTATGCATGAGAAATGAAGTGTTATCTTACCCAATTAATCATAGTAAGGTTGGAAAATAACATCATCTAATTCGGTTTGTCAAGCAATTTGGTATAGACCGAATTGAACAAACCGAATTGATGGGGTTATCTGTAACACCCCGATTTTAGGTCACCCAGGTCGGGATGTCACCGCCACACCTCCCTAGTAAGACACGGCTTCTCCGACTTACTAAAGAGATGCAAGACTAGGTATTTCAATATTTAAAAATATTTAAAACATTTGCAAACAGTCCATACAATATAGTCTCGAAAATAATAATATCATAATGCAACAGAAATAATATTTAAGTATAATATTGCAGCGGAAATGTAAATAAGACCGACATGGTCAAAACACGGGTTAAACAGGCCCGTTTATTCTATCGTCTAATGCAAGAATTTAAATAATAAGTTTTGCAAAATATAAGTCCCCCCGTGCATGAACGTGCTCATGTCTGTTCCACATACTCTGTAAGGAAAAAGGAAAAATACACGGTTTGGTCAGCACAACTTGCTGAGTAAGTTAACACATGCATGATCGTAGGGTTTAAAAGCCATTAATTTAGTATTTACATAAAAACATGATAATGCCATAAATACTTCAATTTAATTATTTAACCAATTTGCATAATATTTCATGGCACGAGACAACAATACATTTAGCATAATTTAAAAATGAAGCCATAATTAATTTAAACAAAGCATTTAACAATTTAAACGACAACTATAAATAATCCAATTCAATTTTAATTCCCCATTACATCCCCGATTTAGTAATTTCAAGTGTTTCACGATTGCATCGCGATATCAACAAGTTTAGCCGGAAACCGGCGGCCGCAGCCGTATCTGCCATACCCAGTACCACTTCGAAGCCTCGGGAAACCCATATGGATATTCACGAGAGTGTAGGCCATATATCTCATGCCGTTTTGGCAATATCATATCTCAAATTTTCGCGCGGGTCACCATCGTCCTTAAAGGCACGGAGTGAATCGTTAGGAGGGCACCCTGCAGAGCACTCACCCCCTAATTTTAAAGATCAAGTTTGTAAAGGGGATTTCCTAAATTCCAGATTTCATGTATTAATTTCAAATAGTCTTCTTCTCGTTTAAACCTTAAAGCCTAGCTTCACCGTTTCAACAAGATTTCAAGGTTTGACCCGGTAAACCGCTGTTTACTCTAAAATTTATTTAAAATCAGATTTAAGTTCAAAAATTCCGAAAATTTACCACTGACTCGGTAACATCGAGATGAACAACTTTCGTGTTTTAACTTTTTCAATCTGAGATACCGAAACAGGTCAAAAATGTCAATTTTCGTCATATCATTAATCTGTCCGAATTTCGTGTACAGCAGTTCAAGATTATCAAGATCTACCATAGCAAATCAACTCCAAACTTAAAGATATTTTACAGAGACCTTCTTAAGACATTTTTCTACAACTTTCATGTTCGGCTAAATATCTAAATCGGCTTAAAACTATTGTCAAAAACGTCATCAAGTTCAGACCTATGTTCTGTCAAGAAATTCAAGATTCAAGTTTCAGCAGTTCGGTTTCGAGTGGATTTCATATATCAAATCATCACGAAAAATTCTGAAAATTTTACGGGAGATAGACCTAAGCCTTAGGAACGTTTTTCGTGTTTTAAGTTTTTTCGTTTGAAGAATTTTAAAGGTTCGGAAAAATTAGACAAATTCGCTGCGCCGGTAGAAATCACATGTTGACAGATTTACGAAAGTTTCGATTAAGCTTTTAGTTTTACGTGTTTTAATTACTCCCAAAACCATGTAGTGTCAACTTACAGATTCTTAGTCGTCCGGGATCGTCGATTTCGGAGGCGTGGCTTCCAGTCCACCGTTTATCCTCTCCGTTCGTCGGGTTCTTCGTTCTAGATCCGATTCGGGGTGTAGAGAAATAAAGAAGAGAGTTAGGGTTTCGTTTTTGAATTAAAAATGAGATGGATGAACGGATCAGACTTACCACGACGTCGGAAGACTTCCGAATTTGTCCAAACAGTCTCCGGCTTGGTTTTGGTGCCTCCGATGACTTCCGGATCTAGGGTTTTGTGTATAGAGAGTATCGTAGGGTTTTGAAAAGTGTTCGGGGCTTCCAAGAGGTGTTATTTATAGATAGGCACGACCTGGGGACGTCCAAGGTCGGCCTTGGGGAGTCTTGAGCCGAAAGGTGTTCAACCGAAGTCGGAAAATCCGGATTCGGGCGAGTGAATCTCGCAACCGGCGAATCTGTCCATTGGCGCAGTCGTGGCGCGCCCTTTCCCCCTTTACCGCGCGGCCACCGCGCGGCACTCGCCTGGACTTCGGTCCGGGCGGGTCGTGCGATCCGTCGTACCTTTCCTCATCTCTTTCGGACTTCTATCCCCCTATGCTCCTGGATTCCGATTTCCGGGCCATCTTCGGGTTCCTATTTCCTCTCTAAATTTTTACTCGGGTCTAAAGGCATGTTTGGACTCGAATTCTCGAGTTCATTGATGTCGGCTTTCGGTGTACAATTTATTTATCTTTAATTAATTCTTTTTATTTAATTAAATTCATTTAATTCCTTTTTAAGTTAAATTTCATTTCTCATTTCCTTATCTTTATTTATTTATTTAATGTATTTATTTTATTTATTGTTTATTTATTTAATCATTGTTTTATGTTGCAAAATTCTCGGGTATTACAGTCTATCCTCCTTAAGAATCAACTTCGTCCTCGAAGTAGTGTTTCGGCTTTTCTCGTGCTAAGGTCTTTTGTTTGTTTTATTATTTTGTGACTGAACTTAGAATTAAAACTTCTAAGCTGCCTACGTACCCTATGAAGGGATCAAGCCATAACGTAGTTCAAAATAATTTGAATTTGTTTGTTTGTTTACAAAAATGCACGAAAAATAGATGGTATGACATCCTCTCCCCCTTAAGATTGCAGTTATGTCCCCATAACTGTGTCGGTGTCGGTTTGGAACAATGTTGGATAGCGTTTTCTCATGTCGGATTCTACCTCCCAAGTTGCCGTCTCACTTTCGTGGTTCGACCAAAGAACCTTGATCATTTTGACGGTTTTGTTCCTCGTTACGCGCTCCTTAGTGTCTAGAATTCGCACTGGGACTTCTTCATAAGTCAAATCCTCATCGAGTTCGATTATCTCCGGTTGAAGTACATGTGTCGGGTCCGGCACATACTTCTTTAGTTGTGAGACATGGAAGACATTATGAACTCGATCTAGTTGTGGCGGTAAAGCCAGTCGGTAGGCCAAATTTCCGACTCGTTCTAGAATTTCGTAAGGTCCTATGTATCGAGGACTCAACTTCCCTCGTTTGCCAAAGCGCATCACCCCCTTCATGGGTGATATCTTTAGCATGACCCTATCTCCCACTTTAAATTCTAGGTCTCGTCGTCTCACGTCAGCGTAACTCTTCTGACGGTCTTGAGTGGCTTTCATTTTTCCTTGAATCACTTTGATTTGTTGAGCCATGTCTTCGATAAGTTGTGGTCCCACTAGCACCGACTTATCGTTTTCTTCCCAGCTCAACGGGCTTCGGCACTTTCGTCCATACAATGCCTCGAAAGGTGCCATGCCAATGCTGGCATGGTAGCTATTATTATAAGAAAATTCGATCAAGGGTAAATGGGATTCCCAATTTCTCTTAAATTCCAACACGCATGCTCTCAGCATGTCTTCTAGTGTTTGGGTTGTTCTCTCGGTTTGACCATCCGTCATTGGGTGGAATGCGGTGCTCATTTTGATTTGAGTACCGAGAGCTTTTTGTAACTCCGTCCAAAAGTGAGAGACAAATCTACTGTCTTTGTCGGAAATGATGTCATGTGGTACTCCATGTCGTCGTACCACATTATCAACGTAGGCTCGGGCCAATTGGTCCATAGTCCACGTGTCCTTCATCGGGATAAATATGGCTGTCTTCGTTAGCCTATCCACAATCACCCAAATCTTATTCATGCCTTTAGGTGATCGGGGTAATCCCGAGACAAAATCCATTGAGATGCTATCCCACTTCTAACTTGGAATCTCTAGTGGTTGCATCAACCGTAAGGTTTATGTCGCACTGCCTTAACCTTTTGGCAGGTGAGATATTTCGCCACGAAATCTGCCACTTCCTTCTTCATTCCCGGCCACCAATAGATCTTCTTTAGATCTTTGTAAAGCTTGTCGCCTCCGGGATGCACTGAGTATGGCGTGTTGTGCCCTTCTTCCATCAACTTTCGCTTCAACTCGGCACACTTTTGAGGCACACACCATCTCCCTTTGAAACGAATGCTTCCATCCTCGTGGACAGCAAATCCTATTGCCTTTCCCTCGGCAGTATACGCCTTTATCTTTTCTAATTTCGCGTCACTGATAATGGCCAAAAATGTCCATTATTTTCAATCCATTTCCGTGTCTGAAACGGGCATTTGATCGCATTCCGGTCTTATATTAAATAAGAAAGCTGTAGAATTGGACTGATTTATGCATATGTGTAAAAAAATTGAGCTGGTATGAGAAAGGCATAAATATGTAATTTTATTACACATTTATGTTAGAAAAATCCAAAAACATGAGAAAAAGAAAAGAAAAGAAAAAGGAAACAAAAAGATGGGAAAAGAAATGAAAACCCACAAAAATCTGACAATTCCAGGAAATTACGACGCTAGCCACAACTACGACGCTGAGCATGTATAGCGTCGTAGTCGAGTATAGCGTCGTAGGCAGAAATGAAGACAACCTTGAAGGAAGAACTACGACGCCGAGCATAGCGTCGTACTCAAGTGTAGCGACGTAACGGAGTATAACATCGTAAGCTGTCCATTTGGAGACAAAGAGTGTTTTGAGATGGAAGTCTACGACGCAGTACCCATAGCGTCGTAATGAAGATAGCGACGAAGCCGAGTATAGCGTCGTACCAAGCTGCAGAATTCAAATTCAAGGGCCTGGGGGCCCATGGGCCTAGGGTTTCTCGCTTATATATAGAGGTGTTGACTCCGTAGTCCCGTCACTTCATACATTCCACACTTGGAGGCAGCTGGTGTTCTTGAGCAGTGTGTAGTTAGGTTAGTTAGTTAGAATTTATTTTCTTGTATCATTTAAATTATGCATCCAGTTTAGCTTAGTTTAGTTTGTATTTTGTTTAGATTAGTGGTTTTCTTTATGTTTCCAAGTTAGTGTAGCCAGTTTCATACTGTTTTCTCTTATTTCAGTTTTGTTAAACACTTATTTAGGTTTGAAATACCCAAATGATGGGTATTATCAAACCATTTTATGAAAAATGGGAAGTTAAGCTTCAAAGAGTCCCAAAAACATGAAATGGAAATGATTCCATGGATTTACTTGTTTTATTTTTGGTTTAATGACCATTCGGTCATTTTATTTTCTTTTGCAAATGGGTTTTCTGTTTTCCTTCTTTATTTTTGGTTCTTGTGCATTCTTTTATGGTTGAAAACCCTTATTTGGGTTTGTGGTTCATGGGTGTGTGTTTTTAGCTTATTATGAGCCTGTTTGGATTGGCTTTTTTCCAAGTGCTTTTGGCTTTTGCTTCTGTCAAAAGCACTTTTGAAGGAAAAAGAGTGTTTGTTTTGGCTTTTTAGAAAAAGCAAAAGCACCTCGAAAAGCTGCAAAAGTGCTTTTCGGAGAAGCAGCCCAGGGGGTGCTTCTCCGAAAAGCAGAAGCCAAAAGCACCTAGTAATGCGTGCAGAGTCATAAATGCCCCTATTAATTTATTTAAATTACACTATAAATATCTACTATCATATATAAATAGCATATCCTTTTTGGTAATTTACACATTTTAAAAGCACTTTTCACTTTTACACATCCAAACATACTTTTGAAAAAAAGCTGCTTTTCAAACATTCCATCCAAACACAAAATTAGTTGCTTCTGCTTTTGGCTTTCACTTCTGCTTCTGCTTTTGGCTTCTGCTTTTTTTAAAAGCCAATCCAAACGGGCCCTATGTCACGTTTTTGTGCATTTCAGCCATTGTTTTCTGCTTATTTCGTTACTGTTCTTGCATTGATGAACCATGAACTTGAAAACAGGGTTTGCAATCGCATAGATTGCATTACCCAACCAACAACACAAACTGAGTTAGCTACGACGCTAACTGCCCTACGACGCTATCCACTAATAGCGACGTAGGGCAGAGTGTAACACCCGAGAAATTTAATTCACGTTCAAAGGAATGGGATAAATTTCTTGTGGAAAGTAGATGGAAATACCCCAACATTAAATTGAGCCCAAAAGAAAGCGAGGGCGCAACTTCGGGGACGAAGTTGATTCTTAAGGGGGGTAGACTGTAATACCCGGGGTTTTTTTTTTACAACGCCCAAAGAAACGAAATAAAATTTATCTCCGAGAAGAAAATAATTTATTACAATAAATTATTGCTCGGAAATGGCGTGACCGATAAATTCAAAGAATTCGAACCCAAATTTTGGTCAAGTCGAAATGGGATGAAAGAGGGAAAGGAAGCCCGAAGATATTCCATGGATTAATCCCAAAAGAATTGGAATTAAATTCAAGAAGGAAAAGAATTTTAATTCCAAGAACCCGTGAAGTCGGAAATAAATTAATTAGATAAATTATTGCACGGGAACCACAGGACGACGAATTCAAGCCGACGGATTCGAACTCGACGAATTCTTGATTTCAAATATGAAATTCATTGGAGCCAAAATAAAATTTAGAAAGGAATCGTAACCCCAGAAATGACCCGAAAAGTCGAACCGAAAACGTAGGGGATAGAAACCCGATCGAGAAAAGAAGAAAAGACCCGACGGACCACGCGGACCGCCGAACCGGCCGGTCCGGCCGGCCCGCGCTCTCCGCGCGCCGCCGCGCGGCCACCGCGCGGACGGAGGAGTCGCGACTCCAGGGCAGACCACGCGTGCTCCGCGCGGACAAAGGCCTATGTGCGCGTCACCAGCGCGCCAGAGGTGCAGGAGGTGTAAACTTTCCATCCATGGTGATTTTCTTGCCAAAAATCCGTCCTCTATCAAGGGGAAGCGGATCAAGGCAATGGGGGAAGGTTATAGAGGCTGTGTGGCCGCCCCTCCCCCATAATTTCCAGAAAACAAACCCTAGCCACCTCCAATACCCCTCTCCAAGTTGAAACCTCTTCGAACTCACTTTCCGGCAAGTATTCCGGCGACGGCAAGGCGAAAGGAACCAAGCCCTGCCCTCTAGACTCTTGGTAAGCAATTGTACAAAGTTTTAATTCGTCCATATATCTCAGAAACTCCCATTCTAACCCTTTTTCCTCACTACGATTTCCCGTCGGAAAACGAACAAAAAGCGATCGGAGAAGTTGGCCGTTCGTCGCGACCCTAGGACGTCCGGAAACCCAATCCAGCGACCCTATCCTCATTCTAAGTAAGTTAAAACCTTACTCACAAATTTTCGTGGTTGTTTGTTGTTTAAATCTCGAGATATAGGCTTGTAACAAAAATCGGTTTTCAAAAACCCTATTTTCGTCCAATTTTAAAGACTCGCCAAAAACTCAACCTTCGGGAATCCAAACCGAAAACTTTTCAACATAAAAGTTGTTCCTAACACCTTTATCTATCTTGTGTCCAAATTTCAGCCGTTGACATTAAGTTTTGCTATCCCAATTTTCGCCGTGAACTTTCTGTATCGAACCGAACAATTTAATTCTGTGACAGATTCCTTCATTCAACTTGATGCATGTTTTTCACCCATTTTTCGAATGATTTAACTTTGCATTTCTAAACAAAAGTTGTAGATAATTGTGTCTAGATTATGCATATAAAATTTCACGGATTTTGGTTTTCATTTGATATGTCAAACGACCGAGTTTTTGAAACTGTTTTGAAATCGTTTTAAGGGCCATGAGTATGCAGTGAGTTGCACTCGATTTTTGAGTACCAAGAATTCATTATTTCCAAATTCTTAAAACATAAAAGTTGTTCCTTAATGTGTTGTGTAGTTACTGTAAAAATTTCACATCGATTGGTTTTGAAATGAATTTTTAATCGGCGTTGCACGAACCTGTGACGGAAACAGTTTTCAAGACATAAATTAATCTTTGCAATAAACTCGAATTTCAACTCACTTCGGAACCTTATTTCCAAAAACTTAAAACATGAAAGTTGTTCGTGTGTGTGTTTTTGAATTGCTGGCAAAGTTACAGAATTTTTGGAGAAAAGACGAATTTTAAATTAAGGAAGGCGTAAACTGCCTCGAATAGGATTTTTCGAACTTGAGAAAACTCGAACTATGAAAATGCGATATCGACCATTGGATAACTTTGAAATACGAACTTTTGAAAAATCCCGTTCACTAGGCTGAGCCGATCTTCATACTATAATTATCTTTGAGACTGCCTCGTTAGTGGTCTCCCTTATTTGGACTGCCTCGTTAGTGGTCCTACGATTATTGAGACTGCCTCGTTAGTGGTCTCCTTACTATGCCAAAACGGCAGTTGTGCACATGGCCTGCCAAATCGGCAGTGGGAAATACACGGCCTGCCCGAGTGGTAGTGAAACTGTTTGAAAGGCCTGTCAAACGACAGTTGATATACATGCCTGTCAAATTGACAGTAGATACACACGGCTTGCCGAAATGGCAATCGAGATACATGGCTAGCCAAAACGGCAGTCAATACTGATATGGCTGCGGCCGCCGGTTCACCGGCTAACTGATTTTGATTTTTGAGATTGCCTCGTTAGTGATCTCTCTTGTGTGGTGTCCTCTTCTTAGTTGCGGGATAAAATATAAAAGACTTGTGTGAGTGTTGATTACGCTTAAATCTTTTGTATCATGTTTTTAAATTACGCATTTAAATTACGTCATTAAATTATGCCTTTAAATTCCGCCTTTAAAATTTAGTCTTTTAAATTATGCATTGTCGTCTTGAATAAATTAAACATGTTTTCCGATGCGAATAAAATATGGATTTTAAAAGTAATGCATGACAAGTGAATCTTTGGATTTAAACACATGTAACCCCTTAAATTGCTTTGTAAGGGCTTAACTTACTCAGTATTTTATATACTGATAAACCCCGTTGTTCATTTTCCCATTACAGAGTACGGAGCATGATCATGCATCGGGGATCACTTTGGGTATTTAACTATTTGTTCTACATGACTTGCATACGGGCTTGTTAACCCGAGTTTTGGTCATGTCGGCCCTGTATTTAATTTCCGCTGCAACCTATTATTTTTATTATAATGTATGGATGATATTACATTATCATTTTTAAGTAATTCCGGACTTGCTTTTAAAACTTTTTCCAACACCTATAGCCTTGCATCTCTTTAGCAAGCTCGGAGGAACCGTGTCTTGCTAGGGAGGTGTGGCGGTGGCACCCCGGCCTGGGTTATCAAATCCGGGGTGTTACAGAGTGGTATCAGAGCCCGGAAATATTTTTAAATTATTATTATTATTTTGGCCAATATAGAGGCCCAAGATTTTTAAACAAATATTAATATTATTTTAAAATTTTTAAGTACCATTATTATTATTTAAATTTTAAGTTTTGTTTCCATGGAACAAAATTTATTTGAAACCCATGGGAAATATTTACATACGCATAGAAATTTTTCCAACAAATTTTTAAATTCACGAAAATATTTTTCGGGGTTGGGATAACATTGCACTGCATTGCATACATCCATTAATATTTGCGCTAAATTTTTTTATGAATTATCAATGCTAAATAATACTCTTATCTTAGAATCCGACATGACCTTTATTTAGGAGCGCTTGCTTAAGACTAATTGTGCCCTAGTCCTAGAATTTGATCACCTAACTTTAGCATTCTTCCATACATTACCTCTTGCCAATCCTATCTTACAGATTTTCTTGAACGCTAACGTGCCTTAGATTAGAAGCTTACTTTCACGTGCGTTGATAACAGAAAATGGCACCTAAGGGAAAGTCGAGAAAGGAAATACCAAACAACACTAATGCTGACCTCCCCAACGCACCGAACAATAATGAGATCCCTCATAACGTAGGAGGGCGAGTGCCTCATGTTCCCAACAATATGGATGAGCGTCTAAGGACTGTCGAGGAATTTCTCGTAGTATTAGGAAATGCTGAAGTGCAACGGGCACAAGCGGGTATACCACCACCGGTAACCCGAGTCAACTATTTAGCCTTGGTAAACCCTTACCAACCACCTCACTACGCCGGCGAGGAGGACCCGGCTCGGCTAGAAGAATGGATACGGACGTTCGATAAGCTGTTGAACGCCGTAAGATGCCCCGACGGGGAAAAGGTTCACGTAGCCTCATACTACTTAGGAGGCGAGGCGGACGATTGGTGGCAAGCCACCCAAGGGAAACTGGCGGAGTACGACGAGCCCTACACATGGTCAAAATTCACGGATCTGCTTAGGGATCATTTTTATCCCATGAGCACGAAGGCTGCCATGTACGAGGAATTTCTGACACTGAGGCAAGGAGGAAAAACGGTCCAAGAATACTATAACCGTTTCAAGGAGTTGGTGCGGTTCGCGCCGAGACTGGTGCCAACTGATGTAGAGAAGGCACAGAAGTTCGAGACAGGACTGAACCTATCTATTAGAGAGGTGATCACGGGTGAGCACTACCCTAACCTACAAGCTGTGTATGACCGTGCAGTAGCGGTTGCACGAGTTCAAGGACTGAAACGGAAACCGGTAGATGGGATTAACCAAGAACCACAAGGACGATACAAGAGGAATGAGGATCATTTCCGTAGAAACTCGAACCGACCACATCAAAACGAAAATGGACGAAACAAGGGGATAGTCTTCAACCATGGTGACTATGCGCCACCATGTCCAAAGTGTGGTAAACCACACTATGCGAGAGGATGCCCTCAGCCTGGATCATGCCTTCGGTGCGGTCGACAAGGTCATCGGCTGCGTGACTGCCGGACGCGAATAGAAAACATAAACAGGAGAGAGGACGTGACCACTCGGCCCAAGCAACCGTAAGAAGTTTCCAAGCATCGATAACTGCGTTTATTTTAAGTTCGATTCGACGAATTGTATCCAATCAAAAATAAACAAGTTCAAATTGTTTTGAACTACGTAATGACTTGATCCCTTCACAGGGTACGTAGGCAACTTGGAAATTTCAATTCTGGGTTCAGTCATATAATAGCAGACAACAACACACACTTATACAATCACGCAACCAAATAATGTCCGAGCTCGCGAGGAGCTAACGCCCAACTTCGAGGACGAAGTTGATTCCTAAGGGGGAGAGGATGTAACACCCGAGAAATTTAATTCACGTTCAAAGGAATGGGATAAATTTCTTGTGGAAAGTAGATGGAAATACCCCAACATTAAATTGAGCCCAAAAGAAAGCGAGGGCGCAACTTCGGGGACGAAGTTGATTCTTAAGGGGGGTAGACTGTAATACCCGGGGTTTTTTTTTACAACGCCCAAAGAAACGAAATAAAATTTATCTCCGAGAAGAAAATAATTTATTACAATAAATTATTGCTCGGAAATGGCGTGACCGATAAATTCAAAGAATTCGAACCCAAATTTTGGTCAAGTCGAAATGGGATGAAAGAGGGAAAGGAAGCCCGAAGATATTCCATGGATTAATCCCAAAAGAATTGGAATTAAATTCAAGAAGGAAAAGAATTTTAATTCCAAGAACCCGTGAAGTCGGAAATAAATTAATTAGATAAATTATTGCACGGGAACCACAGGACGACGAATTCAAGCCGACGGATTCGAACTCGACGAATTCTTGATTTCAAATATGAAATTCATTGGAGCCAAAATAAAATTTAGAAAGGAATCGTAACCCCAGAAATGACCCGAAAAGTCGAACCGAAAACGTAGGGGATAGAAACCCGATCGAGAAAAGAAGAAAAGACCCGACGGACCACGCGGACCGCCGAACCGGCCGGTCCGGCCGGCCCGCGCTCTCCGCGCGCCGCCGCGCGGCCACCGTGCGGACGGAGGAGTCGCGACTCCAGGGCAGACCACGCGTGCTCCGCGCGGACAAAGGCCTATGTGCGCGTCACCAGCGCGCCAGAGGTGCAGAAGGTGTAAACTTTCCATCCATGGTGATTTTCTTGCCAAAAATCCGTCCTCTATCAAGGGGAAGCGGATCAAGGCAATGGGGGAAGGTTATAGAGGCTGTGTGGCCGCCCCTCCCCCATAATTTCCAGAAAACAAACCCTAGCCACCTCCAATACCCCTCTCCAAGTTGAAACCTCTTCGAACTCACTTTCCGGCAAGTATTCCGGCGACGGCAAGGCGAAAGGAACCAAGCCCTGCCCTCTAGACTCTTGGTAAGCAATTGTACAAAGTTTTAATTCGTCCATATATCTCAGAAACTCACATTCTAACCCTTTTTCCTCACTACGATTTCCCGTCGGAAAACGAACAAAAAGCGATCGGAGAAGTTGGCCGTTCGTCGCGACCCTAGGACGTCCGGAAACCCAATCCAGCGACCCTATCCTCATTCTAAGTAAGTTAAAACCTTACTCACAAATTTTCGTGGTTGTTTGTTGTTTAAATCTCGAGATATAGGCTTGTAACAAAAATCGGTTTTCAAAAACCCTATTTTCGTCCAATTTTAAAGACTCGCCAAAAACTCGACCTTCGGGAATCCAAACCGAAAACTTTTCAACATAAAAGTTGTTCCTAACACCTTTATCTATCTTGTGTCCAAATTTCAGCCGTTGACATTAAGTTTTGCTATCCCAATTTTCGTCGTGAACTTTCTGTATCGAACCGAACAATTTAATTCTGTGACAGATTCCTTCATTCAACTTGATGCATGTTTTTCACCCATTTTTCGAATGATTTAACTTTGCATTTCTAAACAAAAGTTGTAGATAATTGTGTCTAGATTATGCATATAAAATTTCACGGATTTTGGTTTTCATTTGATATGTCAAACGACCGAGTTTTTGAAACTGTTTTGAAATCGTTTTAAGGGCCATGAGTATGCAGTGAGTTGCACTCGATTTTTGAGTACCAAGAATTCATTATTTCCAAATTCTTAAAACATGAAAGTTGTTCCTTAATGTGTTGTGTAGTTACTGTAAACATTTCACATCGATTGGTTTTGAAATGAATTTTTAATCGGCGTTGCACGAACCTGTGACGGAAACAGTTTTCAAGACATAAATTAATCTTTGCAATAAACTCGAATTTCAACTCACTTCGGAACCTTATTTCCAAAAACTTAAAACATGAAAGTTGTTCGTGTGTGTGTTTTTGAATTGCTGGCAAAGTTTCAGAATTTTTGGAGAAAAGACGAATTTTAAATTAAGGAAGGCGTAAACTGCCTCGAATAGGATTTTTCGAACTTGAGAAAACTCGAACTATGAAAACGCGATATCGACCATTGGATAACTTTGAAATACGAACTTTCGAAAAATCCCGTTCACTAGGCTGAGCCGATCTTCATACTATCATTATCTTTGAGACTGCCTCGTTAGTGGTCTCCCTTATTTGGACTGCCTCGTTAGTGGTCCTACGATTATTGAGACTGCCTCGTTAGTGGTCTCCTTACTATGCCAAAACGGCAGTTGTGCACATGGCCTGCCAAATCGGCAGTGGGAAATACACGGCCTGCCCGAGTGGTAGTGAAACCGTTTGAAAGGCCTGTCAAACGACAGTTGATATACATGCCTGTCAAATTGACAGTAGATACACACGGCTTGCCGAAATGGCAATCGAGATACATGGCTAGCCAAAACGGCAGTCAATACTGATATGGCTGCGGCCGCCGGTTCACCGGCTAACTGATTTTGATTTTTGAGATTGCCTCGTTAGTGATCTCTCTTGTGTGGTGTCCTCTTCTTAGTTGCGGGATAAAATATAAAAGACTTGTGTGAGTGTTGATTACGCTTAAATCTTTTGTATCATGTTTTTAAATTACGCATTTAAATTACGTCATTAAATTATGCCTTTAAATTCCGCCTTTAAAATTTAGTCTTTTAAATTATGCATTGTCGTCTTGAATAAATTAAACATGTTTTCCGATGCGAATAAAATATGGATTTTAAAAGTAATGCATGACAAGTGAATCTTTGGATTTAAACACATGTAACCCCTTAAATTGCTTTGTAAGGGCTTAACTTACTCAGTATTTTATATACTGATAAACCCCGTTGTTCATTTTCCCATTACAGAGTACGGAGCATGATCATGCATCGGGGATCACTTTGGGTATTTAATTATTTGTTCTACATGACTTGCATACGGGCTTGTTAACCCGAGTTTTGGTCATGTCGGCCCTGTATTTAATTTCCGCTGCAACCTATTATTTTTATTATAATGTATGGATGATATTACATTATCATTTTTAAGTAATTCCGGACTTGCTTTTAAAACTTTTTCCAACACCTATAGCCTTGCATCTCTTTAGCAAGCTCGGAGGAACCGTGTCTTGCTAGGGAGGTGTGGCGGTGGCACCCCGGCCTGGGTTATCAAATCCGGGGTGTTACACAGAGTCTGACGTCGTAGTTACTTCAGGATGTGAACAAAATTTTGCCCTACGGCACTAGACCTACGACGCTATCCACTGATAGCGTCGTAATTTTTGTCTAAGGTCGTAGGACCCCAAAACTTATCATTTTCATAAAAAAACCTACCTACGACGCTATGACCACGACACTATCTTAGGATAGCGTCGTAAATTAGTGCATAACGTCGTACCCTTCCCTTTTTCAAACTCTTCAGAAAATCCACCTACGACGCTACACCTACGACACTATCCTAGGATAGCGTCGTAATTTAGTGTATAGCGTTGTAGCAACTTCTTCCTCTTTCAAAACCATCTCTCCTCACTACGACGCTAGACCTTACGACGTAAACCACGTTTAACGTCGTAGGGCATGCATAGCGTCATAGCATCTGAATTCTAAACTCATGTACGACACCAACACCACGACGCTATCCACTGATAGCATCGTAATCATGTTTAGCGTCGTACATAAACTCTTTAAAACACCAAGATTTTTACCTCTATCACCAATCCATGACGACGCTTGTAACACCCCGGATTTGATAACCCAGGCCGGGATGTCACCGCCACACCTCCCTAGCAAGACGCGGTTTCTCCAAGCTTATTAGAGAGATGCAAGGCTATGGTTTTTCAGAATTTAAAACATTTCAAATAGCCCATTTATAAATATATAACAAAAATCATTACATAGTATTATCTAAGTTGCAGCGGAAAGTAATATTTAAATATAGATATAGCAGCGGAAATATAAATAGGGCCAACACGGCCAAAACACGGGTTATACAGGCCCGTTATGCAAGTCATGTATAAAAACGAGAGTAAACGTTCCCAAATCCCAATGCATGCTATGCTCATGTGTAAGCCTCATACTCTGAAAAGAAAAAGAGAGCAACGGTTTGTCAGCATAAACATGCTGAGTAAGTTAACCCCTAGCATACAATAATGGGGTTTCAAAGCCTTTAATTATTTAAGAAAGAATTGACTTACATTTAGCATGTTTGCAGGCACTATATAAATTAACTCGTCAAGATAATGGAATTTAATTGTAAAGATCAAAGGTATGCATACGAAATAATCACATATAACTTGCAAGGCGATTAAATAAATTGATATAAGCCAAAACACAATCTAGCAAGGATTTAATTAAATCTCGTACAAATTTCTCGTTTCGTTTCCTTTATAGATCACCATTCGCTAGGGCTCTTATGTCCACTAGCCTCATGGTCAATATTTCACTAGGGCCCTTACGTCCGCTAGTCATACGCTTGGGCCCTTATGTCCACAAGTCACATAATCAATATCGCGCTAGGGCTCTTACGTCCGCTAGGCATACGCTTGGGCCCTTATGTCCACAAGCCACATAGTCAATATTGATAGTATCTAACTTGGTCACAAATCACCAATGTTTCAAAATAATTTAGAAAAATGTTTTTATTTGTTTAGACATATCTCTCAAATCATGTGTTTCTCAAAAGACGAGATTTTCAACATTTTAACCAAGCCATTTCCACAGTTTACGCCATCTCAGTTTAAACATTCATTTCAAAGGAAGTCGACTTGAAATTTCTACAGTAGATCAAAAACACGCTAACGAACAACTTTCGTGTTTTAAGTTTTTCGAAATTATGTGAGGAAACGGGTGAAATTCTACAATCTTTACACAAGCCAAAATCTGCCATAATTGTCTACACAGCGCACTGATTTTCAAAATAGTTTTTAACATAGCAAACGACCTCCAAAATTTATGAAATTTTACAGAAACTTAAAAGACACCAAAATAAACAAGTTTTATTAGAGGCAAATTATGCAAATTCATCATGGATTAAGTCAGATTAATCCACTAAGTTTGGTTTAAAAATCTGTCGACTCTTCCTTCTTGGACACAGTGTGTTCAAAACGGGTTTTGACTATACAAACTTTAATGAAATTACACGAAATTTTACAGGCATGTTCACAAGACATTTATCTACAACTTTTATGTTTACACCAAAGATTAGTTTTGATCACAAGTGATAGAAATATGCACATCAAGTTCGATCATATAATCTGTCTCAGTTTTCGAAAAGTTCACGCGCAACAGAATATGTTCGACGCGGTTTGGGGTAGCAAATCTTAATGAAAATGCATGAACTTTTACAGGGGTATTCAATACTCATAGATCTACAAATTTCATGTTTTGCACAAGTCCTAATTCGGCCTAGATCCAAGGTCAAAATGGCTAACAAGATCGAGAGTGAAATCTGCCAAGTTCTAAGCGCGAAAATTATTTCAGAGGTGTTCAGACTCGTTTTTCGGGCATCAAACTTTCACGAAAAATTATAAAACTTTTACAGCATGTATATCTATGTCTTAGGAACACTTTTTATGTTTTGAGTTTTCTCGTTTGAAGACTTTTAAGGGTTCGAAAAATTCCTCCAAGAACGCTGCGCGCGTGTGAATCTTTTGTTGACAGATTTCATCGAGTTTTCCGTTAGATTTCATGTTCGGGTTAAATTTTAGCCACCAAAAACCGTATGTAAGAATTAACTTACATAATATGAGTTCTAAACAGCCCTTGGTTCGTCCGAAATCTACGGATGGCTACGAACGGATCTCCTCAACGCGAAGCTTCCGACTTTGGCCACGAATTCGACTCAAAAGAAGAAATCTAGTGTTAGATCGAATTTTCGGGTTTGAAAATGTGTAGGAAAACTAAAAAAACACTTACCCACGTCCTAAGGGGTCTGAACTCTCTTCTCCAACGTCCTCTTGCTCCGGTTGCTCGTCGGAAACTCAAGAACACAAGGGATTTTGGGGTTTTCGGTTTTGGGAGAACAATAGAGAGAATATGGGGTGTTGAGGAATGAATTAAAGGGTTAGGATCTGAATATTGGTATATAAGGATCAACCAAATTTCGTCCATAATACCTTTCCCCCATTCGTGATTGAGTTTCCATAGTCGGAGGTCGAAAATAAGGCAAGAAATCGCCAAAACGTGCAAGTGTGCAGCTGCCTCTGTGGTGGCGCGGTGGTGGCACGGTGCTAGGCCAACGGGCGCGCGGCGGGCGCGCGGCCTGGTCTGGGCCGTGCGTTCGGACTGGGCCGTGCGATCCCGTCGGGCCTTTTCTCCTCTCTTTCGGGTTTCTATACTCATACCTTTTCGGGCTCGATTTTTCGGGTCATCCTCGGATTATAAATTCTTATCTTAAATATATCTCGTTTCGAATTAATCCCGTATTCGAAATCTTGAGTCCGTCGCGTTTGGGTTCGTCGGCTTCTAATTCGTCGTCTTTTGGCTCCCGTGCAATAATTTATTTACTTAAATTATTTTCGACTTCACGGGTTCTTGGATATTTAATTCCTTCTTGAATTAAATTCCATTTCTCATTTTATCTTTAAATTATTTAATTTATTTATATATTGTATTTATTTATTTATTTATGTTACAAAATTCTCGGGTATTACAGTCTACCCGCCTTAAGAATCAACTTCGTCCTCGAAGTTGCGTTTTTAGCTTCTCTCTCGAGCTAAGAACTATGGTTCTTTTTGTTTGTATTAGTTTTTTTTTTTATTGTGACTGAACTCAGAATTAAAATTTCTAAGCTGCCTACGTACCCTGTGAAGGGATCAAGCCATGACGTAGTTCAAAACAATTTGAATTTGTTTATTTATTGATTTGGGATACATAATATTCGGGTTGTTACATCCTCCCCCCCCCCTTAAGATTACATTTATGTCCCCATAACTGCCTAAGCATTATTCTCAAGAAAGTTCGGGTTTTGACCTTGTTACGTGTCAGTCTCTCCTTGCTGAAGGTTCACCAGATCTATTCTCCTTTCGATCGCCTCCTCTGGCGTTCGGCATCCCCTAGCCTTGTGACCAAACTTGCCGCACTTATAGCAGGCTCCAGGCTTCGGGCACTGGCGTACCAGATGTGCATGGTTGCATCGTGGGCAGCGTGGTATGAATGCTTCACGGTTGTCATCTCTTCCATTCTCGAGACCTTTATTTTCTTTCCTTCGAGATCCATTGTCTTTCCTAGAGTTTTTGTTGTTGTCTTCCCGATCCTTCTTCTCAAGTCCTTGAGAGTCCTTGCTCGACTCACCATTTTCCTTACGCTTCAATTGCTGGATTCGAGCAATTGCTACAGCGCGATCATATATCGTCTGCAGGTTTGTGAATTGTCCTACTGCAAGTATCTCCCGGATACTAAGGTTCAGACCCATCTCGAATTTCTGAGCCTTGTCAGAATCGGTTGGTACCATCCTCGTAGCAAATCGTACTAGCTCCTTGAATTTGGTGTAGTACTCTTGCACTGTTTGTGCACCTTGCTTCAGGTTGATGAATTCCTCGTATTTCGCAGTCTTGGTGCTCAGTGGGTAGAATCTTTCTCTCAAGGCTTCCTTAAGTCCTTCCCAGGTGTAGGATTCTTCATCTTCCTCTGAATTCGTTCGAAGGTTTTGCCACCACTCATCGGCTTCGCCTCCTAAGTAGTAAGTCGCTACACGTATCTTCTCCTCGTCGGGGCATTTGATAGCGTCCAAGAGTTTGTCAAAGGTACGGATCCAACCCTCCAACTTGGCCGGATCGTCTTGCCCGTCATAATGGGGTGGGTTGTAGGGGTTTACCAATGCCAAGTAGTTGACTCGAGCTACTGGCGGGGGTATTGCCGCTTGTGCCCTATGCACCACGGCATTTCCTAATGCTACGAGTACTTCTTCTACCATCCTTAATCGTTCATCCATGTTGTTGGGAATAGGAGGCGCTCGATCTCCTACGTTCGGAGGAATCTCATTGTTGTTAGGTGCGTTTGGAAGGTAAGCGTCAGTGCCGTTTGGGCTTACCTTCCTCAGTTTTCTTCTAGGTGCCATTTTCTGTTATAGAAGCACGCGAAGATGAGTTTCTAAGTGATCAAGATCTAGGACTAAGGCAAAGTTAGTCTTTAGCAAGCGCTCCTAAGTCAAGGTCATGTCGAGTTCTAAGGTAGGAGTGTTTCTTATCACGGATAATTCACATAAAAAGAGTTAGTGTAAATATTTATGTATATATGCAATGCAATGCAATCCCCCCCGAAGCTAATGTATATTTTATTTATATCTATCTTCCATAGATTTTAAAAATAAGTTTATTCCATGGAGGTAATATTTTTAAAATTTAAAGATAATAATAGTAGATAAAAGTCTTGGGACTCTATATTGGGCCAAAATAATAAACATTTGGGCTTTATTTAAAAATACAGGTATTGGGCCTTAAAACAATTGGGCTTAAAAAATATTGAGCCCACAATACTAAGTATATAAAGTATTGGGCTAAAAATAATTTCTTGGGCTTCTAAAAATTTTTGGGCTAAAAATTTGGGCTTTAACTTCAAAATAATAATTGGGCTTTTTAAAATATATTACTAGTTTTGAAATAATAACTTTAAAAATAATAATACTTAAAAATAATAGTTTAAAAATATTCCGGGCTCTGATACCACTTTGTAACACCCCGGATTTGATAACCCAGTCCGGGATGTCACCGCCACACCTCCCTAGCAAGACGCGGTTTCTCCGAGCTTGTTAGAGAGATGCAAGGCTATGGTTTTTCAGAATTTAAAACATTTCAAATAGCCCATTTATAAATATATAACAAAAATCATTACATAGTATTATCTAAGTTGCAGCGGAAAGTAATATTTAATAGCAGCGGAAATATAAATAGGGCCAACACGGCCAAAACACGGGTTATACAGGCCCGTTATGCAAGTCATGTATAAAAACGAGAGTAAACGTTCCCAAATCCCAATGCATGCTATGCTCGTGTGTAAGCCTCATACTCTGAAAAGAAAAAGAGAGCAACGGTTTGTCAGCATAAACATGCTGAGTAAGTTAACCCCTAGCGTACAATAATGGGGTTTCAAAGCCTTTAATTATTTAAGAAAGAATTGACTTACATTTAGCATGTTTGCAGGCACTATATAAATTAACTCGTCAAGATAATGGAATTTAATTGTAAAGATCAAAGGTATGCATACGAAATAATCACATATAACTTGCAAGGCGATTAAATAAATTGATATAAGCCAAAACACAATCTAGCAAGGATTTAATTAAATCTCGTACAAATTTCTCGTTTCGTTTCCTTTATAGATCACCATTCGCTAGGGCTCTTATGTCCACTAGCCTCATGGTCAATATTTCACTAGGGCCCTTACGTCCGCTAGTCATACGCTTGGGCCCTTATGTCCACAAGTCACATAATCAATATCGCGCTAGGGCTCTTACGTCCGCTAGACATACGCTTGGGTCCTTATGTCCACAAGCCACATAGTCAATATTGATAGTATCTAACTTGGTCACAAATCACCAATGTTTCAAAATAATTTAGAAAAATGTTTTTTTTGTTTTGACATATCTCTCAAATCATGTGTTTCTCAAAAGACGAGATTTTCAACATTTTAACCAAGCCATTTCCACAGTTTACGCCATCTCAGTTTAAACATTCATTTCAAAGGAAGTCGACTTGAAATTTCTACAGTAGATCAAAAACACGCTAACGAACAACTTTCGTGTTTTAAGTTTTTCGAAATTATATGAGGAAACGGGTGAAATTCTACAATCTTTACACAAGCCAAAATCTGCCATAATTGTCTACACAGCGCACTGATTTTCAAAAGAGTTTTTAACATAGCAAACGACCTCCAAAATTTATGAAATTTTACAGGCACTTAAAAGACACCAAAATAAACAAGTTTTATTAGAGGCAAATTATGCAAATTCATCATGGATTAAGTCAGATTAATCCACTAAGTTTGGTTTAAAAATCTGTCGACTCTTCCTTCTTGGACACAGTGTGTTCAAAACGGGTTTTGACTATACAAACGTTAATGAAAATACACGAAATTTTACAGGCATGTTCACAAGACATTTATCTACAACTTTTATGTTTACACCAAAGATTAGTTTTGATCACAAGTGATAGAAATATGCACATCAAATTCGATCATATAATCTGTCTCAGTTTTCAAAAAGTTCACGCGCAACAGAATATGTTCGACGCGGTTTGGGGTAGCAAATCTTAATGAAAATGCATGAAATTTTACAGGGGTATTCAATACTCATAGATCTACAAATTTCATGTTTTGCACAAGTCCTAATTCGGGCTAGATCCAAGGTCAAAATGGCTAACAAGATCGAGAGTGAAATCTGCCAAGTTCTAAGCGCGAAAATAATTTCAGAGGTGTTCAGACTCGTTTTTCGGGCATCAAACTTTCACGAAAAATTATGAAACTTTTACAGCATGTATATCTATGTCTTAGGAACACTTTTTATGTTTTGAGTTTTCTCGTTTGAAGACTTTTAAGGGTTCGAAAAATTCCTCCAAGAACGCTGCGCGCGTGTGAATCTTTTGTTGACAGATTTCATCGAGTTTTCCGTTAGATTTCATGTTCGGGTTAAATTTTAGCCACCAAAAACTGTATGTAAGAATTAACTTACATAATATGAGTTCTAAACAGCCCTTGGTTCGTCCGAAATCTACGGATGGCTACGAACGGATCTCCTCAACGCGAAGCTTCCGACTTTGGCCACGAATTCGACTCGAAAGAAGAAATCTAGTGTTAGATCGAATTTTCGGGTTTGAAAATGTGTAGGAAAACTAAAAAAACACTTACCCACGTCCTAAGGGGTCTGACCTCTCTTCTCCAACGTCCTCTTGCTCCGGTTGCTCGTCGGAAACTCAAGAACACAAGGGATTTTGGGGTTTTCGGTTTTGGGAGAACAATAGAGAGAATATGGGGTGTTGAGGAATGAATTAAAGGGTTAGGATCTGAATATTGGTATATAAGGATCAACCAAATTTCGTCCATAATACCTTTCCCCCATTCGTGATTGAGTTTCCATAGTCGGATGTCGAAAATAAGGCAAGAAATCGCCAAAACGTGCAAGTGTGCAGCTGCCTCTGTGGTGACGCGGTGGTGGCGCGGTGCTAGGCCAACGGGCGCGCGGCGGGCGCGCGGCCTGGTCTGGGCCGTGCGTTCGGACTGGGCCGTGCGATCCCGTCGGGCCTTTTCTCCTCTCTTTCGGGTTCTATACTCATACCTTTTCGGGCTCGATTTTTCGGGTCATCCTCGGATTATAAATTCTTATCTTAAATTTATCTCGTTTCGAATTAATCCCGTATTCGAAATCTTGAGTCCGTCGCGTTTGGGTTCGTCGGCTTCTAATTCGTCGTCTTTTGGCTCCCGTGCAATAATTTATTTAATTAAATTATTTTCGACTTCACGGGTTCTTGGATATTTAATTCCTTCTTGAATTAAATTCCATTTCTCATTTTATCTTTAAATTATTTAATTTATTTATATATTGTATTTATTTATTTATTTATGTTACAAAATTCTCGGGTATTACAACGCTATCCCCACAACGCTGTCCTAGGATAGCGTCGTAACATCTGTATAGCGTCGTAATTGGTAGCTTTGCCAGATTTTTATTTCTCCATTTTCTTCATTAATTAATTGAAGCATTAAGTCAATAATTAAAGATCATAATTAGCAATGATTAAGATCGATAATTACTTTGATTAAAGGACCTTTGTTCAATTCTCCCTAAAATATTTTTGTATAAACAAAACCTTAATGCCTTAAGCAGATAATCCAGACTGTAATTAATTATGGAGTGAAGGATTATTTAAGACATTAATTATGGACTGGTTCCATAATCTTGCATGAGAAACCAATGTCTCTCATACAAGGCACTGTCTTTATTTTTATCTTATTCTATCCTTTTTCGTGATGTATTAATAAACAGTGAGAGATATTACAGAATAATGTCGGTGAACGGTCCCCTCATCGGGAAATGAAGTAGCCCGTAATTTGTATATTAATTACTGTTTGTTATTTTGCATGGTTTGGATAATAACTAACGAGGTCAGGCGAACGGTCCTTTCACCGGGAAATGAAGTAGCCACTCGATTAATCACTATCCAAATACAGTTTTATTCTCTTTGCCTTAATTTCTAAACCCAAATTCCAATCTGTAATATAAGTTGGTTAATATCTGTCAATATTAGCTAATGAATATTGCTGAATGGAAGCATGTGGGTTTTTGTCAGAATTCGCAGACAGTAAGGGCCCAACTAGTAGCGACACTGCCATTTTAGGGTTTCTGCTGTCTAGATTCACTCCATCCGTGTAGTTGGGAAGTTGGAAAGCAGATGTTTGCATTCCACCTGATTACTCTGCCACCCTTTTGGCCTCACGGCCACCTCATTCTGTGTCACGCGTTTTGTCTAAACCCACCATTATATTTTGGGTTGATTTTTTTTTTTTTTTTGAGGGAAGAAGCATTTTTAACAAAACAAACCAAATGTTTACAAGATCGCAAATCAGCAAATCCACAGATCTTAGTAGAACCATAACCAACAAAGAAAAAATTAGCAAAATCCAAAAAGCAACATCAGGCCTTTCGTATCTCCTTCGTCGAACTAATGTTGACTTTAACGCCGTCCTTGATCAACCTTTTCGCCCCAGTGTCTGTCATGCAGCTTCCAATTAAACATCCTCCCTTCAAATTCTGTGCTCATGGACCTCTGAGCCCACCAGATCTACTGGTAGCATCAGGCAAAAAACTAGTGCAATCAGAATGATCAAGAATAGAGTATGCTAGTGATGTCAATAAGGCAATCCAAAATTTACTATGAAATCACATCTCCCCTGCCAAATATGTCAAAGCAAGTGCATCGAATCAAAGGGGCACAGTTGTTATGCATCAGCAGGCGGAATAACGACAAGGCAACAGATGATGGGAGAAGAAGGACCATCTATGCATTACACACAATGAACTCCAGGGCATGATACAACTTCGATACCACACAGATTTGGCTTCAAAGCAGTGTACACTCGATGCAAAATGTGAAGGACTCTAGCACCCTCCCACCCCGAAGACCACTCAACGACTAAACCAGAATACGCCCTATACTGCACCCAATCCCTAAACTTAAGCCAAATCCTCTATGGATGTCAGCCCACAACATAAAAATGATATTATTATGTAGCTACTGTGGTCCATAATATTTTGGGATCCTTCCCTTGGACATTAGAAGTCTAGATTTAAAATAGATACCACATATTAAACTTCTAACAAAAATTCATTTATAAAATCCGGATCTGAGTAAGGGATAAATTCCTCTGTTATGTTTAGTTCATATTCTGTCAAGGGTTAATTTTTGGGAAATTAGAAGCAGAGTCAGCGATTAGGTCTCTTCTAGACCGAAAGGGTCTGTGTTCTTATTGAGAGTCTAGTACCTGTTTAGGGAATGGTTTTCACATTTATTATTTTCCAAATTTGCTATGTGTTGGGAATTTAGTCTTAACTGTCACACCGAGATGGGATCCACTTGGATTCAAATACAGTGTGATAGGTAATTCTTGAGAAACAATACATAGGCCTTGGTTATTTTCTAAGGTAGGGTTGAGTATTCATTCAACTACTATCCTCTTCTGCCAAAGCCTATTTTTGAGTCCTGAGTGAGTGCATCCGGAACGAACTAACCTATTAGTCTGTTTCATTAGTTTGTATCTCATAACCACCCGGAAGGAAGTGAACACTGCGAGCGGTTCACCAAAATCTGGGAATTCTTGATCCACATCCAGTCATCCTGACTGGGGGCTTTCTTTTACTACCAGTACGAAGCTTTTGAAACTTCCGAGTGATAGGATTTTAAATGCTTTCTTTACTGCTTTCTTTTAATTGCTTTCGTAGAGGTCACTCGGATGTGTCTCTAGATCTTCTCACTGCTACTAGGACTGAGAGTTAAGGGATAGTTCAGGGCTTGATTAGAAACTTTGGGTGTGATGCGGGGGAATAATAGCAGTACTTGGCAATTCAACTAATGACTTGACAGGTGTTGCTTGACCACCACAGATGAAATATCATACCCTGGCCGGGGCAGTTATGAATCTGTGGTATCTTAGAACTTGTGGTCTTAAGAACATGTGAACTCACACTGTAAGTACCTGTCTGTTAAAGGGAACATGGTGCTGAGAGCATGAGAATTAGCTTCCTGACAGGATTATCCCAAGCAAAGATCTGTGTATAAAAATGGAAGTTTAATTATGTTTTATCTAAACCTTGTCCAATCTTTATTTTTTTCTCCCTGTCTTTTCTGTCAGCATTTTGAATCAGCTTCATAGATACTATAGCATAGATTTACAGCTTTTTATTGTTGTTTTTGTGGAATTATATCAGCATGTTCTTTAGCTTATTTTGTAGATTAAATTCAGTTATGTAGTTGTTAGTCCAACTTCAAAACCGATTCGAGCAATACGAGTGGAAAATCGAGTAAAACGACGTGGGACCTGCTTCTATCGCACATCCTCCAGTGAACGATCCGGTCTTACTATAAATTACTGCAATTTTTGACACCGTGCGCTTTCGGGGGCACAGTTTCTTAACACGAGTAATAAAAACGTGACAACCTATAAATACATCCCTAATCCCAAACTCCATCTTCATAAATTGGTTTCATTAAATAAAATTGAAAACCGGGATTATTGATTTTCAGAAAATACTCATATAGTGGGAACTTGTCAAAAGTTTCATGGCAAGGATCTCCATAGCATGGAATTGTCAAAAGTTTCATGCCGGGGAGTTCCACAACACCATTTGAGATCGAAGTCCCCCACATGAGTAATAAAAAGGGAATATATCCTTAAACCCCTTTCCCCAGAATCATAACTCTTTTCATTTAAGAAATTCGAACTTGGTATTTTACAAAATACTCGTGTAGGAAATTGTCAAAAGTTTCATGGCGCCGTTGCCGGGGAGGATGCAGCGCCGTTTTATTAGAGAATTACATTCCTGATTGCTCATAGTTAGCTTATATCTATAACTCTGTATACACGATCGAACCAATTCTAACCTGGGGAATATGCAGGTACTGTCATAGCTGAGACCGTTGTTCTATGCAAAAGAGAAAGGAGACCCCAGCCGAAATCCCGTTCAACGCAGAGATCGAGAAAACAGCTCGTCGTCTGAGGGCAGAAGCTAAGCAAAGGAAAGAACGGGAAAGACAAGCACTACTCTCTCCAAGCACAAGTAGTGACATCTCAGACATGGCGGATAACCACGGCATTCCCCCAAACATACCACCTAACCCACCACTCCAAAATATCCAAGAGGACCCAGAAGACGTTGATGACGAGAACTTGGAGGATCCCCCTCCTTAGATCATACAGGGAGGAGGAAACCCACCAAATCTCGAGCAACAACCCTTTGAAGTGCCTCCACCAAATCCCCAAAACAACCCCAATAACCAAAATTTCCAAAATGACCCTAACTTCCAGAATCAGCAGTATCAGAATCCCAACCAATTCAATCCAAACCAGTATAATCCAAACCCGCAAGATCACAATGACCCGAGGAACTTCTATCCCAACCAGAACTTCAACCCACATGACCAATATCAAGGACAATATCATGGACAATATCAAGGAGGCCCAGGAAACAATCAGCAGCCTGCTGCTGCTGATTACATGCAACTAATCATAGAACCATACTTGAACGTGCCAGGCAGAGCACCAATTGTGGCCAGGAACTTCGAACTCAAGCTTGCTTTGATCAACCTGGTGCAGAATAGCCAATTTGCAGGGGCCAATCATGAAGATCCTCATGATCACTTGGCAACATTCTTGGAACTCTGCAACACGATCAAGAATCAGGGCGTTTCTCAGAACACCATTAGGATGATGTTGTTCCCGTTCTCATTATGTAGTGGAGCAAAAACCTGGTATAAGTCATTGCCAGTAAACCAAAGGAGCACATGGGAGGATATTGTAAGGAATTTCTTGGTGAAATACTTTCCGGAATGGAAGGTAGATGAAGGAAGGTCGAAGATCTCTGAGTTCAAGATGAGGCCTGAAGAATCGTTGTATGATGCAAAGGAGAGGTTTATGAATCTGTTGAGGAAATGTCCTCAGCACGGTTTTCAGGGATGGGAACAGTTAAGAAAGTTTTACAATGGACTGACACACGCATGGAAGCATATGTTAGATGCTGCAGGAGGGCAACACTTGTTGCACATGCCCATGGATCAAGCGTGGGCCAAAATTGAAACAATGAGTGTGAATAGGTCCGGATTGAATTATGAGAGCACTAAGGATACCCCTCCCCGTGGACTTTGTGCTGTAGGTACAGCGGAGAAGACAGATATTGAGAAGCTGCAAGAGCAAGTGGCGGCATTGTCTGTGAATCAAGGAGCCGGCAGCTCTGCTCAAGGACAACAAACAGATATGATTTGTTGACTGTGTCAGGGTGCTCATGCAACTGACACATGTGAACAAGTCGTATCTGAAAGCTGTAATTTTGCAGGAACTTTCCCAAACAGACACCCGAATTTGTCATATTCCAACAACAATGCCCTCAATTCCCACCTTCTGAACAAGCCACAACAGTTCAACCCTCAGCAGAATCAAGGATTTAATCAGAACAGAGGACAAAATTTCCAAAACCAGAACTTCCAGCCTCAAATCCAACAAAGACCCCACCAAAATTTCCAGCAGCCTAGCCAAAACTTCCAGAACTTCCAACCCCAGCCACAGTTCATACCTAATCAGGGCCAGTGGAACCAGAATCAGAATCAGAACCAAAAGCCTCCGTCAAGGCTGGAAAATCTGATGACTGATTTCATCACAAGTCAGAAGGAGATTAATACACAGTTGCACGCCTCCATCAGAAATGTGGAGACCCAAGTAACTCAAATGACTAGTGAAATGCAAAAACGGGACAAAGGAGCATTGCCGAGCGCAGCAGAGAAAAACCCACACTGCAAGGCAATCACTTTGAAATCTGGAAAAACATTGGCTGTACCGAAAGGAAAGGATGATATGGAAAAAGGAAATGAATCTGGGAAGGACAATGCTGCTGATGAAGAAGCAGATGATGCAGAAATAGAAACAGCCAATTTGCAGACTGAAGCTGCAGGAGACAAGGCTAAAAATGGTAAAGGTGAAGGTACAATTTCTGACCCTTCACCGCCAAAACATTTAGATGATAATAAGTATATGCCAAGGGTGCCATACCCTGCGCGTCTTAAAAATAAGGAACAGGATCTTAAATTCAAGAAATTTCTGGAAAGATTGAAAGCTGTTGAGATCACTATTCCCTTGGTCAAAATGATTTCAGAAATGCCCGTCTATGCTAAATTTCTTAAAGAAATGATTTCAGGAAAAAGGAAATTCGACCAGGATGAAGTGGTGGTTGTAAACAGCAGCTGCAGTGCCATAATCCAGAGAGTGCTACCCGAGAAGAAGGAGGACCCAGGCTGTATCACACTGCCAGTCCACATCGGAAAGACAAGTGTCGGAAAAGGACTATGCGACTTGGGGTCGAGCATCAACGTTATGCCACTCGCCATGGCAAAACGTCTTCACCTGGGAGTAATTGAGCCGGTTACAATGAAACTACAACTGGCAGACCGGTCAATCACTCATCCCGTTGGGATACTGAAGGATGTGATCGTCAAGACGGGAGGAATACTCTTTCCTGTCGATTTCATCATTCTTGACATAGAGGAAGATTATGAGATGCCACTGATCCTAGGCCGCCCCTTCCTTTCAATGGGCGGTGCACTGATAGACGCACGTTCAAATCAAATCAAGCTCCGTGTTGGAGAAGAAGAGCTGAATTTCAACATGGGCAAGCTGCAGAGGTTTCCGCATGAGGGAACTTGTTCCACACTTGATGTAATATACTGTAGGAGAGAGAGAGTGCTAGACTCTGACAATGGGATTGTAATGACGATGGATGATGACTATTCAAAGCAGGTACAGAAGCCTGCTGGCGAGGAGCACGAAAACTGCAGCGCCGTCCATTTCGCCGATCCCGAAACTGGGGATTTGAAGAAATTTGATGGTGCCGAGTTCCATGACGACGCCGACCAAGAGGAGGCGGATCCTGTGCTGATACAGGATCCGACAGGTAAATCTGAATTTCCCCCATCTAATTCTCGCAAATTACTTCCTTCAGTGGAATGCCCACCAGAGCTTGAACTAAAAGTTTTACCGGAACATCTTAAGTATGCGTTTCTCGCAGAACATAAAAAACTACCGGTAATTGTGTCAGCTAATCTAACACAAGATCAAGAAAATGCTCTGGTGGGGGTGCTCAAAAATCATGTGCGTGCAATCGGTTGGACCATTTCTGATATCAAAGGAATAAGCCCTTCTGTTTGTATGCACAGGATTTTAATGGAAGAGAATTTCAAGCCTTCGCATCAGCCCCAACGAAGATTGAACCCACCCATGCAAGAAGTGGTAAGAAAGGAAGTGATCAAGCTGTTAGATGCCGGTATTATATACCCAATCTCTGACAGCAAATGGGTCAGTCCTGTGCAGGTTGTTCCCAAGCGGGGTGGGATGTGCATAACCAAGAATGAACAAGGGGAGGAAATTGCCACACGGCCGGTCACCGGATGGAGAGTCTGCATAGACTACCGGAAGTTGAACGAGGCCACTCGCAAGGACCATTTCCCTTTACCTTTTATCGATCAAATGTTGGAACGGTTGGCGGGAAGGGAGTTTTATTGCTTTTTAGATGGTTATTCAGGTTATAATCAAATAGTGATCGCCAGTGAGGATCACGAAAAAACAACTTTTACATGCCCCTATGGCACTTTTGCCTATAGGCGCATGCCTTTTGGTTTGTGTAATGCACCTGCCACTTTTCAACGTTGCATGATGTCTATATTTTCCGAATTTATCGAAAAGTGCATTGAAGTTTTATGGATGACTTCTCTGTATGTGGAGATACGTTTGAAGAATGTCTGACCAATCTTGCTAAAATCTTACAGAGATGTGAGGATACTAACTTGGTTTTAAACTGGGAAAAGTGCCATTTTATGGTCACTGAGGGCATAGTGTTAGGTCATCGCATTTCACGTGCAGGCATTGAGGTCGATCCAGCCAAGGTCTCCATCATTTCCAATCTCCCTCTCCCCAATTCTATCAAGTCGGTTAGAAGCTTCTTAGGGCATGCCAGTTTTTACCGGATATTCATTAAGGATTTCTCTAAAATTGCCAAGCCGCTCACTAACCTTCTTTGTAAAGAAAATCCCTTTGTAATAAGTGAAGCGTGTGTCCAAGCCTTTGACACGCTCAAAACAATGTAAGCTTCTGCCCCAATTGTGCAACCACCCGATTGGTCACTGCCATTCGAGGTAATGTGTGATGCAAGTGGTCTTGCAGTAGGTGCAGTTTTAGGGCAACATAAGGATGGGAGACATTGCGTAATTCATTACGCAAGTCATGCCTTGAATGAAGCCCAAGTAAACTACACCACTACAGAAAAAGAGATGTATGATGTAGTCTTTGCATTTGATAAGTTCAGACAATATCTGATCGGGACAAAGACTGTAGTATACATTGACCATAGTGCACTCAGATACTTGTTTAGCAAGCAAGATGCAAAGCCTCGTTTAATCAGGTGGGTGCTGTTGTTGCAGGAGTTCGACATTGTAATAAAAGATAGGCGAGGACGAGATAATGGTGCTGCTGATCACTTATCTCGGTTAGAAAATGATAAAAATGACAAAGCCATTAATGAAGCGTTTCCGGATGAACAGTTGTTCGCTCTGCATTTGCATGATCAAGCGTGTCCATGGTTCTCCGACATTGCTAACTTTTTAGCATGTGGGATAGTTCCACCATTCCAGCAGAAATACAAAAGGGCAAAATTCTTCAAAGAAGTAGTAAACTACTTCTGGGAAGATCCCTTCCTGTTCAAACACTGCGCTGATTCAATAATCAGACGGTGTGTGACTGAGTCTGAGGCTTACCAGATCACCAAGAAATGCCATGAATCTGAATATGGAGGTCATCACGGTCCCACTCGAACTGCGCACAAGATACTCGAGTGTGGCTTCTTCTGGCCTACTATTTATGAGGACTGCAAGGTGTATGTGAAAGCCTGCGACAGATGCCAAAGATTAGGAAACATCTCCAAGAGGGATGAGATGCCGCAAAAGGGGATTCTCGCACTTGAGATCTTTGATGTATGGGGCATTGACTTCATGGGACCGTTCCCACCATCTTGTGGAAACTACTATATCTTGGTAGCTGTCGATTACGTGTCCAAATGGGTAGAAGCTGTCGCATTACCAACCAATGATGGTAGCCAAGTCATGAAGTTCCTCAAGAACAACATTTTTAACCGATTTGGCATACCTAGGGTGATAATATCTGATGGAGGAACACATTTTGTTAATAAATCCTTTGAGAACCTTATGATAAAAACTGGCATCCTCCATAAGATAGACACGCCTTATCATCCTCAAACCAGTGGACAAGTCGAGGTATCAAATCGCGAGATCAAACATATACTCGAAGCCACGGTTGGGATAACCCGTAAGGATTGGGCACGTAAGCTCAATGACGCTCTATGGGCATACCGCACTGCATTCAAGACTCCCATCGGGATGTCCCCTTATAGGCTTGTCTTCGGAAAAGCTTGTCACCTGCCCGTAGGACTAGAGCATAAAGCTTACTGGGCCGTAAAAGCGCTTAATTTTGATCCAAGAGTTGCTCAGGGCAAACGCAAGTTGGACCTCAATGAAATTGAAGAAATACGTGCGCAATCTTATGAAATCTCAAGGATTTACAAAGAGCGGACCCAGAAGTTGCACGATCGCCAGATTAAGCCTAAATACTTCTATGATGGCCAAAATGTCTTGTTGTTTAATACTAGGTTGAAGCTGTTCCCCGGAAAGCTAAGATCCAGATGGGAAGGGCCATATGAAGTGTTGGAGGTGTTTGAGAACGGTTCAGTCAAGATCCGAACTGAAAAAGGAAATCAGGTGGTAAATGGACAACGTTTGAAGGAGTATATAGGACACTACGATCCGGAGAAGGAGAGCCAAGCAGTGGCAGACCCGGCTTATGTTCAATAAAAGCAGCATTAAAATTATAAAAATTTCATTTTATGTATTGATGCATTGTTTTAATTCAAAAGCAGAAAGTATCCAAAAGTCAATTAAACATTTAGAGTACTAAGACTCTAATGTGAGGATGTTGATGATTGGAGAAAATTTAGCATGGGTAATTTATTTGTCTTGCAGAAACCATGGAACCACCCAAAAAGAAGGAGCAGAAAAATACAGCAGAAAAACCATGTTCTTGGTTGGATTGACTCCATGAATTCAAGAAAATAATTCCGGAAATTAAAGCAATTTAAAATCCGGAATAATTTTCCCAAACAAGTGGAATTGATCCAACCTATCTTATGCAAGTAGGATTTTATTAATTCATCCCATCATAACATAAAAATATTTTGGACTAAAATTTTCTAAGTCCAAAATAAATAAAACCAGCTGAGGCCCAATTTCATCTACTCGGGCCCAGTCCGCAGAATTTTGAAAATTCTGAAATCTGAGTGTTGACGGGAGTCAACTCAGTTACGACGCAGTCCTTAACTACGACGCTATCCTAGTATAACATCGTAGTAAATGGATAGCGTCGTAGTACCCCTTCATCTCACTCCCGACCTACGACGCTACACCGAACTACGACGCTACACCAGCGTCGTACCAATAGTATAGCGTCGTAGTTGACTTTTCCCTTTATTCCAGTTACGACGCTGAACCCACCCTACGACGTTAGTGTAGCGTCGTAGGACAAGTATAGCGTCGTAACAGCATTTCTCCCGCCTATAAATACCCCAACCCTTCTTCTTCCCCATTTTCATTCTTCACTCTCATTTTTTTTCAAACCCACTTCCCTGTGAGAGAACGCACAGTTCTTCGCAACATTTTCCAACCAAAACCAGCGGATACTATGGCCAGATTTTTCCGACTCTTTCCAAACTTGGGACCGATGCCTCCCTCTCCCTCAAGGGGAAGATCGGAGTAAGCTGTCTCATTTCCCCCCCCATTCTCGAACCTCCCCTGTTTTTGCAATTTTACTTGGCATTTTGTGTCTCACACTTGTAAATAACTTGTAATAGCATAATGTGCCTTGTTTGTTTTCTTATTTTCTCGTTTTGGGTCTTGTTGCTCTCGGTTTTGAGTAGGAAGAGTATTTTCAGTTTTCTTATGCTACTATCTGTGTTGTTCGAGCATGATTGAGAAGATGTTTGATTTTGTGCTGTTGTTAAGGAGGTTCAAATCTTGTGGAGCTTTTGATTTCTAAAACCCACAAAACTTTTGGAAAGAGCAGTTAGGGTTTGAGAATTTTTGAAACCCAAAAACTGAAAAAGTGAACTGATGAGCATTAGGATGTTACTTTGAGCACCATGATGTTGTTAGTTTTTCTAAGATCTTGACAAGCTTGAGTGTTTACTTTGGTTCAAACCCTGTTAGGTTTAATTTTGTGTTAATAATGATTTATGCTTGCTGTTGTGGGTAAAGGGAGCATTCTTTTGGGTGTTCCTTTTGGCATACCTGTTAGCAGCATGACAAAATCTTTTGGGAATAAATGTTTGCTTGTTTTTGGAAACATGGTACAAGCACCCAATGGGAGCTTACCACTTTTTCAAAGGAAAATGACCTTTTTGAAAAAGACAAAATAGTAAGTGGGTTCTTTCTTTTTAAAGATTGACCAACTTGTTTTGTTCCCAATGGAGCATAACTAGTGTAATAAAATAGCAGTATCTACTCATCATGTGGACTGCTATCACTTAGAAAATTCCAAAATTGGGACCACAAAATCCCACCTTTTATTAAATAAATCTGGTCAACCCTTATAAAATTAAAAATTGATTTCTCCTTATTTTTATCACTTAAACTGCCCATTTCTCATTTCCAAACAGTTCAAGTTGAGCAGTTCCGAGCCGCCGCGTCACCAATTGCACATTCCTCGATTCGCGTTCCGTTCCATTCCATTGCACTTTCAACAATCACCTCGGGACTGTTTAAAAATTGGAAATCAAATTTTTGGGCCCTATGACCCATTATAAAGATTTTTGGTCTATGACCATTTTTACTTTATTTTGGACTTAATAGTCCATTCAAATATTTAGGGGCCCAATGACCCCTATCTTTCCCTAATAACTCACTGCTTTGAAATTATCTCAAAGTGTAAAAAGAAAAAAATTTCTACCTATGCCTTATATTAAAATTCAAGTTGGAAATTTAATAATCTCACACCTAGAGCAAAGCTCTAAATGTGAGGATGTTGGTTTCCAAATTTGAATGGTTTCTGAGAAAATTATAAAATTGGATTCATCACTCTCTATCTGTTCAGGGACAACATTTTCCAAATCCCGGACCCAGTACCTGGAGGGACCCAGCTTCTGGATCTTCCATTGGAGCTGCTAGGAGAAATCCTCTCCCGAATCGGGGTGGATGAGATGAAGGAAGTGTTCAGAGCTAGGGAAACTTGCACAAAGCTGAGGGACGCAGGCGATCTCACCATCGTCTACAAGCGGTGTGAACTGGAACTCTCCTCCGTGAAAAATGCATGGAGGCAGAAGGAGGAATTTCTACAAAAATGCATGGAGGCAGAAAATTTCAACCTTCAGATCGTCCCGGCAATAGAAGCATTTACAGGAGGGGATGAAGAGCAAGCCTGCGAGATGCTGCGACTAGGGATAGAGGATAATCACAAAGCGTCAATCTTTGTGCGAGGGCTGATGCTGATGAGCAAGCATGAGGAGAGCCAAATTCTTCTAGGGATCAAAATGATCGACGAAATGGTAACTGATAGGTCGGTCTTTGTCTACACGTCCACTAACACCCTCGGATGGGTGGAAAATAACTTGGACTCCCCTGGTCTGTTCCATGGCCAGGCAGACCGGATCTACTGCCCAATGAATGGAGCAACCCTAGAAGAACATCACGGCTGGTGCCTGCGTTGCAATTTGACAAGCTTCATCCACTGGAGCAGATTCCTCTTTCCCTAGGAGCGGAGGAGTGGAGAAAAATGAATCCTAAAAATGCCTTATTTTATTTTAATGTAAACATCATATGAGGGAATTCTTCTTTTGTATGCAGGTTCGTACTAACTGCATAAGAATCTCTTGTAAATGATGTAATTTATCGCTTTCCATGAATAGAACTCAAGCTTTGAGATCCGCAAACAACTTTTTTTTGTTTATTCTCTTCTTGAAAAGATGTCTGACAGTCCGAGATGAATAAGTGACTGTGAGGCCAAAAATATGCTGTTGACATACTCCGTATGTCAGCAGTGCCTCTTTACTGCTTTAAATTTAATAACCAGCAAAAGTATGCATAAACTTGTTCTAAATTCACATGTTGAATTTAGGCTTGTGATTAAATTTTCAAACTCTTAAATTGGGATAATATAATTGAGAACATGCATGACATAAATTCCTAAGGTTTTGAGCTATAAAAATTTAATGATGCGATCAGCTTATTGGGTAATAAATCTTCATGTTGAAAATTTCGATTGAATAAATTGTTAGAATTAAGCTTTGATTAACTTTTAGAATATTGTATGACATGAATCAATCCAATCTTGTGAGAATTGAGCCATGAGTCATTTTCACTCATTTAATTTCTTTGATGTGTGAATCAATTTGATTAAAGGAAACTAGAACTTGCAATTGGGACCGATTCAAGACCATGCCATACTCCCGAAATCGAGCATATGATCGAGGCACTTAGAAAACCAATATTTTGGCCTTCTTTTGAAATCCAAACCCAAAAATATTTCTCCGTTAGGATTAACCAATTTGAGCCTTTAAGCCTAATTTTTTTTGAAGCCCTCTATATTTTTCCTAGCCCTATAAAAAGACCAAAAAAATTCAAACCCAAGTGTGCAAGAATGAATTTTATCAAGGCATTAAATTTGTGATCATAAAAAATGTATTAATCGGTAATGCTATAAGCCGATTCAAAAAAAATAAAATAAAAATAAAAAAAATAAAAAATTTTTGTTAAATTCAATTCAACAAAAATAAATTGCAAATGACAAAGCAATTAGACATAGTCTAATGTCATGCAATGGAAAAAGAAAAGCACAAGAAAGAAAGAAAAAATATTGATGCTCATTAATTTTTTAAATAAAAATAATGCCATGTTATGATAATATTAATTCTTGCCACTTCTTAGCCCAATAATTTCCTTCCTCACCTAATGTTACAACCGTATGCCCCATTACAACCTTTAAAAAAGACCTCATGATCTCGCTTTGAGGAAATGGGCCGGTGGCGAGTTGGTCTGATTGCAAGCTTATGGGACAATTTAATTAAATTTGATTTTGAGCGTTCAATGATTAAACCCCATTGAGAGTGAGTGAATTTTCCGATTTCCTTATATGTGAGGCTCTATTTTATTAAGTATGTTCATGTCATACCTTAATTCTCATTCTTAATCTTTGCATCTTTCAAACATGATATTCATGAAGGATTGGCAATAATGCTTGATTTGAAGGCCCGATGTAGTGAGCAAGTATCATTTCATTAAACACTGCAATCAAGAGAATTTTAATACTTGTAGTTTTTTATTGTCTTATCCCAATCCAAAAAGAATGAAATTTATGAAGCCACGAAAATGAATTGAATATGTAGAGTCCGTGTTCTTAGGAACATTAACTCTGACTGCTCGGGGACGATCAATATTAAATGTGAGGATGTTGATAATGGCCAGAAATGTCCATTATTTTCAATCCATTTCCGTGTCTGAAACGGGCATTTGATCGCATTCCGGTCTTATATTAAATAAAAAGCAGTAGAATTGGACTGATTTATGCATATCAGTAAAAATATTGAGCTGGTATGAGAAATGCATAAATATGTAATTTTATTACACATTTATGTTAGAAAAATCCAAAAACATGAGAAAAAGAAAAGAAAAGAAAAAGGAAACAAAAAAGATGGGAAAAGAAATGAAAACCCACAAAAATCTGACAATTCCAGGAAATTATGACACTAGCCACAACTACGACGCTGAGCATGTATAGCGTCGTAGTCGAGTATAGCGTCGTAGGCAGAAATGAAGACAACCTTGAAGGAAGAACTACGACGCCGAGCATAGCATCGTACTCAAGTGTAGCGACGTAACGGAGTATAGCGTCGTAAGCTGTCCATTTGGAGACAGATTGTTTTGAGATGGAAGACTACGACGCAGTACCCATAGCGTCGTAATGAAGATAGCGACGAAGCCGAGTATAGCGTCGTACCAAGCTGCAGAATTCAAATTCAAGGGCCTGGGGGCCTATGGGCCTAGGGTTTCTCGCCTATATATAGAGGTGTTGACTCCCTAGTCTTGTCACTTCATACATTCCACACTTGGAGGCAACTGGTGTTCTTGAGCAGTGTGTAGTTAGGTTAGTTAGTTAGAATTTATTTTCTTGTATTATTTAAATTATGCATGCAGTTTAGCTTAATTTAGTTTGTATTTTGTTTAGATTAGTGGTTTTCTTTATGTTTCCAAGTTAGTGTAGCCAGTTTCATACTGTTTTCTCTTATTTCAGTTTTGTTAAACACTTATTTAGGTTTGAAATACCCAAATGATGGGTATTATCAAACCATTTTATGAAAAATGGGAAGTTAAGCTTCAAAGAGTCCCAAAAACATGAAATGGAAATGATTCCATGGATTTACTTGTTTTATTTTTGGTTTAATGACCATTCGGTCATTTTATTTTCTTTTGCAAATGGATTTTCTGTTTTCCTTCTTTATTTTTGGTTCTTGTGCATTCTTTTATGGTTGAAAACCCTTATTTGGGTTTGTGGTTCATGGGTATGTATTTTTAGCTTATTATGTCACGTTTTTGTGCATTTCAGCCACTGTTTTCCGCTTATTTCATTACTGTTCTTGCATTGATGAACCATGAACTTGAAAACAGGGTTTGCAATCGCATAGATTGCATTACCCAACCAACAACACAAACTGAGTTAGCTAGCGACGCTAACCGCCCTACGACGCTATCCACTGATAGAGACGTAGGGCAGAGTCTGACGTCGTAGTTACTTCAGGATGTGAACAAAATTTTTCCCTACAGCACTAGACCTATGACGCTATCCACTGATAGCGTCGTAATTTTTTTCTAAGGTCCTAGGACCCCAAAACTTATCATTTTCATTAAAAAAACCTACCTACGGCGCTATGACCACGACACAATCTTAGGATAGCGTCGTAAATTAGTGCATAACGTCGTACCCTTCCCTTTTTCGAACTCTTCAGAAAATCCACCTACGACGCTACACCTACGACACTATCCTAGGATAGCGTCGTAATTTAGTGTATAGCGTCGTAGCAACTTCTTCCTCTTTCAAAACCATCTCTCCTCACTACGACGCTAGACCTTACGATGTAAACCACGTTTAACGTCGTAAGGCATGCATAGCGTCGTAGCATCTCAATTCTAAACTCATGTACGACACCAACACTACGACGCTATCCACTGATAGCGTCGCACATAATCTCTTTAAAACACCAAGATTTTTACCTCTATCACCAATCCATGACGACGCTATCCCCACAACGCTGTCCTAGGATAGCGTCGTAACATCTGTATAGCGTCGTAATTGGCAGCTTTGCCAGATTTTCCATTTCTCCAATTTCTTCATTAATTAATTGAACCCTTAAGTCAATAATTAAAGATCATAATTAGCAATGATTAAGATCGATAATTACTTTGATTAAAGGACCTTTGTTCAATTCTCCCTAAAATATTTTTCTATAAACAAAACCTTAATGCATTAAGCAGATAATCCGGACTGTAATTAATTATGGAGAGAAGGATTATTTAAGACATTAATTATGGACTGGTTCTATAATCTTGCATGAGAAACCAATGTCTCTCATACAAGGCACTGTCTTTATTTTTATCTTATTCTATCCTTTTTCGTGATGTATGAACAAACAGTGAGAGATATTACAGAATAATGTCAGCGAACGGTCCCCTCACCGGGAAATGAAGTAGCCCGTAATTTGTATATTAATTACTGTTTGTTATTTTGCATGGTTTGGATAATAACTAACGAGGTCAGGCGAACGGTCCTTTCACCGGGAAATGAAGTAGCCACCCGATTAATCACTGTCCAAATACTGTTTTATTCTCTTTGCCTTAATTTCTAAACCCAAATTCCAATCTGTAATATAAGTTGGTTAATATCTGTCAATATTAGCTAATGAATACTGTTGAAAGGAAGCATGTAGGTTTTTGTCAGAATTCGCAGACAGTAAGGGCCCAACTGGTAGCGACACTGCCATTTTAGGGTTTCTGCTGTCTAGATTCGCTCCATCCGAGTAGTTGGGAAGTTGGAAAGCAGATGTTTGCAATCCACCTGATTACTTTGCCACCCTTTTGGCCTCACGGCCACCTCATTCTGTGTCACGCGTTCTGTCTAAACCCACCATTATATTTTGGGTTGATTAATTTTACACTTCCATATATCTTTATGCATGATATTATTATGTAGCTACTGTGGTCCATAATATTTTGGGATCCTTCCCTTGGACATTAGAAGTCTAGATTTAAAATAGATACCGCATATTAAACTTCTAACAAAAATAGATACCGCAGAGTCAGCGATTAGGTCTCTTCTAGACCGAAAGGGTCTGTGTTCTTATTGAGAGTCTAGTACCTGTTTAGGGAATGGTTTTCACATTTATTATTTTCCAAAATTTCTATGTGTTGGGAATTTAGTCTTAACTGTCACACCGAGATGGGATCCACTTGGATTCAAGTACAGTGTGATGGGTAATTCTAGAGAAACAATACATAGGCCTTGGTTTTTTTCTAAGATAGGGTTGAGTATTCTTTCAACTACTATCCTCTTCTGCCAAAGCCTATTTTTGAGTCCTGAGTGAGTACATCCAGAACGAACTAACCTATTAGTCCGTTTCATTAGTTTGTATCTCATAACCACCCGGAAGGAAGCGAACACTGCGAGCGGTTCACCAAAATTTTGGATCTTGATCCACATCCAGTCATCCTGACTGGGGGCTTTCTTTTACTACCAGTACGAAGCTTTTGAAACTTCCGAGTGATAGGATTTTAAATGCTTTCTTTACTGCTTTTTCTTTTAATTGCTTTCGTAGAGGTCATCGGATGTGTCTCTAGATCTTCTAACTGCTACTAGGACTGAGAGTTAAGGGATAATTCAGGGCTTGATTAGAAACTTTGGGTGTGACGCGGGGGAATGATAGCAGTACTTGGCAATTCAACTAATGACTTGACAGGTGTTGCTTGACCACCACAGATGAAATATCATACCCTGGTCGGGGCAGTTATGAATCTGTGGTATCTTAGAACTTGTGGTCTTAAGAACATGTGAACTCACACTGTAAGTACCTGTCTGTTAAAGGGAACATGGTGCTGAGAGCATGAGAATTAGCTTCCTGACAGGATTATCCCAAGCAAAGATCTATGTATAAAAATGGAAGTTTAATTATGTTTTATCTAAACCTTGTCCAATCTTTATTTTTTTCTCCCTGTCTTTTCTGTCAGCATTTTGAATCAGCTTCATAGATACTATAGCATAGATTTACAGCTTTTTATTGTTGTTTTTGTGGAATTATATCAGCATGTTCTTTAGCTTATTTTGTAGATTAAATTCAGTTATGTAGTTGTTAGTCCAACTTCAAAACCGATTCGAGCAATACGAGTGGAAAATCTAGTAAAACGGCGTGGGACCTGCTTCTATCGCACATCCTCCAGTGAACGATCCGGTCTTACTATAAATTACTGCAATTTTTGACACCGTGCGCTTTTGGGGGCACAGTTTCTTAACACGAGTAATAAAAACGTGACAACCTATAAATACATCCCTAATCCCAACTCCATCTTCATAAATTGGTTTCATTAAATAAAATTGAAAACCGGGATTATTAATTTTCAGAAAATACTCATATAGTGGGAACTTGTCAAAAGTTTCATGGCAAGGATCTCCATAGCATGGAATTGTCAAAAGTTTCATGCCGGGGAGTTCCACAACACCATTTGAGATCGAAGTCCCCCACATGAGTAATAAAAAGTGGAATATATCCTTAAACCCATTTCCCCAGAATCATAACTCTTTTCAATTAAGAAATTCGAACTTGGTATTTTACAAAATACTCGTGTAGGAAATTGTCAAAAGTTTCAGTCGCCCGGTTGGGCGAGCCTAATCTCATCCAATATTGGAGTTTCTACGATCATGGTATTGATCGTGTCACTCACTGTGCCCGGATGCACAAGTTCCAACTCCAATCTCGCTAAATCCATGTACAATGCCGGCGGAATTACCAACGAGTTCGTCACGTGTTGGGTTTTCCGACTTAGGGCATCGGCTACCACATTCGCCTTCCCCTCGTGGTAGGATATCTCTAAATCGTAGTCTTTAATAAGTTCCAACCACCTTTGCTGTCTCAAATTCAACTCCTTCTGAGTGAATATATACTTCAAGCTCTTGTGGTCGGTGAACATTTGACACTTCCGCCCGTAAAGATAATGTCTCCATATCTTTAGAGCGAAAACGACCGCTGCCAACTCCAGGTCGTGTGTCGGATAATTCTCCTCGTGAGGTTTTAGCTGGCGTGATGCATACGCTACGACTCTCGAGTCTTGCATCAAGACACAACCTAAACCTTCCTTCGAAGCATCGATGTAAACTTCGAAGTCGCCATTCTCTGATGGTAATGTCAATACGGGTGTGGTTGTGAGTCGTTTCTTCAGCTCTTGAAACGCTGTCTCACAAGCCTCTGTCCACACGTATTTTACTCCCTTCTTCAGTAGTTGGGTCAAAGGTCGTGTGATTTTCGAAAAATCCTTTACGAACCGTCTATAGTACCCGACTAATCCAAGGAAACTCCTTATCTCAGTTTGGCTTTTTGGAGTTGCCCATTCAGTTACGGCAGAGACTTTTGCCGGATCCACTGAAACTCCATCAGCGGATATTATATGTCCTAGAAATGCTACCTCCTTCAACCAAAAATCGCATTTGGACAATTTGCCGTATAGTTGATTCTTTCGCAAGGTCCCTAACACTTGGTGCAAGTGCTGGGCGTGCTCCTCCTCACTTTTCGAGTAGATCAGGATGTCATCTATGAACACCACTACACACTGATCTAACAGCTCTCGAAATACATTGTTCATGAGGTTCATGAACATTGCCGGAGCATTTGTTAAACCAAAGGATAACACTGTGAACTTGTAGTGGCCGTATCGAGTTCGGAACGCCGTCTTCGGAATGTCTTTCTCAGCAATTCTCAACTGGTGATACCCAGACCGTAAGTCGATCTTCGAGAATACTGAAGCTCCCTTCAGTTCATCAAATAGATCCTCTATTCTCGGCAAAGGGTATTTATTCTTGATAGTCACTTGTTTAACCCTCGATAGTCTATGCAAAGAAGTAATCCTCCGTCTTTCTTCTTAACATAAAAAACCGGTGCTCCCCAGGGGGAAGTACTCGGCCTTATGTACCATTTTCCTAACAGCTCCTCGAGTTGGTCCTTTAACTCCTTCATTTCCAGTGGTGCCATCCGGTATGGAGCTTTTGAGACAGGCTCTGTGCCCGGGATGAGATCTATAGTGAACTCAAGATCCCTCTCAGGTGGCGTTCCCGGGATGTCTTCAGGAAACACATCCGGGTATTCTCTTACCACTGGTATGCTGTCAACCTTATTCTCTTCCGCCTCAAGGTTGTGCACGTAGCACGTATATAGCTCATACCCCTTACGCATCATGTTACTTAGTTTGAGTGCACTAACGATTTTGTTACTCTTCTTAGGGGGCTGAGAGTAAAAGATAACTCTCTTTCCCCTATTTTTTGACAAGGTGATCTTTTGTTTTTGGCATTCGATCACCGCTTTATACTGGGATAACCAATCCATCCCCAGTATGATGTCAAAGTCTCTTAATTTAAATTCTACTAAGTTCGCGAAGAATTCTACGTTCTTTATCACTATAGGAATTCTGTTATATCGTTTAGAGCAAGATACTACTTCTCCAGAAGGCAATTGAATTCCTAAGCTAATTCTCTCGCACTTAGGTAGATCTAACTCAGGCACTATCCTTGATGCTATGTTTGAGCAACTAGCTCCAGAATCAAATAGAACTCTAAGGGGTGTATTCAAAACATGAAAAGTACCTGCCATCACTTCTCCTTGTGCAGGCACGTCCGCTTGGTTAACCACGTCGAGCCTTCCCATAGGGCGTCCTTGGTTGCCCTGCTGATTCGCATTCTGCTGCTGATTTTGCTGTTGGTTTTGATTCTGCGGTGGCGGAGGTCGTTGGTTCTGGTTCTGATTCGGCGGCCTAAATTGGTTTTGAGGGGGTCTATACCCCTGATTATTTCCGTTCCGCCCATTTTGGTTCTGAGGTTGTTCCGGCCCCATGACCAAATCTTCCCTCTTGGTTATGTTCTCCATCCTCGTTCGGCAATCCCGACGAATGTGACCCATTCGACCACATCGGAAGCAGGCGCCCTGTTGAGGGCATCCCCTCGCCAGATGGGGTCGTCCACATCTTGAGCAGGGTGGTACCGGTTCTTCTTGGTTAAACCTCCTCCCATTGTTGGTTTATTGTGGCCTATTCGACCCTCTCCGCTGTTCGTTCCTTCCCGTGTTGTTCTCGCTTCTCACCTCCCGGTTTCTCTTGTCTTGGGGACCCCTGCTGGACTACCCACTCACCCTTCTCTTCAGTTGTTGCACACGCGCTACTGCCACAGCGCGGTCATACACAGCTTGCAAATCGGGGTAGTGTACCCCCGCGATCACCTCGCGAACAGACAGGTTCAGTCCCATCTCGAACTTCTGTGCTTTCTCTGCATCCGTGGGTACTAGCCTTTTTGCGAACCTTACTAGTTCCTTGAAACGAGTGTAGTACTCCTGCACAGTATGGCCTCCTTGCTTCAGCGATAGGAATTCCTCATACATCGCCGATTTAGTACTCAAGGGATAGAATCGATCCCTGAGTAGTTCCATCATTTCCGCCCAAGAGTAGGGCTCGTCATCTTCAGTCAGCTTGGCTTGAGTTGCCTGCCACCAGTCGTCCGCTTCGCCTCCCAAGTAGTACGAAGCGACGTGCACTCTCTCTCCTTCCGGACATTTGACTGCTCCCAGCAGCTTGTCGAAGGTTCGGATCCACTCCTCTAGTTTACCTGGATCCTCCTCACCAGCGTAGTGGGGCGGCTGGTAGGGATTCACCATTGCCAGATAGTTGGGGCGAGCTTGGGGCGGAGGTACCGCCGCAGCTTGGCCCTGGTTGACTTGCGCGTTCCCTAGCGCAATCAAGACCACCTCTATCGTCCGAAGACGATCGCCCACATTGTTCGGTGCGGGGGCGTCCTGCGCACCTTGGGGTTGTTCCTCTACAGGTTGAGCCGGTTCCGTGACATTTGGGGGTTTTTCTGTAGGTGTTTCAGTAGTGGTTTGGGGAGCGGGTTGAGTTCTTCCTCTTCCTCTGGGTGCCATACTGTTACAAATAGGGTGGATTAGGACTTGTGAAATTAACATATAGTCTAAACAATTTCTATAAATGTGTAGGTGTTTTGTAATTTCGCACGTGGTGCTCGATCGAACTAAGAAGCGCCGTACGCTTCTGGGTTTTATTTTATTTTATTTCGATTTTTTTTCTTTTTCGTCGGACAGATCTGTCCAGACTTTATATATACATATATATATATATATTTTGATTTATTATAAATAAATCGGGCATTTTATTTCCTTAAAAGAAATTTTAGTACAAGCGGGAAGGTATACAAAAGTAGAAATATTTTCCTAGCAAAATAGTATCTACTATAAATAGAATCCCTAGCGTCTCAAGACGTCCTCCAGTGGGGTAGCGGGATCCTCCTCCGGGTCTTCCTCCTCCGAACTTGGCGGCAGTAGATCGTCAAAGATGGTGTTCAAGTCTTGTCCATGAGCATCGATGTGTTCCTTCAGGATTAGGTTTTGTGTAGTGAGGGTTTCGACTTGGCGTTCGAGTTGGTTTATGCGGTGATGATCCGCCTCTCTTAAGTTACCCATGTGGTGCAGATTTGCCTCCAAGTGAGCCATACGATGTTTCATTTGTTCTATGGTTTGTTGGGAATCAAGGTGAACTTTCATCATTTTGATCATCAAGTGCATCATATCTTGACTAGCCATCTAGCGCAAGCAAAAGATCTAAGTTAATATTCGCCAAGGTTCTAGGTTAAACTTCGCCAAGATTCTAAGTTAAAATTCGCCAAGATTCTAAGTTAAAATTCCCCAAGATTCTAAGTTGAAATTCGCCAAGATTCTAAGTTCTTTACCTAAAGGAGATGCAATATGCAAATGCAAATGATGATTTCCCCCCAACAATAATTTATACACTATATATATATATATTTTTTCCATGGGTTTTAAAATAAAAATTTTTCCATGGAAATAATACTTTTAAAATTTAAAATAATAGTCAAAATATTAATAGTAGTTTAAAAATAATAATAGTTTAAAAATAATAGTTTAAAAATAGCCGGGCTCTGATACCAACTTGTAACACCCCGATTTTTGGTCACCCAGGTCGGGATGTCACCGCCACACCTCCCTAGTAAGACACGGCTTCTCCGGCTTACTAAAGGGATGCAAGGCTAGGTATTTCAGTATTTAAAAATATTTAAAACATTTGCAAACAGCCCATACAATATAGTCTCGAAAATAATAATATCATAATGCAGCGGAAATAATATTTAAGTATAATATTGCAACGGAAATGTAAATAAGACCGACATGGTCAAAACACGGGTTAAACAGGCCCGTTTATTCTATCGACTAATGCAAGAATTTAAATAATAAGTTTTGCAAAATATAAGTCCCCCCGTGCATGAACGTGCTCATGTCTGTTCCACATACTCTGTAAGGAAAAAGAAAAAATACACGGTTTGGTCAGCACAACTTGCTGAGTAAGTTAACACATGCATGATCGTAGGGTTTAAAAGCCATTAATTTAGTATTTACATAAAAACATGATAATGCCATAAATACTTCAATTTAATTATTTAACCAATTTGCATAATATTTCATGGCACGAGACAACAATACATTTAGCATAATTTAAAAATGAAGCCATAATTAATTTAAACAAAGCATTTAACAATTTAAATGACAACTATAAATAATCCAATTCAATTTTAAATCCCCATTACATCCCCGTTTAGTAATTTCAAGTGTTTCACGATTGCATCGCGATATCAACAAGTTTAGCCGGAAACCGACGGCCGCAGCCGTATCTGCCATACCCAGTACTACTCCGGAGCCTCGGGAAACCCATATGGATATTCACGAGAGTGTAGGCCATATATCTCATGCCGTTTTGGCAATATCATATCTCAAATTTTCGCGCGGGTCACCATTGTCCATAAAGGCACGAAATGAATCGTTAGGAGGGCACCCTGCAGAGCACTCACCCCCTAATTTTAAAGATCAAGTTTATAAAGGGGATTTCCTAAATTCCAGATTTCATGTATTAATTTCAAAGAGTCTTCTACTCGTTTATACCTTAAAGCCCAGCTTCACCGTTTCAACAAGATTTCAAGGTTTGACCCGGTAAACCGCTGTTTACTCTAAAATTTATTTAAAATCAGATTTAAGTTCAAAAATTCCGAAAATTTACCACTGACTCGGAAACATCGAGATTTAACTTTTTCAATCCGAGATACCGAAACAGGTCAAAAACGTCAATTTTCGTCATATCATTAATCTGTCCGAATTTCGCGTACAGCAGTTCAAGATTATCAAGATCTACCATAGCAAATCAACTCCAAACTTAATGAAAGTTTACAGAGACCTTCTTAAGACATTTGTCTACAACTTTCATGTTCGGCTAAAGATCTAAATCATCTTAAAACTAATGTCAAAAACGTCATCAAGATCAGACCTAAGTTCTATCAAGAAATTCAAGATTCAAGTTTCAGCAGTTCGGTTTCGAGTGGATTTCATGTATCAAATCATCACGAAAAATTCTAAAAATTTTACAGGGGATAGATCTATGCCTTAGAAACGTTTTTTGTGTTTTAAGTTTTTTCGTTTGAAGACTTTTAAAGGTTCGGATAAATTAGACAAATTCGCTGCGTCGGTAGAAATCACATGTTGACAGATTTACGAAAGTTTTGATTAAGCTTTTAGTTTTACGTGTTTTAATTACTCCCAAAATCATGTAAGTGTCAACTCACAGATTCTTAATCATCCGAGATCGTCGATTTTGGAGGCGTGGCTTCCAGTCCAGTGTTTATCCTTTCCGTTCGCCGGGTTCTTCGTTCTAGATCCGATTCGGGGTGTAGAGAAGAAAAGAAGAGATTTAGGGTTTCGTTTTTGAATTAAAAACTAGATGGATGAACGGATCAGAATTACCACGACGTCGGAAGACTTCCGAATTCGTCCAAACAGTCTCCGGCTTCATTTTGGTGCCTCCGATGACTTCCGGATCTAAGGTTTTGTGTATAGAGAGTATCGTAGGGTTTTGAAAAGTGTTCGGGGCTTCCAAGAGGTGTTATTTATAGATAGGCACGACCTAGGGACGTCCAAGGTCGGCCTTGGGGAGTCTTGAGCCGAAAGGTGTTCAACCGAAGTCGGAAAATCCGGATTCGGGCGAGTGAATCTCGCAACCGGCGAATCTATCCGTTGGCGCGGTCGTGGCGCGCCCTTTCCCCCTTTACCGCGCGGCCACCGTGCGGCACTCGCCTGGACTTCGGTCCGGGCGGGTCGTGCGATCCTTCGTGCCTTTCCTCCTCTCTTTCGGACTTCTATCCCCCTATGCTCCCGGATTCCGATTTCCATGCCTTTCCTCAGCTTCATCTGGATGTATTTTGAACTTAATTCGATCTCCACATGCAATTCGGTATAGACCGAATTGGTGGACATCGAATTGCTTGAAGTCCTTCTTTCTTGATCTTTGGCTAGGATGTGGTCTTCAGTGTCAATTCGGTATAGTGTAGACCGAATTGATTTTGTCGAATTGCTCATGGTCTCCTGCTTGGCTTCCTTGTCTTGAATCAATTCGGTCTATGCAATTAATTCAGTGTAAACCGAATTGCATAAACTGAATTGGGTATCTTGCTTCTCCTCTCAACACATGGTCTATTGTTCCTCTTTATTCTTCAGCAATTCGGTCTATATGGGCAATTCGGTGGCAATTCGGTGTAGACCGAATTGCCTAGACCGAATTGCCTTTCAACACTTGGCCAAAAATTTTATTTTTGTGGGTTTTTCATTCTTTTTCCCATCTTTTTGACTTTTGTGGGCTATTTTATTCTTTTGCCCATCTTTTCATTCCTTTATTCTTTTCTTTTTCCTTTTTTCATATTTTTGGATTTTTCTAACACAACTACAATTAAAATTGCATATTTTTGTGTCTTTCATTACCAGCTTATTGTTTTAAAAACTCACATTAATTTGTCGAATTCAACTGCTTTCTTATTAAAATAAGATGGGAATACGATCAAAATGTCCGTCTCAGACACGGAAATGGATTGGAAATAATGGATAATTTTGGCCATTATCAACATGCTCACATTTAATACTGATCGTCCCCGAGCAGTCAGAGTCAATGCTCCTAACAGCAAGGCCTCTGCACATTCAATCCATTTGCGTGGCTTCAAAAATTTCATTCTTTTTATATTGGGATAAGATAATCAAAATTACAAGTATTAAACTCTCTTGATTGCAGTGTTTAATGAAATGATATTTTTCACTTGAGTCGGTATACAAATCAATCATTATTGTTAATTCTTCTTGAATATATGTATAGAAAATCTCATTGGTTTAATTCTTGAATTCAAGCATGACATGAACATTAATCAATCAAAGCAGAGCCTCACATATAGTGGAAACGGAAATCTCACACACTCTCAAATTGGATTTTGGACAATACGCTCATAATCAAATTCAATTAAATTCTCCCATAAGCTTGCAATCAGACCAACTCGCCACCTACTCATTTCCTCAAATCGAGATCCTGATGTCTTATTGAGGGTTATAACGGGGCATACGGTTCTGATGAGTGCAAAATTTGGCATCTCATCCATCGCGACTTCTCTAGGTATAACCGCCGGGAATCTCTTTGGCAAAAATGTTGGGATAATCTCCTCATTCCCTGGGGGTATCACCACTCCTGGGTTTAGCACTGGGACTCTGATATCCTTCTTCCAACTCCCCCATGCTTTCATGTACTCGCCCCACAGTTCCCTTATTGCCTTTGTACGCTCAATTATTGTATCCAGCATTGGGGTGTGGTGGGCTGCTCCATAACTCAACACGGGCTTGAGAGATTCCCAAAAGTTATATGCCATTTCAGTATGGCGTGCCTTGGCGTGCTTTGTGAGCCACAATTGCTCTTCCGGTCCGCAGACAGTCCCATTGTCAAATAACTCTTTCTTGTACATGAATGGGAAGGCGTTTGTCATAGAGAATATCCCGGAGACCGCCACTTGTTGTGCTGGAGGAATTTTTCTGGCATAATACCTCTTGGTTTCTTCTGTGATGGCATGTTGGATAGGGATCGGCTCAAAGGCTGCTACTTTCTTGTCTCCAAATTTTTGCTCCAGTAATCTATTCCACCGGCCTTTCTGTTCAATCATTCTCTAGACCATTCTTTCGTAGTGTACTTCGGGCGAGAATCTCTGATCAAAAGTGGCGTGTGTGAACTCATTATCCCAGAAATTCAGAACATGCTTGCAAAAATCTCTTTCAAGTCCCATAGCCTTGTGATTTCTGTCCTCTTCTGGAATGTTTCTCCACCAGTGTTCTTTCATCTCGAATCTCCATTCGATCTGGTGATCCATCTTTAACTTGAATTCGGCTTCCAAAGCTCGTCTATTCTCGTCCATTTCCCTTTTCATTCGTTCGATCTCTAGAAAGGCAAGATCTGGAGTTGTCTTTGAAAGCCCCATTACGGAATCCTCAATGATATATTGGTCCCTGAAGAAGAAGAGATGAGAATATTTTTGACAAATTTTTAATAAAATAAGATTTAAGTTAAAAATCAACATCCTCACATTTTGAGCCTTGCTCTAAATGTGGTTAATTGGTTTCACTTGAATTTATTGAGGCAAAAGATAGGTACTAAGATACCGAGTTAGATTATAAAATCTAACTTTATTGAACACAAATAGTATAAAGGAAGAAAAGAAAAATAAGAGTCTTGGACCCTTATAATTTTTCTTAGACTAAAAAAAATAGTCTAAGGATTTTTCAAATGGTCAAGAGACCAAAAGATGGAATTTTTGTAGGCTATTGAGCCCACCTAAGAAAATTTTAATTTTTAATCACTTATAAAAGTGATTTAAAACATGTGAGATGGGATGAGAAAAAAAATTCAATGATGGAGAATAAATGCACATGATGAATGATGCAATTGCTAGCATGAGGCAATGGATTAAGGAAAAATAAAAATAAAAATAAACTAACACAAACACACAAAGACTATTTTTAGATTTTAATACAAAGTGTTGACTTTTTATTTAATAAAATTGGGGGTGTGAGTGGTCCCCCATTTGAATTTTTGTGTGGATAATGGGTGATGAAAAGTGAGCAAAATTACTACACTTTGTTGCTTCCCCACATATCCACATGTGCAAGTCAAACACTTAATGAAGCAAAACAAAGAATCCTACCAACTTTTTGTCTCTTTTATACATAAATGCCAAACCAACTGTGTTTGAGAAACACATGTCAGGAAAAATTTTGGCATGGTTTTGTTTGTAACCCATGTTTTCATGTTTATTACAAACATCAACTTTTCAGTTTATTTGCATGGTGTGGTCAACTAGGTACCCACAAAACTTTTATTAGCAAAATTCACAAATACAGTACATGCAAACAAACACACAATAAAATTCAACACAGTTCACAAATGTCAACATTTTTCAAAAGAAAATTTTGCCAACAAATCATGCTTCAAGAACTCAACACAATAGATTCACTCAATGAATCATGCTTATTCAATGATCATCATCACACATATCAAAACAGTGGTACAGGAGCAAAATGGAAAAGCTACCCCTGTAATCACCATCATCACAGTTTTCTAAGTGTAATCACAGTCATCAACAAATGAAATGACAACCAAATTTACACAATGGACAAAACAGATTTTTGAGGGTTTTGAAACCCAAATATTTTTCAAAGATAAACACATCCTAGAACACAGTAAGCTTCAAAACATCAACAATGGAGTTCGAACAAGGAAACAGGGAAAAACCCTAAGTTCTACTAACACTGTTTTAAGCTATTTCGATTATGCCCAACATATTCCGACCACATTCCGACCTTCCCCAACATAAAAATAGTCTACAATCTCCCCCCCCCCCCCCCCCCGGGATTTCGCAAAAATTCATAAAAATCAAAACTGGAAACACGACAATGGGGCGCGGAATCGAAAACAGAGAACTTACCCCATGCTCCCACTTGGATTAGAAGATGAAGACGCCATTTAAAAAGCTTGGGAGTGATTTGGATGGAGTGAAGTTTTGGGTTCGAGCTCTGGTTTCGCGAGGAAGACGAAGGGTCGCGAGAGGGAAATAGGGGATTTTTGTAAATGTGGAAGTGAAAGTGAGAGGGAAGAGAGGGAAAGGGTATATATATAAGGGAGTGGGACTGGGATCAATTCCGAATTGATGAAATCCCCAATTCTTTGTGAGGGATTCGGTCTCTAGGCCAATTCGGTATAGACCGAATTTGCTTGTAGACCGAATCTGGAGAAAAACACAAACAACTCACTTCAATTCGGTGTTTAAAATCAATTCGGTCTAGACCGAATTGACATAAGACTGAATTGGAGAGAGTATACCGAATTGGACACTTAGAAGAATAAAGGGTGCTTTTGTGAGGCAATTCGGTCTATTCAGGCAATTCGGTATAGACCGAATTGCCTTTTAGACCGAATTGGTCACTTGCAAAAATGAGAAAATAAAATAATGCCTTTTGTAAATCAATTCGATCTTTCAAAATCAATTCGGTATAGACCGAATTACTTAGACCGAATTGCTACTTAGCAAAATTAACACCGAATGTGTGCCTTGGGGGATCAATTCGATCTCTTCGATCAATTCGGTCTAAACCGAATTGGCTTGGAGACCGAATTTGGAGAATTTACCAAGGCAATACTTAACAAAATTTTTGAAATTTTCCAGTTTTTAACATTTTCTAAAATTATGCATTTTCTACAAATCCAAAATACTGAGCACGCTTACTTACACACAATGATTATTCTAAATATTTATTGCTTGCATAAATTAGGTTGGATTAACACTGCTATTTTGTGGATTTATTCCGGACTTTAAATTTCTCTAATTTCTGAAATTAATTTCCATTAATTGCAATATTAATCCAACCCGGAACCTGAAATTTTGAAGCTTTATTTTTCTTTTTGTTGATTCCATGAATTCCTGCAAGGCAAACATAGGAAAATTATTAGATTTTTCTCCAAATATCAACATCCTCACATTTAGAGTTTTAGTACTCTAAATGTTTAGTTGATGTTTGGATACTTATTGCCCAAGATAATGAATATGCTATGTAATAAATAATTAGTTATATAAATATATATTATTTTATTGAGCATAGGCCGGCTCTGATATCATTTGAACTTCTTTTTTGGTGTCGAACTGTCCGAGGTACTCCTTCAATCTCTGTCCATTTACCACCATCTCTCCCTTGTCAGTTCGAATCCTGACAGCTCCACTTTCAAACACGTGCACCACTTCGTATGGCCATTCCCATCTGGATCTAAGCTTTCCGGGGAATAGCTTCAACCTAGTATTGAACAATAAGACATTTTGACCAACATAGAAGTGTTTAGATTTAATACGACGATCATGTAACTTCTGGGTCCGCTCTTTGTATATCCTTGAGCTTTCATAAGCTTGCGCACGTATTTCCTCAATTTCATTGAGGTCCAACTTGCGTTTGCCCTGAGCAACTCTTGGATCAAAATTAAGCGTTTTTACGGCCCAGTAAGCCTTATGCTCTAGTTCTACGGGCAAGTAACAGGCTTTTCCGAAGACAAGCCTATAAGGGGACATCCCAATGGGAGTCTTAAATGCCGTGCGGTATGCCCATAGTGCATCATTGAGCTTACGTGACCAATCTTTACGGGTTATCCCCACAGTAGCCTCGAGTATATGTTTGATTTCGCGGTTTGATACCTCGACTTGGCCACTAGTTTGGGGATGATAAGGCGTGCCTATCTTGTGGAGAATCCCAGTTTTGCTCATAAGATTTGCAAAAGCTTTGTTAACAAAATGGGCTCCTCCATCAGATATGATTACCCTAGGTACACCAAATCTATTAAAAGTGTTATTTTTCAGAAATTTGATGACTTGGTGACCATCATTGGTTGGCAGTGCAACCGCCTCAACCCACTTGGACACGTAGTCGACAGCTACCAAGATGTAATGATTCCCATCAGATGTCGGGAATGGTCCCATGAAGTCAATACCCCATACATCGAAAATCTCAAGAGTGAGAATTCCTTTTTGAGGCATTTCATCCCTCTTGGAGATATTCCCTAGTCTTTGGCATCTGTCGTAAGTCTTAACAAACGCCCTGCAATCCTCGTAAATGGTAGGCCAATAGCAACCACACTCGAGCACTTTATGAGCTGTTCGAGTGGGACCATGGTGACCTCCATATTCCGATTCATGGCATTTTCTAGCGATTTGATAAGCCTCGTGCTCAGTTACACATCGTCGAATAATCGAATCTGCACAATGCTTGAAGAGATAAGGATCTTCCCAGAAGTAGTTGACTACGTCTCGGTTGAACCTTGCTTTATGGACCTTCTGCTGGAATGGTGGGATTATTCCACATGCTAAAAAGTTAGCAATGTCGGAAAACCATGGACAAGCTTTATCATGAAGGGGCAAAGCAAACAGTTGCTCATCCGGAAAATTTTCATTGACGGCTATCTCATTTTTATCATTTTCTATTCGAGACAAATGGTCAATAGCACCATTGTCTTTGCTTTTTCTATATTTTATTTTGATATCGAATTCCTGCAACAGAAGTACCCACCTGATTAATCGAGGTTTGTCATCTTGTTTGCTGAACAAGTATCTCAGTGTAGAGTGATCTGTGTACACTATGGTTTTCGTACAAATGAGGTACTTTCTGAATTTATCAAACGCGAAAACCACATCATAAATCTCTTTTTCCGTGATGGTGTAGTTGATTTGAGCTTCATGTAGGGCATGACTTGCGTAATGAATTACACAATGTTTCCCTTCCATATGTTGCCCAAGAACTGCACCTACGGCGAGATCACTTGCATCGCACATTACCTCGAAAGGTATTGACCAATCGGGTGGTTGCACTATTGGAGCAGAAATCAACATCTTTTTGAGCGTGTCAAAGGCTTGAACACACGCTTCATTTATTACGAAGGAATTTTCTTTACAAAGCAAGTTAGTGAGCGGCTTGGCAATTTTAGAAAAATCTTTAATAAACCTCCGGTAAAAACCGGCATGCCCTAAGAAACTCCTAACTGCATTTATTGAATTGGGTAATGGAAGATTGGAGATGACTGAGACCTTGGCTCTATCGACTTCGATGCCTGCGCGCGAGATGCGATGACCCAACACAATTCCTTCGGTAACCATGAAATGGCACTTTTCCCAGTTCCGAACTAGGTTAGTGTCCTCGCATCTTTTTAAAATTTTTGCAAGATTAGTCAAACATCCATCAAAAGTATTTCCATATACAGAGAAGTCATCCATGAAAACTTCAATGCATTTTTCGATAAATTCGGAGAATATAGACATCATGTATCGCTGAAAAGTTGCAGGCGCATTGCAAAGGCCAAAAGGCATGCGCCTGTACGCAAAAGTTCCATACGGGCAAGTGAAAGTAGTTTTATCATGATCTTCACTAGATATTACAATTTGAATATAGCCCGAATAACCATCCAAAAAACAGTAGTACTCCCTCCCGGCCAACCTCTCGAGCATTTGATCAATAAACGGCAAGGGAAAGTGATCCTTCTGCGTAGCGGTATTGAGCTTCCGGTAGTCGATGCAAACTCTCCAACCGGTCACTGGCCTTGTCGCCACTTCTTCTCCTCGTTTGTTAGTAGTTATGCACATCCCCCCACGCTTAGGTACTACCTGCACTGGGCTAACCCATTTGCTGTCAGATATAGGATAGATGATACCAGCATCTAAGAGTTTGATAACTTCTTTCGTTACCACTTCTTGCATGTGGGGGTTCAAACGCCTTTGGGGTTGCCTAGAGGGCTTGTACTCCTCTTCCATTAAAATTCTATGCATGCAAACAGAGGGGCTTATTCCTTTTATATCAGAAATGGTCCATCCAATTGCATGTACATATTTCTTGATAATGTCTACCAGAGCTTTTTCTTGTTCTTGTGTCAGCTTAGCTGACACAATTACCGGTAACTTTTTAGGTTCAGCGAGAAAAACGTACTTAAGATGATCCGGAAGTATTTTATGTTCAAGCTCTAGCGGACATTCAACGGAAGGCAGTAATTTGCGAGAAACGGATGGGGTGAAATATCAAATTTACCTTCACGACCCTGTGTCAGTACAGGGTCCACTACCTTGTCCCTAGTGCTCTCCTCCTCCTCCTGAGTGAATTCAACACCGTCGAATTTTTCAAGGTCCCCAGTTATAGGGTCCTCGAAGTGCACGGCATTGCAGCTTGGCTCGGCACCAGCAGGCATCAGTACCTGCTTTGAAACTTTGTCCGACATCACAGTCATAGAGTCTATGATCTCATCCTCACTCCTACCATCTATTACATCAAATTTGGAACAAGTTTCCTCAGATGGAAACTTCTGCAATTTGCCCATGTTGAAGTTCAGCTCTTCTTCTTCGACACGGAGCTTGATTTGGCTTGATCGAGCGTCTATCAGTGCACCACCTCTTGAGAGAAAGGGGTGGCCTAAGATCAGTGGCATTTCATAGTCCTCCTCAATGTCAAGAATGATGAAGTCGACAGGGAAGAGAGTCCCTCCCGTCTTTACGATCACGTCCTTCAGAACTCCGACTGGGTGGATGATTGACCGGTCCGCCAGTTGCAGTTTCATTGTAACTGGTTCAATTACTCCCAAGTGAAGACGTTTTGCCATGGCGAGTGGCATGACGTTGATGCTGGATCCCAAATCGCATAACCCTTTTCCAACATTGGTTTTTCCAATGTGGACTGGCAGTGTGATACAGCCTGGGTCTTCCTTCTTCTCCGGTAGCACTCTTTGGATTATGGCACTGCAGCTGCTGTTTAAAACCACCACTTCATCCTGCTCAAATTTCCTTCTCCCTGAAATCATTTCTTTAAGAAATTTAGCATAGACGGGCATTTCCGAAATCACTTCGACCAGGGGAATAGTGATCTCAACAGCTTTCAATCTTTCTAAAAAATTTTTAAATTTTTCATCTTGTTCCTTATTTTTAAGACGTGCAGGGTATGGCACCCTTGGCATGTACTTATTATTAACAATTTTTGGTGGCAAAGGGAAGGAAGTTGTACCTTCACCCGTACCCTTATCAGCTTCAACTGCAGCTTCAGTCTGCGAATTAGCTGCATCTGATTTGTCCTTCGCCAGTTCAATACTTTCTTCTCCTTCAATCTTTTCCTTTTCCTTCTCAACCTCCACTGAATTTTTTCCCTTTACAGCCTTTTTCTTTCCGGACCCAACATTCCCCTTCAGAGTCTTACCTCCCCGCAATGTGATTGCTTTACATTGCGGGTTGGTCTCAGTACTGCTCGGTAATGTTCCTTTCCCCCTGTTTTGCAGTTCTTTCGCCAGCTGAGTGACTTGTGTTTCCACATTCTTAATCGATTACTGCAATTGTTGGTTTATCTCCCTTTGATTGGAAATAAACTCGGTCATCATGTTCTCCAGACGAGATGGCGGCTTTTGATTGAACTGCTGGTTATGATCAGGTTGGGCTTGGAAATTCTGAAAGTTTTGGCCTTGATTTTGGTTGGGTCTTTGTTGGATGAGTGGCTGGAAATTCTGATTGTGATTTTGGAAGTTCTGTACTCTCTGTTGAACGAACCTTTGATTCTGTGGCCGGAAGTTTTGCTGTTGGTTTTTGTGGGCAAACTGGGTAGGCTGATTTGGCTGAGATAACAAATGCGCATTGAGTGCATTGTTATTTGAGTAGGATAGGTTGGGGTGGCGATTCTGGTATTTTCCGGCATAGTTACAGCTTTCGGTAGCTATCTGTTGGCATGTATCAATTGGATGTGGTCCCTGACACAGCCCGCAAACAGCTTCCGATTGCTGTGGTTGTGCTTGGCTTGAAGAAGCTCCTGGCTGTATATTACCTTTTCCTTTATCCTGACCCAGCTGAATCGCAGCTACCTATTCCTGTAATTTTTCGAAGTATGTTTTACTCTCACTTACAGCAAAAACATTTCTAGAGGAGTCAGCCTTTCTTTCATCAGTGTTCAGCACTGATCTGTTGACAGACATGGTCTCAATCTTTGCCCAGGCTTGGTCCATGGGCAAGTGGAGTAAGTGCCTTCCTCCAGCAGCATCTAGCATCATTCGCCATGAGTGGGTGAGTCCTCCGTAGAATTTTCGCAACTGTTCCCATGGTTGATTCCATGTTGGGGGCATCTCCTCAAAAGGTTGAAGAACCTCTCTTTGGCATCATAGAGTGACTCATCCGGTTTCATTTTGAATTCTCCAATTTTTGCTCGTCCTTCCTCCACTTTTGATTCAAGGAAGTATTTCAACAGAAAACTCCTCACCAGATCTGCCCATGTGCTTCTCTGATTGATAGGCAACGACTTGTACCAATCCCTGGCTCCACTAAACAATGAGAAAGGAAACAACATCAGTCTTATTGCATCAGGGGATACCCCCTGATTTTTGATCGTATCGCATAGCTCCAGGAAAGTTTGAAGATGATCATGAAGGTCCTCATGATTTGCACCACAAAATTGATTGTTCTGCACCAAATTATTTAGTGTAGGTTTCAGTTCGATATTACGTGCGGCAAATTGTGCTCTCCCGGGCCTGTTCAGATAAGGCTCCACAATAGGCTGCATGAAGTCAGCTGCTGCCTGCTGCTGCTGATTTCCTTGTTCCGCTTGATCTTGGTATTGCTGGTGGTAATTGAGATTTTGTTGGAACTTGTTGTCTGGCTCTTGAGGGTTGTTCTGAAATTGATCTTGATTGAAGGGTTGATTCTGGTATTGCTGGTATGGTATATTTTGGTTTTGGTTTTGGTTATATTGGTTTAGAGGTGGTGGCGGTTGTTGGTGGAATTGCTGGTAATGTTGCTGTTCCAGATTAGGTGGATTCTCCTCCTCGTTAACACGATTTGGATGTTCTACCATACCTCCATCAGCTCCATTGCCAGGGTGATTTGGTGGTTGATTATGGATGGGTGGTTGGTCTATGGGTAAGATCGGGGGAATGTCTTGGTTTTCTGCCATGTCAGATAAATCACTGCTTGTAGTTTCAGGTGAGGTACGAGTCCGTGCTTCCCGTTCCTTTCGCAATCTTGCTTGTGCTCTCAGCTGTCGAGCAGTCCTTTCTATTTCTAGATCGAACGGTAGCTCAGGCAATGTATCCTTCCTCCTTTGCATAAGCAGTTTATATCTTAACTTGACAGTACCTGCACAACCCCCAGGTTAGTAATGGTTCAATAGTATATACAAAAACTATCTTTGAGTAAATCAGGAGTGTAATTCTCTTGATAAACGACTGTATCCTCCCCGGCAACGGCGCCATTAAACTTTTGACAGATTTCCCACACGAGTATTTTTGAAATATATCCAGTTTGAATTTATTAAATGAAAAGAGTTTTGATTTATTGACGGGGTTTAAGGATATATTAAGATTTTCACGTTTTTATTACTCGTGTTAAGAAACTGTGGCCCGAAAGCGCACGGTGTCAAAAATTGCAGTAATTTATAGTAAGACCGGATCGTTCACTAGAGGATGTGCGATAGAAGCAGGGCCCACGTCGTTTACTAAGATTTTCCACTCGGTTACTCGTTTCAGGTTTTGCATTGGTTTCTAACAACTACTATACATAATTTAAACAAAGTTATGAAAGCAGTAAAATTATTCTACAAAGCATATTAAAATTATTCTAGAAAGCAATTAAATCTATTCTAAGAAAGCGATAAAAATTATGCTTAAGAAAGCGGTTAAAATTATTCTACGAAAGCAGATTTAAAAAGTGACAGAAGGGACAGGAAGGAAATAATAAAGATTGGACAAGATTCAGATGAAACATAATTAAAATTCCATTTTAATTACACAGATCTTTGGTTGGGATAATTCATCAGTTAGCTAACTCTCATGCTTTCTAACTATGTTCCCTTTAACAGACAGGTACTTACAGTCAGAATTTACATGCTCTTAAGACCTCAATTTCTAAGATACCACAGATTAATAACTCCCCCTGCCGAGGTATGTTATTTTTCCATAGTGAATAAGCAACACCTAACACATCATTAGTTGACATGCCAAGTACTCCTATCATCCCCCTTGTCACACCCAATAGTCTAGATAAAATCCCGAACTAATCCACAACTCTTAAACCTTACAACCGGCGGCCAACCTCTAATACTTACGAGTGACCTCTATAAAAGCATTTAAACGAAAGCGGTAAAGAAAGCAGTAAAGAAAGCATTTAAAAACCTATCACTCGGAAGCCTCAAAAGTTATCTCATTCTGTTAGCATAAAAGAGCTCCTGGTTTCGATGACCAGATGCAGATTTAGAACTTCCCAAATATCAGTAAGCCACAGGGCTTATAACATCCGGTTAGTTATGAGATACAAACTGAGTGGAACAGACCTGGGAAGATCTATTCCGAATGTACTCATTCAAGACTCAATTATAGGCTTTGGCGGAAGAAGATAGTAGTTAAAAGAATACTCAACCCCTACCTTAGAAATTAACCAAGGCCTACATGTTGTTCCTCTAGTATTATTTATCACATCTTATCCGAATCCAAGTGAACACTGATTCGATGCAATACTTAATAGAAGATTTCCAACACACAGTAATTTTGAGAAAACAATTGATATTTGAAAATCATTCCCTACACAGGTACTAGACTCTCAGTTAAAGCACAGATCCTTTCAGTCTAGATGAGACCTAATCGCTGACTCTGTTTCTAGTTTCCCGAAATCAACCCCCAGTAGAAGATGAATTAGTCATAACTGTGAATTTATCCCTTACTTAGATCCGGATTTTATAAAGTAATTTTTGCAGAAATTTATTATGCAGCATCTGATTTAAATCAAGACTTCTATGTCCAAGGAGAAGGATCCCCAAAATATTATAGACCACAATATCTACAAAATAATATCATGCATACATGTATATGAGAAATAAAATAAAATACCCCAAAATATATGGTGGGATTAAACAGAATTTGATACACAAAGATGGATTAGCCTTGAAATGAGAAGAATTGGCTAAAAGAGTGCCAGAAATAACTGGGGTTATCTGGACTGCAAACATCTGCCATCCAGTTCCCAATTATTCCAGATGGAATGGTTTTTAGACAGTAAGAAACCCTTAATGACAGTGATCGCTACCATCAAGAGTCCTACTATCCATGAGAGAGTAAAAACCCACATGTTTTCTTACTACAGTACTATTATAACAATGTTGATCGACACTGTTTAACATTACTGTGGCTCAAAATTCAGGTTGAAATTAAGATAAAGAGAAGAAACTATATCTAATTAGGAATTGGCTGAGTGGCTAATCGTTGTCCCCATGAAGGGACCTTTTTGCCGTAGCTTCCACTAATCACTAATCAAACCATGCAAAATAACGAGTAATAATTAATACACAGAAGACGAGTTAATCGTTATCCCGGTGAAGGGACCTTTTTGCCAACATTGATCTGTGATATCTCTTACTACCCGTTCATACACACAATTAATGAGAAAAGATGAAATTAAAAGAATGTTTTTTGGGTATTGTGTAAGTATCAATCACACAATAATTTAGACACTGATGGTTGAGATGTGTAATGGATAAAGTTAGGTGTGTTGGGCCTCAGCTCAATTCACCCATGCAACTTACACAACTCAGGAAGATAAAATATTTTTGGAGCTTTAAAATAGCGAGGGGAGGTCAATTCGGTCTACTGCAATATAAACCGAATTACCTATGCATGAGAAATGAAGTGTTATCTTACCCAATTAATCATAGTAAGGTTGGGAAATAACATCATCTAATTCGGTTTGTCAAGCAATTCGGTATAGACCGAATTGAACAAACCGAATTGATGGGGTTATCCCTTTACTCAAATTTGGCTAAGGCATTTGCTTCAAAAGGAGTGTTTAATTCGATTTACCAGGATAATTCGGTGTAGACCGAATTGGCAAACCGAATTGGTTAACAAAGAAAATAAACAAAGGCATGATCGAATTGCATGGGAACTTCGTGAGGATGTGAACAAACATTTTTATCATGCAATTCGGTCTTCATGGGCAATTCGGTATAAACCGAATTGCCTTAGACCGAATTACATGACATTTTCTCATGTGTATTTTTTATGTTTACAAATATCACTGCGGTTTCTAAGTTGATGTGGTTTATGATAGATGGGATTGACCCCATCACTCATTTCACATCAATGTCATCTCGCAGCCATACTTGTAAATATTTTGTGGTTATCCATAATCATGCATGTTCAGTGGATAAAAGCATGGAGTAAAACCTAAAGCTACAAACAAATAATTCAAAGAGTGAATAACCTAAAACAACTATAATTCTAAGAACATCATGCATAAAAGAATAAGAACACTTAAATTATCTAAGGCAACATAAACAAGAAATCTAAGCAAGGAAATTAAAATAAACCATGTAAACCTATTTCTAAGAAGCCTTAAATTAACTAAACACCTAAGAACACTTATTTGAGCTCTAAGGTATAAAAACACACCAAAAATCCACTTAACATGCATTTATTAAGAATGAAAGCCAACTAGAAACATATTAAATGTAACCTAGTTGGAACAAACATTCATTCTACCATATTTATTGCTAAAGAAAGCATTTAAAGAGTGTGAAACACATGAGCCAAAATCCATTTCTGGAAATTTTCTTTGCATTAAACACTTGAAAACAAAGTAAATAACCCAAAACCATCATTAGATTGAAGGTTGGGTTCATTCTAACTACAAAACATGTTAAAAATATGGAAAATGGCTACTCTAAGTGGTAGTAACAGCTTTACAAATTAAACTAACATCAAAGCACCAAAAACTAATCTAAAGTGCATAAAAATAATCTAACTAATCTACCTACCTAACCCTTAAGGGGTGAAGAACTTAGTACCCCTTGTCCTCTCTAAGTATTAGGGTTGGAACTGTATTATGTGTTCTGAGATATCTTCAGTGTTGGTGAGAATTGGCTTTTACACTTGTTCTTCAAAACCTTAGGCCCATCAGAGCCCATTAGCAATGGCATGCTTTTTCCACGTGCTCCTCAGCTTCATCTGGATGTATTTTGAATTTAATTCGGTCTCCACATGCAATTCGGTATAGACCGAATTGGTGGAAATCGAATTGCTTGAAGTCCTTCTTTCTTGATCTTTGGCTGGGATGTGGTCTTCAGTGTCAATTCGGTATAGTGTAGACCGAATTGATTTTGTCGAATTGCTCATGGTTCCTGCTTGGCTTCCTTGTCTTGAATCAATTCGGTCTATGCAATTAATTCGGTGTAAACCGAATTGCATAAACTGAATTGGGTATCTTGCTTCTCCTCTCAACACTTGGTCTATTATTCCTCTTTATTCTTCAGCAATTCGGTCTATATGGGCAATTCAGTGTAGACCGAATTGCCTAGACCGAATTGCCTTTCAACACTTGGCCAAAAATTTCATTTTTGTGGGTTTTTCATTCTTTTTCCCATCTTTTTGATTTTTGTGGGCTATTTTATTCTTTTGCCCATATTTTCATTCCTTTTTTCTTTTCTTTTTCCTTTTTTCATGTTTTTGGATTTTTCTAACACAACTACAATTAAAATTGCATATTTTTGTGTTTTTAATTACCAGCTTATTGTTTTTACAAACTCGGATTAATTTGTCGAATTCAACTGCTTTCTTATTAAAATAAGATGGGAATACGATCAAAATGTCCGTCTTAGACACGGAAATGGATTGGAAATAATGGACAAGTTTGGCCATTATCACCCACTTCCAACTCGGGATTTCCAATGGTTGCATCAATCCTAAGGGTTTTTGTCGCACGGTTTTGACCTTTTGGCACGTGAGGCATCTCGCTACAAATTCTGCCACTTCCTTCTTCATCCTCGGCCACCAGTAAATCTTCCTCAAATCCTTATATAATTTGTTGCCTCCAGGGTGAACCGAGTAAGGTGTGTTATGCCCTTCTTCCATCAATCTTTGTTTTATCTCCACGCATTTCTGTGGTACACACCACCTTCCCTTGAAACGAATGCTTCCATCCTCATGGATAGCAAATCCTATCGCCTTCCCATTGGCAATGTTCTCCTTAATCCTTTCCAACTTTGTGTTGCCCGGTTGGGCGAGTTTGATCTCGTCAAATATGGTCGATTCGACTACCATTGCGTTGACCACTTCATTTACAGTGCCCGAATGCACTAGCTCTAAGCTCAATCTTGCCAAGTCCATATACAATGCCGGCGGAATCACCAACGAATTCGCCACATGTTGGGACTTCCGGCTTAAGGCATCGGCTACCACGTTGGCCTTCCCTTTGTGGTAAGAAATTTCAAGATCATAGTCCTTGATTAGTTCCAACCACCTCCGTTGCCTCAGATTTAACTCCTTTTGAGTGAATATGTATTTGAGGCTTTTGTGGTCAGTGAACATCCGACACTTTCTGCCATAGAGGTAATGTCTCCATATTTTCAGAGCGAACACGACTGCCGCCAACTCCAAGTCGTGTGTCGGGTAGTTCGTTTCATGAGGTTTCAATTGACGCGATGCATATGCAATGACTCTCGAGTCTTGCATCAAAACGCATCCTAGACCTTCCTTCGAAGCGTCACTGTAAACCTCGGAGTCACCATTCTCTGATGGTAGTGCTAATACGGGTGTAGTGGTGAGTCGCTTTCAGTTCTTGAAACGCGGACTCACACTCACTGGTCCGGTCGTATTTCACCCCTTTCTTCAATAGCTGGGTCAACGGGCGTGCGATTTTCGAGAAGTCCTTCACAAATCGCCTATAATAACCAGCTAGTCCAAGGAAGCTCCGTATTTCAGTTGGACTCGTCGGCGATACCCATTCCGTCACGTACCGCCGAAATTTTTGCCTGATCCACTGAAACTCCAGTGGCGGATACTATGTGCCCAAGGAATGCTACTTCCTTCAACCAAAAGTCTCATTTGGATAGTTCTCCATAGAGTTGGTTCTTGCGCAAAATCCCTAACACTTGGTGCAAATGTTGGGAATGCTCCTCCTCGGTTCTCGAGTAGATCAGGATGTCATCGATGAACACCACGACGCATTGATCTAACAATTCTCTAAATACATTGTTCATGAGGTTCATGAACATTGCAGGTGCATTTGTTAACCCAAAGGATACTACTGCGAACTCGTAGTGTCCATAACGAGTTCAGAACGCCGTCTTCGGGATATCCTTCTCGGCAATCCTCAGCTGGTGATAACCGGGTCGCAAGTCGATCTTTGAGAACACCGACGCTCCCTTCCATAGATCAAATAAGTCCTCAATCCTCGGTAATGGAGACTTGTTCTTGATGGTCACTTGATTGAGTCCTCTGTAGTCGATGCAAAGGCGTAGTCCTCCGTCCTTCTTTTTAACAAATAAGACCGGCGCTCCCCACGGGGACGTACTTGGTCTTATGTATCCTTTCTCCATCAACTCTTCAAGTTGTTCCTTTAACTCTTTCATTTCCAGTGGCGCCATGCGGTAAGGAGCCTTTGAAACAGGTTCCGTTCCCAGAATGAGATCTATCGTGAATTCAAGATCTCTCTCAGGTGGCATACCAGGGATGTCTTCAGGAAATACGTCCGGGTATTCTCTTACCACTGGGAAGTTGTCAACCTTGCTCTCTTCCGCCTCAAGGTTGTGAACGTAGCATGCATACAACGCGTATACCTTACGCATTAAGCAATGAAGCTTGAGAGCGTTAACAACCTTGTTGCTCCTCTTAGGGGGTTGAGAGTAAAAGATGACTCTCTTTCCCCTACCTTTCAACAAGGTGATCTTCTGCTTCTGACATTCTATCACTGCTTTATACCGGTCAACCAATCCATTCCTAGTATAACGTTGAAGTCCCTTAAATTAAATTCTACCAAGTTTGCAAAGAATTCTATGTACTTGATAACTATCGGAATTCCGTTATAACGTCTAGAGCATGATACTACTTCTCCTGAAGGTAGTTGAATTTCTAAGTTAACCAGTTCGCACTTAGGTAGATCTAGTTCAGGTAAGACTCTTGACGATATAATCGAACAACTAGCTCCTGAGTCAAACAGAACTTTAAGGGGTGTACTTGAAATATGAAACGTACCTGCCATCACGTCACCCTGCATAGGCACATCTGCTTGGTTGATAACATTCAATCGCCCCATTGGCCGTCCTTGATTGCCCTACTAATCCCGGTTCGGGTTCTGATTCTGTTGCTGATTTGGATTCTGTGGAGGGCGTTGATTTTGGTTGAAATTATGATTTTGAGGGGGTCTGTACACTTGATTGTTACCGTTCCGCCCATTTTGATTACGAGGCTGTGCTGGCCCCGTAACCAAGTCCTCCCGCTGGGTGATGTTTTCAATTCGAGTCCGGCACTCATTCACCCGATGACCAAGTCGACCACACCGGTAGCATGCGCCCTGTTGGGGGCATCCCCTAGTCAAGTGAGGTCTCCCACATCTTGGGCATGGTGGCACAGGGTTACCTTGGAAAAAGGTTCTCCCATCATTTCCCCTATTGTTGTTCTGAGGGGGTCTGTTCAGGCCTCCCCGAAAGTTGTTTCCTCCAGAATTGTTACCGGATCGGCTATCCCTGTTCCTATTATCTTGTCCCTGAGGTCCCCGGCTGGACTCTCCACTCATCCTCCTCTTCAGTTGTTGCACCCTTGCGACAGCCACCGCACGATCATACACTGCTTGCAGGTCCTGGTAATGCACGCCAGTGATCACTTCCCGTATGGTCAAGTTCAACCCCATCTCGAATTTTTGTGCCTTCTCTACGTCTTTCGGTACTAGTCTTGGTGCGAAGCGCACCAACTCCTTGAATCGAGTGTAATACTCTTGTACAGTCTGCCCGCCTTGTTTTAATGACAAAAACTCCTCGTACATGGCCGCCTTCGTACTCAGGGGGTAAAATCGGTCCCTGAGCAGTTCCATCATTTCAGTCCATGAATAGGGCTCCTCGTCCTCTCGTATCTTTCCCTGGGTGGCTTGCCACCAGTCGTCTGCTTCACCTTCCAAGTAGTATGAGACTACATGCACCTTTTCCCCTTCCGGGCACTTAACAGCGCTTAACAACTTGTCGAAGGTCCTAATCCACTCCTCTAGTTTTGCAGGGTCTTCCTCGCCAGCATAATACGGCGGGTGGTATGGGTTCACCATTGCTAGGTAATTAGTGCGAGCCTGTGGTGGAGGTGCCGCAGCCGCTTGGCCCTGGTTCACCTGCGCGTTCCCTAGCGCAATGAGAACCTCTTCTAGAGTGCGTAGGCGATTACCCATGTTGTTTGGTATAGGGCCTGCTGGCTCTTCCTGAGCGTGTACACCCACGTTTGGTATCGGCATGTCGGGTTGCCTAGGTATTTCGTTGGTATTGGGAGGAATGGGCTGGACGCGCGGTCTCCCTCTCGGTGCCATTCTGTTGCAAGAACAAGTGATTTAGATTTTAAGGAAAATATAATAGATGGTTTCTATAATGATTTTCTTTTAATAAGCGGTATTAGTGGATTTTTTTTTCGAAACCCCAGGGTCTAGGGTCTCAGGGTTTAGGGTTTAAGGTACCCTTGTTTGATTGTTATCTCTTTATTAAATACATATATGTTGTTGGGACTCGAGGTACTCGTTAATCAGTCTTATCATAAGGTTGATCACGTTCGCGTTCGGTTCGGCCATCTAATGTCAACAAGGTAGGTTAGAGTTAGAACATGCCAAATGTAAAGTTAGGAGATGCAAAAATTTAAATCTTTATGCAAGTATGCATATGCAATCCCTCCAATGAGTTTTAATTTATACATGCATTTATTTATCCATGGGTTTTAAAAATAATTTATCCTCATGCATAATCTAGAAATAAGGAAAAAGGTTTGGGCCACTATATTGGGCCAAAAGTAATAAATTCTTGGGCTCAAATAAAAATATAGGTATTGGGCTAAGAAAAATATTTGGGCTTAGTAAATAAAAATATTGGGCTAAAATTTTTGGGCTCAAAAAAATTAAGATTTTAAATAAATAGTAAGTAGAATGATTGAGCCAAAAACTTGGGCTCAAAATAATAGTTTAAAATAATAGTGGTTTTAAAGAGTAATAGTTTTAAAATAATATTGGTTTAAAAATAATAATAATAGATTTTAAAAATATTCGGGGCTCTTTTTAAAATGATAGCTTTAAAATATTCCGGGCTCTGATACAATCCTGTAACACCCCGGATTTGATAACTCAGGCCAGGATGCCACCGCCACACCTCCCTAGCAAGACACGAATTTTCCGAGCTTGCTAAAGAGATGCAAGGCTATGGGTATTGAAAAGAGTTTTTTTTTAAAAATAAGTCCAGAATTGCTAAAAAAATAAAAATAATAATAATATAGTGTAATATCATCCACACATGATAATAATAATAAGTTGCAGCGGAAATAAAATTTATGCAGCAGAATTTAAAATATAGGGCCGACATGGCCAAAACACGGGTTAAACAGGCCCGTTCATACAAGTCATGTAAAATAATTAACTAAATGTCCAAAATGATCCCCCAATGCATGATCATGCTCCGTACCCTATAATAGAAAGATAAACAACGGTTTTTATCAGTATTATAAAATACTGAGTAAGTCAATCCTAGCTTAGCAATAAAGGGGTTTTAATTTTAATAATTAAGATTATACTTCTAATCATGCATACAAAATATTTTATTTACCAATTTAAAAAAAAAATAAGAATTTAATTTGCATACTTTAAAGACACATTTAAATTTCATGAATAATAATAATCTAAGCATGGGCCATTAATTTAAACATGAATTAAAAGCATGAATAATGACATAAATAAATAAATAAAAATCTAAGCATTTTAATTTTCCCCCGTTACACCACCATCTCAACAATATTTAATTTAGCCGGCAATCCGGCGGCCGCAGCCAATTTTGTAAGTGTCATTTAGCCGGTGATCCGGCAGCCTCAGCCAATTTCGTCATTTTTCATTTAGCCGGTAGCCCGGCGGCCGCAGCCTATCCTTGCTATCTCGTCGCAAAGCTGCAAAAATAGATATTAGTCCTACGTCACAAACAAGAATAAATGTAGTGTGGTGAGTAGGGTCGTCTCCCAAGGGATGCAAACAAGGATTTAATAAATTGATTATTTATAAAATAAATATAGATATAAAAGGGGGGATTTTCAATATCAACTAACCCTAATAATAATAATAAAACCAAGACTAAGCTAAGAATGCAAAAGACAGGTTTTTCAAACTCCAATAATCAAGAAATCTAGCTCGGGCATGAATTTTCATTTGAGACATATGAATTGATCATCAACCATAAACAATGTTCATTTATTCAATGGATAAATTGGTTATAATTGCTCAACACGCGTTCACAATCAACTTTTCCATACTTTGTCATTAGCCAAGGTACGACCGTTAGCTAATTCCCTAATTAAACGAGAACCCTAGGTACGACCATAGGATTTACAAGTTCAACAGCATTACACACAAGAAAAGCCCAATTCAATATAACAAAATTCCTACGAGGACATGTTCAATATTGATTCCAATTCCCTCTAGAGGGCTATCCACTAGTTTACTACTCCAATCAAATTCCAACACAATTACCGATGAAGAAACTCAATATAGCAATGAATCCCCAAATTAATATCTGGCCACAATATTAATCCAAGAATTCTAATCTTTCAACATAGAGAAATTGGAAATACCCAGAACAAAATGAACATTCAATTAAAACTAAATCAAGTTTCACAATTACATAATCCCAAAATCAATTCAATCCCAAACTAGACAAAATATCTACTCACAATCCATAATAATTCCAACAAAACATGAAAGGTTCAACATCTCAAATTAATCCAAGGTTTTGAACAGAAATTCACCCAAAATATGGACTGAAATTCGCCCAAGGCTGCTGTCCCAACACCCCTTGCTGCTGTTCGCCCGAGAAGCTGCTGCTACTGTCCGGAAAATGTCCAGAATTACGCTGCTTGGCTGCTCCAGAACAGGCGCTGCTGCTGTCCCAATTTTCCTCTAATACCCAATGGAATTGAGTGTTGAGATGTATCAGGATTTGTGAAGGTTTTTGCTGGAAAGAGTAACGGGACTTGGGAGTATGGAATCTGGAATTCTGCTCTCGTCTGAATCTGTATCTCTGTGTCTGTGTGTTGAAGTCGTTTCTTATATTACTCCCCAGGACCGACTTTCTCTCCCACGTTTTATCGTGTTCTGCCTTTCCAAATCTGCCAAATTTTTTGTTTCTCTCTCTCCAAGATATAAGAATTAAATCCCTTTGCCAAATGATGCCCATACTCTTCAAATCTTTAATTTAATACCCCAGGGATTTATTTGCAATCTGAGACACTTTTAGATGGGCTCTACAGTTGCGAACCGGACCTTAGGCGTGGGCACGCCTAACACTTGAAAATGGGCTATCCAAGCATGAAAATGCACATTCTCTACAAATTCACACATTTCACAAAATTAATCAAATTCAAATCATTTTTACCACAATCCACAAAATTGTAGAGTTGAAATATGTACAAAATATCCATAAAATATAGCATATATCAACTCCCCACACCTAATCCATGCTTGTCCTCAAGCATATATCAAAACCAAATCAAAAGTGCATGCCAAACCAAGTATCATTTAACCATGTCAAAGTTTCATCAAAATCAAGGTATGCAAAGCCAACCATCCACACAAAATGGGAAAATATATAAAGAGATCACTCACCCTCAAGTGTTTAGGCTAGATTTCACTCAATACGCATAGAGAACTATCAATCCCTTAGGCTTGCTATCAAATCACAGTAAATTCACATCTCAAATAAGAACATGATGCTCATAATCAAAGGGTCTTTATTAGTGTTGTAACGGGGCTAAGGTTGGGGTAGGAAAATATGGAACATGTAGGTTAAAAGGAATTGAGGAAATTGTCTAACCATCAAAACATGCTACGAAACATATGTTGCACAAACTCTCTTTGACAGCAATGATCATGCTGCTCTCAAGATAAAGAATTACAACTTGCAGCTATAACACAAACAAGTCTGCCTCTCTCTTTTTTTCTTTTCTTTTCTCTTTTTTTTTTGGTGGCTTTCAATAGCTTGGTACGTTTATTAGAGGAATTCCATTGTCTGCAAATTGCAGACAGAACTTCAACTCTTCGTTCATAACACTCCGGTCAAAGGAACACGTTCCAAGCTACTTATTTCCACTGCCCGTATTTTTCTTTTTTTCTTTTTTATTTTCACAGGGCTTTTCTTCTTCTTTTTGTTTTTCTTTTTTTTTTTAGAGAGAGGCAGTACAATTACATCGGACACAAAAGCTCAATTAACTCACATCAAGTGCAACCTCTAAACAAAATCACATGTAATGATGTTTAAGCAAATTTCCCCATGTTCCTAGGGTTCAAATAAGTGTATGGCCATAATCAAAGAAAAAGGTCTCATAGGCTAAGGGGTTAAACATGAACCAAGATAAATGGATATATCATCAATAGGCTCAACATGGTTCACTAGGGGATAAGCATGGGTGAAGGGGAAAAAAACAAGGCCAAAATGGGGTAATCCTAGTGCCCTTATCATTTTATTTGCATCAAGATTAACATTTGAGAGTAGAATCAATTATGTATACTCAAGCAAGTTCTAGAAAATCAAGTCTCATGCATTTCACACAACAAAAAATTTGAGCAAATATGTGATGTGTATTTATTTATTTATTTTTCTTGCTCAAAGAGGCTCAAATAGCTCATTTAGGGTTAAATGATAGAAGCTAAGCATACCTTTCAATTAAGTCCACTAAGAACATGACAAACTCTACCAAAGTCAAGCAATGCACATAAAAACTTGGCAAGATAAACGCAAGAGGACTAGCTAGGAAGTTCAAAAATTCATGTAAGCATAACCTAAAACCACTCCCCCACACCTAAATCATGCAATGTCCCTATTGCAAAATAAAGATGAAATTAAGAGAGGGTGATAGACACTTCCCTGGATTAGATCGTGGCGCCCGTGGTGCCAATTGCCATCTTTCCAAAACTTGCCATTGAAGCTTGCCCGGTGGATCGGGCGTTTGAAATTCCTTTCAAGTTGGAAACAATGTGGAACCTTTGGAGATGGTGTATTGGATTTCATGTCCCATTATCAGATCTGCAAGCAGAAAATTCCCACAAACAACCAAGTAGAACAAGAGCAACACAATCTAGTAACTAGAAACAAATCACAATCCAAGTAACAGTGAAGCTCAGAATCTCCTATGTATCAATTGACAGTCTTTAGGAAAAAAAAATCAATTTCATACTGTGCAGCCTAACTTCAAAAATCAATTGACAGTATCGAACAAACACTCTTTGCTCAATTCAAGAATAGGTCCAAACCATGAAATTTATGCTTTCAAATTAAGAACGGAGTGAAGCACAATAAGAGAATGAGAACTTCCCTGAATTTGGAGAAAACGGCAAAATCGATTGGGGCTTTTGGAACCCTAGCAGCGGCGGTGGACAGAGGGCGGCGCTGGTGGTGTGTGGCGGCGGGAGCGAGAGGAGGCAGGGGCGGCGCATCAGGGGGCAGCGGCGGTGGACAGAGGGCGACGCTGGTGATGAGGAAAAAAAATGGTGGTGCCGGTCGGTGGTGCGGCGGCGGCGTGATGGTGGCGGCTGAGAGGGAGAGGCGAGAGAGAGCGAGAGGAGGGTGGTGGGTGGTGACTTTCGAGAGAGATTTGGGGAAGAGGGGAGGAGACGGGTCTGTTTCTGTTAGGGCTTTTAGTGGGGTTTGAATTTGGAAGCTGATTTTGCCCCAAGTCCTCATCAATATTCAGTCTATTTTTCTCTCTTGAGGGTGCCCACGCACAAGGCTCTTATTTAGACTGGTGGACTTCCTTCCTTCCACTCCAATACCAGTGTATATTGACTCCTTGGGCGTGCCCACGCACAAGGCTTCTAATTACTCTGTTTCTCCATCTCTTTTCCTTATGTAGTCCAGTATGAATTTCAGTCTTAAGCATGCCCACGCACAACACCAATTTTTGCTCTGCCACTTCAAAGGTCCTGAAATCAAATAGTATGAGCCAAAACCAATGAAAACTTTATTAGACTCAATTTAAGACTAAAAACTCCAACTAAGAGAATGGAATTAAAATAAAATCACTTGGGTTGCCTCCCAAGAAGCGCCTTTCTTTTACGTCTTTGGCTAGACTTAGCTTCAATTTCCAACTTAAAACTTTCCCCATTGGGATTTATTGGAGTCGTAAACTCCACATCTTTTCTTCTTAAAACCTCTGTAATATGGCTTAAGTTGGAAGCCATTTACAATCAACTTGCTCATGGTGGAACTTCGGGTTGTCATTTCATCAAAAAAGTCAATATTAGTCATATCAAACGGACCAAACCCACTGGAACAATGCTTACCTCGATCAAATATTGAATGAGATCTACAAAATGTCCTACCATTTCTTTTTATAAGTGGTGGATCTTCCTTGTACATCTTGTCATTCCCTTGCATCTCATTCCCCACTTCCTGCACATTTTGGTTAAGAACAATATTCATACTACACACAGAATTAGATTCCACATGATTTACATTCTCAAAAGTATTGAACTTAACCTTCACACCATCAAATTCCATAGTCAATGTTCCATTCTCCACATCAATTTTTGTTCTTGCAGTATACATAAATGGCCTACCAAGTATGATAGGTGAAGGATTTCGACATTTTTCATCATTCATATCTACTACATAGAAATCAACAGGAAAAATTAAATCATTTACTTGCACTAGGACATCTTCCACCATGCCTTCAGGATATGCATTTGTCCTATCAGCTAGTTGAATGATTATTCCAGTTTCTTTCAATGGCCCAATATTCAGTGAATTATATGTAGATTTAGGCATGACATTAATCGATGCTCCTAAATCTAACATGGCCTTTTCAATATCCATCTTACCTATCTTACATGGCAATGCAAACATACTAGGATCTCCAAATTTTTGAGGTAATTTGCGTTGAAGGACTGCTGAAACACTCTCCCCAGCTAAGATCTTCTCATCCCCTCGCAGCCGTTTCTTCTTGGTACATAAATCTTTTATGAACTTGGCATAGCGAGGTACATGCTTTATTGCATCAAGTAGAGGGATACTCAAATCCAAGTTTTTGAACACTTCCAAGATCTCCTTGTCTTTGTCCCCTTGTTTCGGTTTTGCAAACCTGTGAGGGAAAGGGGCTGGGTTAGAATATGTTTGAACTGGAGAATTCAAAACTACCTTAGATGAGTTTTTCGCTTCTTCTTCTATCTCCTTTTCAAGCACTTCATCGGCTTTATCATTGAAATTGATAACCCTTGGACCTTCCAACTCCTTGCCACTTCTCAAGGTTATGGCACTAACATTACATGGGTTCATGCTAGTTTGTGCAGGTAGCTTTCCTTTCTCACGCTCTCTAGACTCTCGAAGCTCAGCCATAACTTGAGCCATTTGATCCTTCAAGTTCTTCACACTCGCCATAGTTTCCTGCTGGAATTGCAAAACACTTGAAGCAATAAATTTAACCATGTCGTGCAAGGAACTACCTGGAGCAGGGGTGTGAGGTGGTTGTTGTTGTTGTTGTTGATGCTGTGGATTGGGTTGGAAACCGGGTGGTGGTTGCTGTGGATAGCTAACTTGCTGATTTCCATACCTCAGCTTTGGGTGATCATGCCACCCCGGATTGTAGGTGTTGCAATATGGATCATAGGTCCTTTGTGGCACAAAATTAGTAGCATTGACAGAAACCTCATCCCTCAATGTAGGACAAGCATCAGTAGGGTGCTCAATGTTGGAGCAGATGCCACATGCCTTAACAGGAACAGTACCTATAGCAAGTTTTCGAACAAAAGAGGTTAGCTCAGTGAGTTGTTGTTTTAATGAATTTACCTCGGTGGCCTCTTTCACTGCCACAGTCTCTCGTGGCCCAAATTGTTGAGAATTCATGGCCATATCATTTAACAACTGCCATGCCTCCGTTGGAGTTTTGTTCATCAGTGCACCACCACTCGCAGCATCAATGATCATCCTATCCATAGCAGTTAGCCCTTCATAAAAATACTGGATTAGTAATTGTTGAGAAATTTGGTGTTGAGGGCACCTAGTAATAAGTTTATTAAATCTATCCCAGTATTCATATAAGGACTCCCCTGTTGCTTGCTTGATTCCACATATTTCTTTTCGCAAGTTGGCAGCTCGAGATGCAAGAAAATACTTCTACAGGAATCTGCGCTTCATGTCATTCCACGTGGTAATACTCCCTGCTGGAAGGTTGAAGAGCCAGTCCTTCGCAGCATCCTTCAGTGAAAATGGGAAAGCCCTCAGCTTGATCTGATCCTCAGTGACACCAGGGGGCTTCATGCTTGTACAAACCACATCGAACTCCTGCAAATGTTTATGAGGCTCCTCACCTGACAAACCATAGTATGCAGGCAAAAGATGGATTAGTCCAGTTTTTAGCACAAAGTCAGTGTGATTAGCTACAGTAGGGAAAGTGATACACAAAGGCTGTTGAGCCAAATCAGGAGCTGCTAGCTCCCTTAATGTCCTTTGCTGTGCCATTTGTGCCTGTGGAAGATCAACCGTCTCCTCTAGCTCCTTGCTATCCTCAGAATCCGATGAGCTAGAATCCTCAGCAATTTGCACTGCTAAGCTTATCAGTGGTGGTAGAACGGCTGCTTTTTCTGCTCTCCTTAGCTCCCTAGCTTCTTTCCTCAAACGACGTGCAGTCTTTTCAATTTCAGGATCAAAATCTTTTTCAGCACCAGGTTCTGTTCGAGGCATAAACTAGTAAGCCAAAAATAAACAATAATATATATAATAAAATAGAAAAAAAATAAAATAACCAAAGTATCCAAATCCTTAATGGCGTCCCCAGCAACGGCGCCAAAAATTGCTAGCTCGTCGCAAAGCTGCAAAAATAGATATTAGTCCTACGTCACAAACAAGAATAAATGTAGTGTGGTGAGTAGGGTCGTCTCCCAAGGGATGCAAACAAGGATTTAATAAATTGATTATTTATAAAATAAATATAGATATAAAAGGGGGGATTTTCAGTATCAACTAACCCTAATAATAATAATAAAACCAAGACTAAGCTAAGAATGCAAAAGACAGGTTTTTCAAACTCCAATAATCAAGAAATCTAGCTCGGGCATGAATTTTCATTTGAGACATGTGAATTGATCATCAACCATAAACAATGTTCATTTATTCAATGGATAAATTGGTTATAATTGCTCAACACGCGTTCACAATCAACTTTTCCATACTTTGTCATTAGCCAAGGTACGACCGTTTGCTAATTCCCTAATTAAACGAGAACCCTAGGTACGACCATAGGATTTACAAGTTCAACAGCATTACACACAAGAAAAGCCCAATTCAATATAACAAAATTCCTACGAGGACATGTTCAATATTGATTCCAATTCCCCCTAGAGGGCTATCCTCTAGTTTACTACTCCAATCAAATTCCAACACAATTACGGATGAAGAAACTCAATATAGCAATGAATCCCCAAATTAATATCTGGCCACAATATCAATCCAAGAATTCTAATCTTTCAACATAGAGAAATTGGAAATACCCAGAACAAAATGAACATTCATTTAAAACTAAATCAAGTTTCACAATTACATAATCCCAAAATCAATTCAATCCCAAACTAGACAAAATATCTACTCACAATCCATAATAATTCCAACAAAACATGAAAGGTTCAACATCTCAAATTAATCCAAGGTTTTGAACAGAAATTCACCCAAAATATGGACTGAAATTCGCCCAAGGCTGCTGTCCCAACACCCCTTGCTGCTGTTCGCCCGAGAAGCTGCTGCTACTGTCCGGAAAATGTCCAGAATTGCGCTGCTTGGCTGCTCCAGAACAGGCGCTGCTGCTGTCCCAATTTTCCTCTAATACCCGATGGAATTAAGTGTTGAGATGTATCAGGATTTGTGAAGGTTTTTGCTGGAAAGAGTAACGGGACTTGGGAGTATGGAATCTGGAATTCTGCTCTCGTCTGAATCTGTATCTCTGTGTCTGTGTGTTGAAGTCGTTTCTTATATTACTCCCCAGGACCGATTCTTTCTCTCCCACGTTTTATCGTGTTCTGCCTTTCCAAATCTGCCAAATCTTTTGTTTCTTTCTCTCCAAGATATAAGAATTAAATCCCTTTGCCAAATAATGCCCATACTCTTCAAATCTTTAATTTAATACCCCAGGGATTTATTTGCAATTTGAGACACTTTTAGATGGGCTCCACAGCTGCGAACCGGACCTTAGGCGTGGGCACGCCTAACACTTGAAAATGGGCTGTCCAAGCATGAAAATGCACCTTCTCTACAAATTCACACATTTCACAAAATTAATCAAATTCAAATCATTTTACCACAATCCACAAAATTGTAGAGTTGAAATATGTACAAAATATCCATAAAATATAGCATATATCAATCCTCCATACCCAGTACCACTCCGTCGAGCCTCGGGTAACCCATACGGATACACCCGAGAGGGTAGACCCAAAATAAGATGCCGTTTTGGCAATAGTTCTCATATTTCGCGCGGGGTCACCATCGTCCATAAAGGCACGAAGTAAATAGTTAGGAGGGCACCCTGCAGAGCACTCACCCACTAATTTTATTTAATCAATGTAACCGATATCGTTTCAACTTTAGTGTAACGGGATTTTCAAAGATATAACAGATTTCGATCGTTTGTTTAGAAATTTCAAGATCTCACAAGTTAAAACCGTTTGATGTCACAGTTTGCGCCTTTTCAGTTTAAAAATTCAATACAAAGGCGATTGATCTGAAATTTTCATAGTATCTCAAAAACATCCCAACGAACAACTTTCATGCTTCGAGTTTTTCGGAAATAAGAATTGAAGCATGTCAAATATCCAGTTTTCTACACAAACAACAAGCTGTCAGGATTCAGGTTCGCCACAGTTTCAAAATCCGATTTTTCGACACATCAAATGGACTCCAAAAATTCTGAAATTTTATGGACACATACAAGACATTATTACCTACAACTTTTGTTTACATCACAAAGATTAGTTCAGACTAGAAATGGTAGAAATATGCTCATCAAGTTCGGTTAAGTGAACTGTCAATTTTTGAAAATTCCTTAATAACGCAGAATATGTCCGACACGATTTGGGGTATCAAAACTAGATGAAAATATCTGAAATTTTTACACAGTATAGCTTAAGATCTTAGGATCAAAATCTTAGTTTTGAATTTTTCCGTTTGAACACTCGAAGTAAGAGTTTTGGTCGGATTTCAGAAAACACCTAGATTGGGGTTTTTAGGTTCGATTTTAACGTTTCGTTTTAGATCCAATATTTCGGACGCCCTTAAACCAACTATATTGATATGGAAGGTATTGACTTACAGTAGGTGAGTTCTTGAACGTCCTAGGGTCGATCGATTCGTCCAAAATTGCCACGGACGGATCTACGCAACGCGTTCTCCTTCTCCTTTGGCCACGAACGTGTTTGCAAGTAAAGATCCGCAAGTTAGAATGATGGTTATATTCTTAAAACAATAAGGAAACCTGATTTACATCTTACCAACAATTCAAAGCCTGCAATCCTTGATCTACACACTTCTTTGATCGGATTTGGTTGCCGGAAAGTCGTTGGAAAGTCGTCGGAAGGTAAGAACTTGTGTTTTTGATTTTTGGGAGAGTTTGGGATGAAACAAGGGTGTTGAAAGCCTGATAATGGGGTGGGAGATCTGTCAATCTCGACTTTATTGACCTTCCACCGACTGGGATCGGATCTCCAGAATTGGGGCCGCAAAATTTCGGCAATAAATCGCTGGAATCGCTAGTTGGCAGTTGCCTGCTGCTCTGGAGCGGTGTCGGCGCAGTTTTTGGGCAAACTCCGCGCGGAGACCGCGCGGCTCCGGCCTGGGCTGCTGCCTGGGCCGGGTCGTGCGATCCGTCGGGACTTTTCTCCTCTCTTTCGGACTTCTGTTCTCCTACGTTTTCGGGTTCGATTTTTCGGGTCGTTCTCGGATTATGATTCCTATCTTAAATTTATTTCGACTCAAATAAATTTCGTATTTGAAATCTTGAATCCGTCGAGTTTGAATTCGTCGGCTTTTGGCTCCAGTGTAATAATTCATCTAATTAAATTATTTGCGACTTCACGGGTTCTTGGAATTAAAAATCTTTTCTTTCTTGAATTTAATTCCATTTCTTTTGACTCGATTCATGGAATGTCTTCGGCTTCCTTTCCCTCTTTTTATTCCATTTTGAATTTTTTTAATCTATCGGTGTTTCATTTCTGAGCAATAATTTGTTGCGAAAAATTATTTTCTTCTTCTCGGAGATATTTCGACCTTGATTGGATTAAGAAATAATTTTATTCCTTTGGTCTCCGCTAAAAATCTCGGGTATTACAGTCTACCTTCCTTAAGAATCAACTTCGTCCTCGAAGTTGCGCGACTTATTGTTCGATTGATTGATTGATTGGTTGTTGATTGTTATTATTTGACTGAACCCAGAATTGAAATTTTCAAGTTGCCTACGTACCCTGTGAAGGGATCAAGTCATTACGTAGTTCAAAACAATTTGAATTTGTTTATTTGGGATACAAAATATTCGGGTCGTTACAGTTAGAACTCTAGAATGATGAAGGTTGCCAAGCCAACAAAACTCCACAATCCTTAAGATATGCTCACTATGTGGGAGAACTTTGAAGAATAGAATGGGTAGTGAATTTGGCTAATGAGATGGATGAGATTGGTGTGTTTGAAGGCTAGAAACTCCATCTATTTATAGGCTAAGATTTGAACAATTGAACATGATACATTGTTAGAGTGATTATAACCTCACCAATCATCCAATTAAGTGTGTCTTGAGTTGTATCCACTCATTTGGTCCTTGTAGCCTAACAAAGAGGCTATTAATTTGGGAGGCTATTAATTTTATCCATCATATTGTCTATTAACATAATAGTTTGCCTATTATGGAGGCTATTAATCTTGGTGGGTTCAAGAGATGATTGATCACCTTTCTTTGCTAGCCATTCATCCAAGACACTTGTTAATCATGTTGATTTTTCATCTATTTGTTTAGAAAGAAAATTTCTTGCAATTGCTTTTAAGCTTATATTTGTGTAAGTAGTGTATCATGAAAATGATTGAAGTATTAGCTTGTCTAGAAAAATCATTATTCTGGCCATTATTTAGTGGCATGCATTTATACTCAATGAGTTGGATATGATAATATAATATTTATTTATTTATTTCAAGTATTGTATTTATATTAATGTGCTTTCAAAAAGATAATAATAATATACTTGCATGGTTTTATTTTATTCACAACAATACTCAAACCACAAAGTCTTCTTGTCATCATTAAATAAAAATTATAATCAATGAATATATTTTCTTATATATAAAAGTTAATTCTCATAGATTCACATAAAAACTCATTTATTTTTATAAAAATTTATTCTATAATGAATATCAAAATACTTAAAATATTCACATACTATCCTCATAATAATTTTCAAGACCAATGTGTATATATATAAAAACTTATATATATAATTTAAACAATAGATTTAAAAAATATTCCATAAACTATATAATTTTATTATCCTTGATATTGAAATTCATATTTCTTTTGGAAAAGACAAATTTACATATATAATTTTACAAGTGTTGTTTTGTAGAAAAAATCAATATACTAATTCTTTAAGCAAGTGTTTAAATATTTAATAAAAGTCTACTTAATAAATTAAAATTATTTCGGATAATTTCTATGGTATTACAATTTGTCTCTTTGTAATTTATGTGATATGGGCTCCCACTACCTATTTATTATCATGTATAGGTCTTTCAGTAAAAATAAAAAAAAAATTACTCGAAATAAATTTTGATTAATTAAATTTGAATGTCAAAACTTTAATTCTTCCAGCTTAATTCATTCTTTTTATTTTATTTATCATTTAAATTTTGTTTTCTAGATGAAATACTATTAAATCAAATTAGGAAAATAATGTAAAAAAACATAAATACAATGGAAAAATTATAACAACTAATAAACCTAATATGAAGTAAAAAATGAAAAATAAAATGAGATAATAAGTTTTTTAGGTCATCAGAATGAGCAATTTGTATATTTTTGCTATTATTTTTTCACTTAGAGTTTTAGGCCATTACAATGATATCGAGCGCAGAAAAAAGACCAAATTGGGCCGCATGTTGTGGCACCAGCATCATTATGGCCGAAAAGTGAAAATCGTATCCTTCTGATAGCCTATTTAAGTTTTTTATTTTTTATGTAATTAAAATAAATAATATTCCTTCCATCTCATTATTTATATCTCACTTTCATTTTTTGGCCTTTTAAATAAAAAAAATAACGATTTAATAACAATATGTCAAATCACATATCGAGGTCAACTGTTAAAATGAGGTTGCTCAGTGTCCCAGTACTCCTCTGTCACACGAATGTTTGCCTTCTCAACGGAGACCCCTCATCATCCAGATCTTCAATTTGTTTCACTTTCTCTTGATGGTTGGAGAGTCCTTATTTTTTTCTATTGTTATTTCATAAAAAAATTTATGTTAGCAATCGGAAAATTCAGTAGCTAATGTTTCTTTAAAAAATATATTTTTAAATTTATTTTATTTTATTTTATTGAGAACCCAAGCCACACAAATTATAAAGAGGATGGAGAAAAGGGATAGGGGACCAAGAGGGAAATCGAACCCCCAACCTTAGCTTTCCGATGGAAATGCACACATTGGTATATATGACAAACCAGTAACAAGACAATGAGTAACCTCATTTTAGCATCTGACCTTGAGATGTGGTTTGACACTTTGTTATTAAGTGGTTAGTTTTTTATTTGAAATGCCAAAAAAGGAAAGTGAGACATTAATAATGGGATGAAAGGAATATTGTAAATTTTAAACACATAAAAAATAAAAAACTTAAATAGACAAGCAGAAGGATGCGATTTCCACTTTTGGGCCATAAGGATGCTGGTGCCACAACACACGGCCTGCTTTGGACTTTTTCTGCGCCTGACATCATTGTTGTTGCCCAAAACTCTAAATAAAAAATGAATGGTCAAAATTTGAAAATGACTCATTGCCTAAAAAAAATTATTATCTCAAATAAAATTAAAGTGGTAAAAAAATTTAATTTACTTATTCATTTTCGTTCTCTTTCATGTAATTTTTTTTTGGGAAGTGCTGAAGCCAGATAAAAAAGCAAAAAAGAAAAAAGATCAAAACAAAACCAACAAAATTCATGTAATTAAAATCATTTTTATTAAAGTTTTCTCCATTATACTTTTTTTGTCCCTTCACATTATCCTATGCGCCAGTTTGGGAATTCGCTGGTAGCTGTTATTTAATTATGTGAATAATAAATTAAATAAATTAGCTGTTTGACAATTTCGAGGCCAACTTTTTGAATAGAATAAGCTAATTCCAAAATACTTCTATTTGCAGCGGTTGAAAAAGAGCTGATTGAATATTATTTTAAGTTGTTTTATCTTTTGAAATAAACTAATTATTTTTAATTGCCTAGAATAAACTAATTTCATTTAGCTGTTTTGCCAAACAGTACATGTCTTTATATATATATAAAGAGAGAGAGATCCAAATCAATTAATTAATTGTATTAATCTTCAAATCTTATAGGATATTCTTTAGTTTATCCATTTATCAATACGAGAATATTCTCATTAATATTCACATTTATAAGCTATCGATTGCTAACTTTAATGATAATAACTGAATTTTAGAATTTAACAACTATATTTTCGATCGCTAAATGAAAAGTTGTTTTAATATAATAATACTTTTTTGATGACGTAACAAATTTGTGTGAAAATCTATGTCAAATTGCAACATACTCCATCGGTTTTTTTTTAAATGTTACGTTTTGATATTTTTTACTGTTCATTATAGCACTTGGACTCTTATTTTTGTTATAGTTATAGAGAAAAAATATAGTCAAGTGGGATCTTGTTGTATTCGTCTCATCTTGTAGTTTTTAGAATTTTTACTTGTACCGAATTTGAGTTATTAATCGTTGAAAATGTGCAAACACATACATGCAAATGAGTGTAAGATTTAAAAAGAAAAACGGAGGAAGTATTAAATTTTCATTGAAAATTTTGTCATAAATTATGACAGAAAAATTAGGTCACAAATTTCCGTTACAATTTGTAACGGATTTGTTTTGCCTCAAAATTCCATTACAAAAATGTTCTTCTTTTCTTTTTTCTTTTTTAATTTTTTTATTTTTATCCTTGTGGTGAAATTTATACTCCCTCCGCCATATTAGTAGTGTCTCATTTTATGGACAAAATATTGAATTAAAAGTAGGAGTATATTAGTATATACCATAAATGCATGTGACTGTATGTGATGTGAATATGTGGTGGTAGTAATATAAAATATAATGTTGGATTGAATTTATTGATAATGATGTATTCGATATTTAATTAATTAGTTTAATTATTATTTTTTATAATCATTGACACTCATGTGTCGTTAAAGTGTGTGGGTGCTCAAGCCACACGAATTACAAAGGGGATGTGGGGGAGGGGGATAGAAGTTTGGGTGGGAATCGAATACCCAACCATAAGGTTGGAAGTCAAGTAACACAACAATTAGCTCAAGTCCCCATTTCCAATTTAGTTTAATTATTGATTGATATAACGATGATTTGGGGATTATTATTAATTATTAAAAAGAAAAAAATAAAAACAAGGAAGTGAGACACTAGGAGAAACTAAAAAGAAAGGTGGGAAGTAAGACACTATTAGCTAGTCGGAAGTAGGATAAACAAGTCGCACTCTGGTTATAGGATGAAACAAGAAACATGGACAAGAGATAAGCAGTTCGATTCCTGTACTGTCAATTATTTTGTCTGTACATGCTAAATAATGTCCATGCTATGAAAGATGATGTTAGCTCCATGAAAAATGATGTTGCTTATTTTCTAATATTCATTATTTTTTCATGCGCACATATCATTTTATAGAGTCGTTATAATTTTATTGCTCTGACATCATTTTTCTATGCGTTTCCATCATTCCATTTTTCTCAATGTTGACCACACACAAGCCACACCCCACCCCGAGATAAGACGTTATCTTGATGAAAGTAATGATAGTCAAAGTCAATGTGTTTGGTGCGCTTATGAAGTGCGAAGTAAAAGGATTGGTGGCAATACTAAGAACACTAGTATTATCAACGAAGAAAGGGAGAGGTGATTGATCACATTTGACACAAAAACAATGAGAAGCAAAATGTGTTCAGATTATTACAAGCACTAACAATAATCAACACCCATGCTTAACCATGAATTACAAACTGATTACTCTGAACATTACTTAAAAAGAAACCCTACTGGACTACGGACAGCATACCCTGCTGAATTCCATGTAATTGATCCTTGACCATACTTAGCGTTGCTCTCACCGCCCGATGATTTTTTGAACGTCACATTATAGCTTATTCGTTGCCCGACTTGGGTAAATATGAGTCTTGTAGGTTCTACATTTATCTTAATACCTGGAGAAGACTCAACCTTTACCTCATACTCTGAATTAGCCTTCCCCACATTCGTGACGGTTCTAGGATAAGTTTGAGGAGATTTTCCGAAAACGATGGAAAATGAGGGATAGTTAAGTTGTGCTTCAGAAATTGTGGGCTCTTTCGCGCAGTCCACATTTTTCCCGACAATGGAAGCAACTTGTTCATCAGAATAGTTGAGACCACACAAATAGGGGATATAATCCTCGGGTTTGAGATCGTAAACGAGCCCCGGTTCAGCTGCCTGTGAAGGGTTAACCAGGCCAGAACCCATGGTGTAGGCATTTGCAGGATTCAACTTTTCATCCAAGATTGGTTTTTTATCAAGGTTCAGTGGCTGAGCAGTTGTAACAATTGCAGATTTGATGGCTGCTGGAGACCAATCAGGATGCACACTCTTGAGCAAAGCTGCGACGCCGCTAAGGTGTGGGGTTGACATTGAAGTTCCAGATATCATGTTGAATGCCGGCTTCATGGCGGTACTATTACCGGGAGGTTTATTCCAAGCGGCAAGGATGTCGACGCCTGGGCCAAGAATATCGGGCTTCAGAATTCCGAGGCTAACCGAGTTAGGACCTCTAGAGGAAAAACCAGCAACAATTGGGGCATTTTTGTCCCCTATGCGTGTTCCTTTGAACACAAGGCTCACTGTTGCATTAGGGTTTGATTTACCATAAGATCTTAACTTTTGGCCATCTTTGTAATTGTTAATCTCGATATCACACACTGATATCAATTTGTGGATTTCGATATCTCACACACACAAGACACTTTACACTCTTGATATCTCAAAAGGATAACCAAGAGCGGAGAGCAGATTGCTTGGCTCTTTGCTTGACTATTTGCTCTGCTCTAAGCATTACAACAATTCAAGTACATATTTATAGAATTTAAAACACACAACAGACAATCAACACATGCTAAACTGTTCTTATGATGGCTTCAACAAATCCGGCGTGGTAGATGAGCCTCCTTATTGGACTTCGGCGATTCCTGTTACTTTTGCGGCATTTGATGTTTATGCCATTTTTCAACAAAAGTCCCCCGTAAACTTCAAATGCTTCTGTCATCTATCATCCCTATCATCTTCTTGAATTCTTCCATAAATTTTTCTGGCTCCAAAATTCTAATTTCTTCAAGGCTTCAGAAACTAGTATGCACAAATCATTAATTTCTTGCTTTGCTTTAAATTTGTGGCAGTGAGTTGGTGGGGATTAATTTCAATACCAACGTCCAACTGTTCCCAATTGACTGAGCTAATCAATGAGCAAGCTTCATACACTTTCTCTAGTTTTTATTACGTGTGTCTTCTTCAACTTGTTTAAAGATGGCCCAACTTCTTTATTTTTTTATTTTATTTTTTAACTTACTCCTTTAATTGCCCACGGATGCACTAGCATATTGACCAAGTGCCTTCAAAATGGAGTCATCAAGAAACCAAACAAATCTGAGATTCCACTGAGCAGCGGTGGTGGAGGAGAGCGGCTGGTCGACGGTTCCGGCGTTCGGCGGTGGCGGCAGCTCGAGGAGGCTGGGCTGGGCGGTGGCAGCGGGCAGCGCTGGAGGTAGTGCGACGGTGTGGGTTCGCTGGAGGTGTGCTGCAGCTGGTGGTGGCAGCGGGCAACGCATCAAGTCCGGGGCTTCCCGGCAACGGTGGTCTGAGAAGCACCGATGGCTTCTCACAGAGATGACAACAAGTCTGGCTGCTCACTTCTCACTTAGTCTGATGAAGGTGGAGGGCAGATTTTCTGGAGGGAGAAGAGCCAATTTGTGTACTCCTTTCTTCCCTTGAACTTCAACTTAAATTAATCTGTGCTTCTACACAGCTTTTTTTCCGCTCTGAGTTTGAATCACTCAGGCTCTGGGCTTCTACCCGGCTTTTCTTCGCTCTGAGTTTGGATCACACAGGATCACTCAGGCTCTGATACCATTTTGTAATTTCTTGATATCACACACTGATATCAATTTGTGGATTTCGATATCTCACACACACAAGACACTTTACACTCTTGATATCTCAAAAGGATAACCAAGAGCGGAGAGCAGATTGCTTGGCTCTTTGCTTGACTATTTGCTCTGCTCTAAGCATTACAACAATTCAAGTACATATTTATAGAATTTAAAACACACAACAGACAATCAACACATGCTAAACTGTTCTTATGATGGCTTCAACAAATCCGGCGTGGTAGATGAGCCTCCTTATTGGACTTCGGCGATTCCTGTTACTTTTGCGGCATTTGATGTTTATGCCATTTTTCAACAGTAACTTATATGCGCTGCAGGAAGAACATGAACATCGGCATAAGTAACGCCACCAAAATCTTCTGAATTGACTAGAATCATTGCGGCACCACCCGCTTTTTTCACGATTTCTCCTTTCAGGACTCTCGCACCCCTTCTACTCAATTCACAAACCACAACTTTCCCTTTAACACTTTCTTTGAACCGACTGTCGCAAAGTGATTCCTGAAAAGAGAGTTCTAATTTGGTGATGTTGGATCCCTGAGGCTGAAACGCAGTTTGCCCTAGTATTTCCTGGCTGCTGTCTCCGAGCACTACAGAGACTTCCTCTTTTCTATCATGGGTAGATGCACCGACGGTCAGGATCCAAGGGGCGGCGTTCGATACCGTCTGATCCAACGGACCATTATTCCCAGCCGCACAGCTCACAAAAATTCCTTTCTTGATGGCTGCATACGTGCCGATGGCAATCGAATCGGTGTGAAACGGTTTCGGCCGGCCGCCAAGGGACATTGAAATTATATCGACCCCATCGGAAATGGCGGCATCTAAACCTGCAATTATGTCGCTCTCGGTGCAGCCTATTGAAGAGCATACTTGGTACACGGCGACATGAGCAAGAGGGGCAGTGCCAGATGCTGTACCATTGGCCAAGCCAAAAAAGCTAGCACCTTTATAAAAATTACCGGCAGCTGTGCTGGCCGTATGCGTACCGTGGCCGTCTACATCCGTTGGATCCCGCCGCGAGCGGAAGGCTCTAGCGCCGATCAACTTGTTATTGCAAGAGTTACCTGATTTGAATTCACATTCACCCTTCCACTTTTTAGGCGGCGGAGGGATTCCTTCATCGCTAAAGGATGGGTGATCAGGGGTAATTCCGGTATCCAGAACACCGATGATCACACCTTTCCCATAGTTAGAAACATTCCAAAATCCCGAGTTCTGAATCAAACCCAAGAAGTTGGGAGTATGCGTCGTCAGCAATGGCAAAACTTGCTCCTCATGTGCTGAAAGGAAACCCTCCTTTTCTTGCATAGCTTCCGCCTCTTTTGGCCACAATTTTGCAGCAAAACCTGTGAACACATTTTTATAGCGATAGATAATCCGTGGACCGTGTTCATCGGTGGAGGAAGTCGGCATAAATGAATCATATAAGCTGTTCAAATCGGTTGTCTGTAAATGTGGCTGTAATTGGATGATGTAGGTTTTGAGAGGATTGTGATTGACATTTTCTGCAGAAAGGAAATGGTGGAAACTAAGTATGGAAATGACGGCCAGAATGAAGAAGAATCCCATTCTTGGAGATGGGAATGAATTTTGGTTTGAAAGGTATTTTTGGATGGTGAATGCAAAGGCATGTGAGGACTACTGCTTTATATGCTGGGAGTCTACCTTAGTTTTTCCTGTAGTAACAACGCTTTTAATTTTAAACAATCTTCAGAAATAAATAGGACTACATAATATTTAATGGAATTTTTCAACAATTCCTCTGGATTCATATATATGCAGTTAATGCATTTACACATGGGCAATGATATTAATGATTACATGAAGTATTTATGCATGAAAAATGATATTAATAATTATATGACGTATCTATATATATTATTGCTAATTGTGAAAGCACGTTTCTTACTCTTTCAATGTTAATTAATATACTAGTCAAACTCCTCAATGAAATCAATTTTTTTTAGTCATAAATAATACTCCCTCCGTCCCATCACACTTGTCATGTTTGACTTTTTTACACTGTTCATTGTTCAGTTTTGACTCAACTTTATTTCAAGCATATATTTAGAGAAAAATAGTCGAGTTGGGTCTTGTTAGAATCGTATGATCACGTAGTTTTATAATATATATTTTGCATAATTTTTTATTGAACATATTTTGAGATATTAACAGTTGAAAAAGTGCATTGGATTATGTTCAAAAGTGAAACAAGACAAGTTAAATGGGACGGAGGGAGTAAATTCATCACACTTAAGATTGTTCACTGGAACGAAAAAGAAAATAATTTAATCATCGAATTCTATAGTTTACACAACAAAAATTTTGTGGAAGTAGACGGAAGAATTTCGTCATTTTATTCGTTGCCTAGCACATAAGGCGACAAAGAAGACGATAAAATTTTAGCCAACTTTTAACCGTAAAAAATTTGGGAGATTTGGAATTGATAGGACGTAAGGAATTACAGATTGAAAGAACTGAAAGATTACATGAATTGAACGAAAGCAGTAAAGAATGTAATTGCCGAAAGCGATAAATAATTGAAATGCAGAAAGCTGTAATGGAAAGCGAAAAAAATTGAAAAAAATAAAGTGCGGCTTCTTTGAGAAGGATTGGAGTCCCCGTGTTTGGATGCCACATTCAGCTTTTATAGGAGTGGGAATTGCTCCTCTCCGTAGTGGGTTTAGGGTTTCCCTCTTTAAGGCCCATGATCTTCTCCCCTGATGACTCGATTCTCTTTCCTTTGGTGGCCTCCGTCTTTAATGCCCGTGACTTTCCTTCTTTTGATGGCGCTCTGTCTTGATGACTCCGAGGCCCTCTCTAGTAATCCTTTTGAACGCCGCCCCTCTGAGATCATCTTACTCCAATAAACTTACGGACTGGGCCGGCTACTCGGCTATTGGGTCAGAAAGTGATGGACCTTAATTTTTTAAATTATTGGGTTAACACCAACGACATTGGTCTTCTTTTTTATGCATTCTAATTTCTTGTAGTGTAAACCCTAAATAGGTAAGGAGAATCGATAACTAACCACTACAAGAAAAAAAATATTAGCAGTCGAATCCAATTGCTAAATCCGAATGCAAACTCGCTAGCTATCAATTAACATACATTTGTCTATTTATTTTTTTTTATATATATGTAGTAACATACATTAATTATACCATAAATGTCAATACTTTTCTTTCTTATGAAAGAATATTATTTTGAAACATTCATTATATTATTCCGAGATAAAATAATTCATTAAATCTGTTAGTCAGTAAAATATAAACCCAACCGGGCTCCGAACAGTATTCTTTGCAGCAGTCCAGGTAATAGATCCTTGACCATAGTACTTTGGAGCACCAGATGATCTGGTGAATGTCACATTATAACTCTGCTGTTCCCCGACTTTGGTAAAGGTAAGTTTCGCAGGATCTACTTTTACAGTAACGCCTTCAGGAGACTCGGTTTTTACCTCGTACACGGAACTAACCGGTCCAACGTTGGTAACTGTTCTTGTATAAGTTTGTGAAGATGGTCCGAAAGAGATGGAGAATGAGGGATAATTGAGCTGTGATTGGGGAATTTTGGGAACTGTTGCACAGTCCACTTTTTGTCGAACAATGGTGCCAACTTGTTGATTAGAGTAGTTAAGACCACACAAATAAGGGATGTAGTCCTCGGGTTTGAGGTCGTAGACGAGGCCTGGATCACTTGCCAATGTAGGGTTAACTTGGCCGGCACCTGTACTGTAGGCATCGGCAGGCTTCAATGTTGCATCAAATATTGGTTTATTATCAAGGTTGAGTGTCTGAGCCGTTGTGACAATGGCAGATTTGATGGCTGCAGGGGACCAATCGGGATGCACACTCTTGATCAAAGCTGCCACGCCGCTAAGGTGAGGGGTTGCCATTGAAGTTCCAAATAACATGTTGAATGCTGGCTTGGTGGTAGAATTATCAATAGGTGTATTCCAAGCGGCAAGGATGCTGACGCCAGGGCCGAGAATATCGGGCTTGAAAACTCCGGGGCTGAAGAGGCTAGGGCCCCTGGAGGAAAATGGAGCAACAATTGGGGCGTTTTTGTCGCCTATGTGTGTTCCTTTGAACACGAAGCTAACCGTTGGTTTGGTGGCTGATTTCGTGTAAGCATATACCTTTTCACCATCTTCGAAAGTGATTTCTGCTGCAGGGAGAACATTAGGAATAGCAGTAGTAACCGCACCAGTTTCTTCTAAGTTGACTAGGATCATTCCAACGCCACCGGATCTTTTAACATATTTGCTTTTGGCCGATTTGTTGCTGTATCCGCCAGCTTGGCAAATCACAACTTTCCCATCATATTTACCTCCCACCAAATCATCACAAGTAAGCCTTTTAGGAATTACGAGTTCTAAATTCGTAGTGTTGGATCCCCTGGGCTGAAAGGCTGTTTGTCCGCGTAGTACCGTGCTGTCTCCGAGCTCTACGGATACTTCCAAAGCTCGATCATGCGTACTGGCTCCAACAGTTAGGATCCAAGGCGCATCATTCGATACGCTGGTTTTAGTGGGACCGCTATTCCCTGCTGCGCAGCTGACAAAAATCCCCTTCTGGATGGCTCTATAGGCTCCAATTGCAATGGGATCAATGTAAAAGGGCCGCGGATCGCCACCAAGGGACACCGAAATTACGTCCACTCCATCGGAAATTGCAGAGTCAAATCCCGCAAGGACGTTGCTCTCGGAGCACCCTGCAGAACCGCATACTTGGTAGATGGCAAGATGAGCCAGGGGAGCAACGCCAGATGCTGTTCCATTGGCTAACCCAAATATATCAGCATCCTTAACATAATTCCCGGCAGCCGTGGAAGCAGTATGTGTGCCGTGGCCCTCTCCGTCGGTCGGATCAGTGCCAGATTCGAAAGCCTTCGCGCCAATTAACTTGTTATTGCAACGCTTACCGGATTTCAAACCACACGTACCTTTCCACTTCTGAGGCGGGGCAGGAATTCCTTCTCCGCTAAAGGATGGGTGGTCGGGTGTAATTCCGGTGTCCAGGACGCCTATAATCACACCTTTACCGTAATTCGCAGCCTTCCAGAGTCCCGCATTTTGAATCAGCCCCAAGAAGTTGGGAGAATGCGTTGTCAACAATGGGAAAACTCTCTCCTTCCTAGCTGAAATAAAACCCTTCTTTCTTTTCATAGCTTCAACATGTTTCGCAGACAACTTAGCAGCGAAACCAGTTAACACTTCACGGTATCGGTGGATCATCTTTGGTGCGTCGGTTTCGGATTCTGTGGAGGAACTCGGCAAGAATGAATCATAGAAGCTATCCAAATCGGCCACCTGGGCATTCGATTCTACTTGTACGATGTAGGTTTCTAAAGTATTTTTTTCGGATTTTGAGGGATTGTGCTTGGGATGGGCATCGTTGAAGTGATGGAAATTGAGTAACCAAAAGACAGCCAAGAAAATAGAGAATCCCATTTTTGTTGATGGGAATGAGTTATTTTTTCCTTTTTCAAATTGTGCTTTGATGGAGGAATAAGGCTACCTTGGGTACCTTAAAAAGGAGTAATTTTAGTTACTACAAGGTAACTAAAATAAATGTAAGATTCCATACTTTAAACACTTGCTCGTTTTACAGATCGGCAATGATATATTGATATTCAATCTTTTGCCCCTCAATAATTTGCAGAATCAAATAAAATTTATTATCTCTCCGCTAATATTGCAATTAAACTTTACTACTTAATTTATTAGTCGTGTTTCAAGTTCAATTCAAATTAAAAGAGTAGTCTTCTAGTTCCCTTTTTACATTTTTTGATTCCTTTCATGGTGTGCTGTTCCTATTGCTAATTGGTTCTGACCGTGCATCATTGTTGTATTTGTTACTTCGTTTGTTGCCTCGTGCGTCAGGTAAAAAAATAACTGACAACATCATTTCATCGCCTCCCGGGTAAAAAATAACTGACAACATAATTTCATCGCTTCCCGCGGTGTTAACTATTATGTCCAAGCATATCTACCATTTTATTTTGACTTTGCAATATGTTTTTGTCTAAAGTTACCATAAAAATGTCAATAGGCAAAGATAATAGGCAACAAATTATTATCGGTAGGGGAGTACTTTTCGGGATGACAATTTAACCCGATAGACATGAGAACTAACCCGGACCAAACCCATTTAGCCCGATTCGAGTCTTGGGTTGGGTTCATCTTAAGTTTTCTCGGTTCGGGTCGGGTCTTTGATTTGCCAATTGACCCTACCCGAGTATGCCTTAGTAATAATAATGTACTTCCTCCGTTTTTTTTTTCTTTTAACTTCACTATCCTGCATTTTACGCAATCCAATACACAATTTTAATCGTTAATAACTCAAATTGTATATAAGTAAAAATTATAAAAATTTAACATTATAAAACTATGTCATTAGACGAATCCATCAATATCTCACTTAACTATGTTTTTATCTTATATAACTATGCAAAGGGTAGAGTTATAAAAAACGGATGTAGAATTAGTTTTGTATGGAACTAGTTTACCCCCGCCCAATGGGCGGGAATGTGAAAAATGTGAGAAATTGAATTTTATAAATAAAATTGTTCCACATGCTCCTTATACTATTTTAGTCATTACATGAATATATATATACATTGTACAACAACAATATACAGTATGTCACTACCAATAATTTATATATTAGTACATTTTAGTCATTTAAAAATATATTACAGTGCAAACAAAATTCTAAAAGGAGAAAAAAAAATAAAAAATAAAAGACAAAAGACTTTATACTCACGGTTCTAATGTGATATACAGGCAAATAAGGTGCATGAAATCACAGTTACACACGGTAATTGATTACTGATACTGATTCACCAAGGCCTTGAGAAGTTTTAAATTCCACAAACATGTAGATATTTCCAAATAAGATTAGAAAAATGTAAGAAAATACTTTTGTGAATGATGCAATTGATAAATTTAAATTTAGAAATAATTTGCAAAAAATATTATTTAATGTATCATCATCACAAATTTCATAATGATATAATTATGTGGTATGTATGACCACAATTTGATCAGTTTATTTTTGTATTGTGATTTATCTAATGTAGTATCTAATACAGATATTTATTTTCCACTGATAAATATAATATCAATCTATTAATTATTTATTATCATATTAAATATAATTTCAATTCATAAAGTATTTGTTAGAATAATAACAAATATTTAAATAATAATATAATATTAACCCATCAATTATACAGTATTTGATAGTATTTATTTTATCAATAATAACTAAAGAAATTAAATTATATAAATTGATTCCACTCAAATTTGGTTATTCTATATTTTGAAAGTGCATTATACTTTTATATTCTTACTCCATTTTTGTATATTGAAAAATTATTGACTTTTGTTACTATTATTATTCAACTTTGATTAAGGTTTATACAACATCTATAGAAGAAAATATATAGTCAAGTGGGATCTCGTTGGATTCGTCTAATCATGTAGTTTTAAAATATCAAACTTTTAGAATTTTTACTTATAAATATTTTGAATTATTAAGTGTTAAAAATATGTACTGGATTGCATGCATAAAGTGAATATTGAGGAAATATGTAAACTACAGTTCATAAGGGAATTTTTGTGAGAGAAAATTCATAGGTTACTGTTTATAAGAGTAGGTTACTGTTCATAAGGGATATTGCTTTTACATATTTTAAAGATGGGCTTATGTGGTTGATTAATTTTTTTTTTTACATAATTTAATTTTGAATGTTGTAATCCATTGTTTTGTGTTTGAATTTACAATTGTAAATTTGTGAAATTTTAATATCGTGATTATTTTTGTAATTTATTTCCTAATTCATATGCAAGAATCATGATTTTTCGCAATAATTTGGTGTTTTGGAAATGAGTTGAGAGCTATCTACCTTTTTTTTTCAGACTGTGGGTAGGGTTGATCGGCCTATAACAATTTCATTACATTATGTTGTGTCCACGAGTTTGGGTTCAGGTCCTCGCGGATCAGTTCGGTTTGGGGTCCAAATGTATAATATCTCAGCTCTAGTTTGGTCCTGAGTCTAAAAATTTCTTTCAATTCGTTGTTTCGGGTCCAGCAGGACTCGGCCCCATTGTCATTCCCTGGTACTTTTTTATTTTTCGGTCTAAACTTACAATCATAACCTTATATTAATACACAATGCACAACCCATTTTTCCAAAAACCCATTTTATTCCAAAAAATTTCGTTCTCAATCATGTAATTTGCGTTTACTTAATTCTGTAATGTGATGATATTTCAAGTTTGATTATTGAAATCAAATCGTGACTAATCTTTTTGGCAAATCTTGAGAAAATGTTGGACTTGAAATCTTCTACAGCCTTGTTCTCTAGGCCTTAAAGAAGCTGTTCTAATTTGAATTTTATAATGATATGAATTTATCTGGTCTAGTCTGAATATTTATGATCTGATCTGATCAGGTCTAAATAGGTCTAGTCTGATCGGATCTGAATGTTTCTTATCTGATCTGGTCTGATTTGACTTTATTAAAAATAAGTAATAAATCATGGAGTTGGTGTCGACTTCCTACTCCCTCTGGTACCTTTCAAGTAGGGGTGGGAATAGATCAGACTACCGACAAAGGTCTATGGCCTACCTACTTAAGGACAGGCCAGGCCAGGTTTTTTTTTTTTTTTTTGTAAATGGGTCAGGCTCAGGCCATTTTGAAAGGCTTTTTAGCTAAATAGGCTCAGGCCGAGGTTTTATAAAGAGCCTATTAGACCTAGCAGGCCAACCTACTTATAACTATTAGTAGTATATTTATGTTTATTTCAGAGTAAGTGTTGAAGATTTATTTCAGAGTAAGTATGTGATATTATTATTATTATTATTATTATTATTATTATTATTATTATTATTATTATTATTATAATAATATGTAAAATTTAAAATATATAAAGATTTTCCCCAGTATATAAATAACTGTGGATAAAATCTTGCTCTAGTGCATAAATTCATGTCTTACAAACTTATAATTATATCTGGACATATATGTAAAATAATTTTAACTTAATTTTAACATAGGCTTAATCAGGCTATTAGAATGCTTAAAACCTGGCATATTTAAATAAATAGGCCAGGCTCAGGCTTATAAAATAGGCCTATTGTTGGTAATAGGTCAGGCTAGGCCGTATAAAATTGAAGTAGGCCTAGGCCGTACAAGCCTAAGACTAGCCCGGCCTAGCCTATTTCCACCCCTACTTTCAAGCCATTATTAATGGTGAAAAGGAAGACAACTTCGCAAAAGTGGCTGCTGCCTGAGAGATCGGAAAAAAACCTTAATGGTCCTATAATTTTGTTAGTTTCCCAAATCATCCCATAAGTAATGATAATTAATGTTGACGTGTCTGTGGATTAGTTCACGTAATGATGATTAATGCTGACGTGACAGCAAATTAGTGCCCTAAACCCTAATGATGATTATTGCTAACGTGACAGTGGATTAGTACCCTAATGTTGTTGATGTGGCAACACCATCCACTGCCACGTCAACACTAATCGTCATTAGGGATGGGTGGGATATTGGGTGAAAATTAACATAGTTACTTAATTGGTTGCATTAATCTGCCACATAGATCCATTTATTTAGTTATTAATTGTGTTAATTATGCCCAGATGAAATTGGAGCAATTATCAAATCTAGTAAACCCTGGTGATTAGAACTTAGTCCGAGTGGTTAAGTCCATAACTTCCACCTAAAAGGTTAGAGGTTCGATTCCCCACTCGCCCCATATCCATCCCCTTTATTCTCTTTGTAATTTGTATGGCATGGGTTCACCACATTCATTTCCTAACCTGTATAATCTGTTTAAAGAAAAAGGAAAAAACTAGCGAACCCATCTTTTCCAACTGAAACAAAGATAACCGCTTTTGTGCATTTTATAACTTAACCGATCAAAATGTTAATTTTTTTAATTAAAATGAACATAAGAAAATTGGAAAAATATTTTCCCTCATTTTTCACTCCAATTGCGGAGGAAATTTTTTAATTAATTTAAGGGAGTACTATATCCAACCATTTCCTTTCCTTTCCTTTCCACTATTTAGAACTATCAAATATGGGTTGGGTTGATGAGCATATAAAAACCCTAGCGAAAGTGGACCCAAACGGGTCAACCCGCGGTTAGGCCAATTTTATTCTTTAGTGAAGGAGGTTTTAATGTGTTGTGATAATATTTGTTGGCAATATCTTATTTAAATTATACGAAGTATAATATTTTTTTTTTCGGTGATAAGGGAGGGCCTAAGCCTTTTCATTCAAAAATTTTTCGGGGATTATACAATCCATTACAATCACTCATCAAAGCGGAATGAATACATTCAGGGGGCCTAGTAAGGTGTTGCACACCCCAAAGGATGGTATTGTCTCTCAGAAGAAGATCTGCGACCTAATTAGCTTCTCTGGGGACCCATTGTAGCTTCACCTCCCAACTCCAACGTAGCATAGCATTGATCCTAGAAAAAATGTGGTAGTAAGGCCCAAAGATGGTTGAATTCGCATGAATGAGATCCAGAAGTTGTTGGCAATCAGTTTCAACTTCAGTCTTAGGAATATTCATCTCCCACGCTAATTGGAGACTCAATAGGACTCCCCAAGCTTCTGCCTGAAGTACGTCTTTGGTTCCTCCTTTAGATCGGACACCACCCATCCACTGCCCTTGATTATTTCTGACGACGCCTCCAGCCATACTGAAGTTTCTGCATGATCGGCCATCACAGTTGGCCTTAGCCCAGCCAAGAGGGGGTTTATTCCATTTGACATTGGTGATGCGCCAAGACTTGAGCCCGTGTGATTGGAGCACGGGCGGCCAAGAATTCAGACTGTAATCGTCGTATCTGGTGGTGTAGAGAGTCCCAATGTATCCTCTCGTTACCATGCTGCTCGCGGCAACGGGCTTTCCATATTTCCCAAATGCCAAAACCAAATAACGAAGCATCCGGATCACCAATTGCAACGCATTGGTTTGAAATTATCCATTCGGTAAGATTAAGTAGCCAGGATGTTGAGAGGGTTTGGAACCCTAGTGATATCCAGACCCGGTCTGAATCCGGGCAGTCACGAAGGGCATGGATGCCGGTCTCCGTAACACCGCATTTCTAGCAGTTGGACTCCGTAGATATGCCTCTCTTGAACTTCTCATCCGCAGTAAGAATTTTCTCGTGCATGCAAAGCCACAGGAATGTGCATGCTCGTTGGGACGTTGGCCACCTCCAAATTGGTCGCCAAGACATGCTGTCAGAGTCGGGCGGATCAAGGGTTTGTGTAAGTGTTTCCCTGGCGCTCTTTGTAGAGAAAAGTTCGCGCGGGGATGGTGTCCAGAATGGTTGATCAGGGCCATCCTCTGCATTAGGGGGATTGTGTTGAAGGATGAGATGGATGATGTCCAGTGGCAAGTAGCTTGCAAAGTCATTCACAGTCCACTGTCCGCCTTCCACATAGGAATCCACCTTGCGATTGAGGTCCGAGGAAGGTATGGAGCTGGTAGAGAGATCCTGCAAAGAGAAATCATGTTTAAGCCATTTATCTTTCCAGAAATAAACACACTTACCATTTCCCAAGGTCCACCCAAGATGAGGGATGAACAGCGGTCTGACGGATGCAATATTTTTTGCAAAGCGAGAAAAGGATTGTGGTCTTTGCTTAAAGTCGTTGTCGATCCAACCATAGCGAGCTTTAATAAATGCCGTCCAAGCAGTCTTCCTTGAGAAGAGATTCCACCAATTTTTCATGTGTAGAGCTTCATTAAGGGTCTTCAAGTCATGGATCCCAAGATCTCCGGAGGACAGATTCTTTGTAACTTTGTTCCAGGCTAAAAGGTGAACTTTTCTTTTGTTGGACGTGGATCCCCAGAGAAAAGATCGGCAAATTTGATCATTTTATAGATGACTGTACGTGGGATTCTCATGACTTGCATGGAATAAATGCCAATGGATTGAAGAACCGATTTGATGAGAGTAGCTCTGCCAGCAAGGCTTAGGTATTTGTTCGACCAACCATTCAACTTTGAGGACATCTTGTCGAGTAAGAAACCAAAATAGTGGTTTGTCCGTCTGCCGATACTAGCAGGAATACCAAGATACGTGCCAAGGTTGTGCGCACTTTTGTAACCAAGTTCCATTTCAATACCGGGTCGAGATAGAAACAGATTTCCCGAATAGGATTTTAGATTTTTGGATACTTACAACCAATCCTGACATATTGCTGATAGTCTCCAAAATGCCTTTGATAATGGAAGTTTGTTCTGTTGATGCTTTGGCAAAGAGCAAAATGTCGTCAGCAAAAAAGATATAAGGGATCTTAAGAGTCCTTCTGCCCCAACACACTGGTTTCCAAAGATCAAGATCATCAACAGCATTATTAATAAGGGCTCCTAATCTTTCAAGGCAGAGAATAATCAAATATGGGGATATCGGATCGCCTTGACGAACACCCCGGGAAGGCTTAAAACTGATAGAAGGTTGTCCATTCCATTGAACCTGCATGGACGAGGATTGAACACAATGCATAATAAAATTAGAACAAGAAGAAGGGAAACCTGCCATCAGTAGTTTTTCATGAATGAACTGCCAACTGAGTTTGTCATATGCCTTTTCAAGATCGAGTTTAATGATCATAAAGCCAGGTTTAGCTGTGGATTTATCCAGATAATGTGCTATCTCTTGGCTAATAATGATGTTGTCTTGAATGAACCGACCTTTGACGAAGCTACCTTGACCTGCAGAAATAAGTTTAGGCATTATAGAGGTGAGTCTATTAGTGATGATTTTAGTCATGAACTTGTAAAGGACATTGCATAGACTAATAGGGCGGAGTTGGGTGACGGATCTGGGATTTGGAACTTTGGGAATGAGGACAATGAGGGTGTGATTGATGGACTCCAGTTTATGTGGGTGCAGGAAACACTCTTTCATGAATTCACAAACTGATTGGCCAACGGTGACCCAATTCTTTTGGTAGAAGGCCGCATGAAATCCATTTGGCCCGGGGGCCTTAAGTGGAGCGAGACCTTTAACAGCTTGCCAAATCTCTTCGTTGGAAGGGGCAGCTTCCATCAAAAGGCTGTCAGTGGCCGACATGCGAGGAATAGAACTAAAAGGTTGTTGTTGATAATGGTAGCAGCATGAGTCCCAATGTATAACTGTTTGAAATAGGAGATGACCATGTCTCGGATATTATTCTCCTCAGTTATGACTCGGCACTCAGCATCTTCAAGGATAGAGAAAGAGTTCTTAGCTTTCCTATGTTTCACAAAATTATGGAAGAACTTGGTATTCTGATCGCCGACAGTGGTCCAATCCCTAACACTCCTTTGTATCCAATTAATCTCATCAACTTCTAAAAGGCGGCCAAGATCAGAGTAGAGTTGAGTGTGGAGACGTTTCTGGAAATGATTCTGTGCCCAGTTAGGATTTCTTTCAATGCCAGCCAACCTGGCTCTAATGCGACTCTTGCGACGTCCAATGCCATAAAAAACCTCCTTATGCCATAAAAGACTTTATACTCACGGTTCTAATGCGATATGTAGGAAAATAAGGTGCTTGTAATCACAATTGCACACGGTAATTGATTACTGATATTGAGTCACCATAAGGCCTTGAGAAGTTAAAAATTTCCAACATATAGATATTTCCAAATGAAATTAGAAAAATATAAGAAAATACTCTTGTGAATAAAGCAATTGATAAATTAAAATTTAGAAATAATTTGCAAAAAATATTATTTAATGTATCATCATCACAAATTTCATAATGATATAATTATATGTGATGTATGACCATAGTTTGATCAGTTTATTTTTGTATTGCGATTTTTCTAATGTATAGTTAACCTATCTAATACGGATACTTATTTTCCATTGATAAATATAATATCAATTTATTAATTATTTATTAAAATTTGTTATTATACTAAATATAATTTCAATTCATAAAGTATTTGTTAGAACAATAACAAATATTTAAATAATAAATATAATATAAACCCATAAATTATACAGTATTTGGTAGTATTTTTTTTATCAATAATAACTAATGAAATTAAATTATATAATGTAATTCAACTCAAATTTGGTTCTCATATATTTTGAAAGTACATTATATATTTATATTCTTACTCCTTTTTTGGATATTGAAAAATGATTGACTTTTGTTACTATTTATCATCCAACTTTAATTAATATTTATACAACATCTATAGAAGAAGAGACATATTTACTAAATCATTACCTGTTAACAAAATAATTAAGATAGTATAGAAACGGAGTTATGGAGGCAGCATCTGGTGGAGAGCGGAAATCGGCGTCAGCAGGATCTGGGGGGCCGCGGTGGAAGAGTCGGACGTTCAGGGGAAATGGAGGCAGTGTGGACAAGGTCGGACGAAACATGCCAGGAGTGTACATCGGAAATATTCCGGTGGGTGCAGGTTTCAAGCAACTTGTGGACGAGATAGATAAAGTCGCTAGGGTTCGAGATTGGTTCCTTCCCGTAAGGCGGTGGATGGAGAAAGGCTTTAAGTATGGTTTCTTCCGCTTTTCAAGTAAGGAAGAAGCGAGCATGGTTATTAAAAGATTTAATGGAGCAGAATGGATGGAGAGAAAGTTAACGGTGAGATGGGCTGCCTCTGGTAATATGAAGGTTAAGGTGGGAGTGGGTGAGTTCAGGAAGAGAGAACCTCAACCTAATGGGGGACCGGTCACGTCAGTAGGAAGGGAAGGGCCTGGGAGATTAGCTGGTAAACATGCATGGCGAGACGAACGATCATATGTTGAGGTCATCAAAGGAGGCAAGGGTTGGGCAGCAGACACAAGATTTCGTCAAGATGGGGATATTATTGAGCTTGAGGTTGAGCATAAGGACGTAGAGAGACTCAAGCGATCGGCGGTGGTTGAACTCAATAACTTAGAGACGCTGGTAGAATATCAAGACTGGACGCTCAATTCATACCAGGATTGCACTGAGATAGTTTTCGGGGGTGGCCATCTGGTGGTGGTGGTATTCAAATGTGTGGAAATGCGTGATAAATTTCTTTCCGATCAAAGAGATAGGAGAATGGTTGTATGGAAACGGAGATGGGATCAGGGCCTATTGATCAGTAAACTGCTTGTCTGGGTAAATGTTTATGGTCTTCCATTCAATACGTGGAGTGTAGGAAACTTTGAAAGGGTGGTAAAAGGGTGGGGAGAAGTGGTTAACATCGACAGAGATACCAAGGAGAAGAGAAGACTGGACCGTGCGAGAATCTTGGTGGCGTTACATGTAGGAGTCTCGATCCCGTCGTTCAGAAGGGTTAAGGTAGATGGGGTATTGACGACAATCCGAATTGTGGCTAATTTTTCTGAAAAGTGGTGGAGGAGGATGAGGTTGAGGAGATGCGAGAGGTTCAACAGACCCCTGAGCAGCAGGCAGCAGGAACGGTGAACGGATCACCGGAGTTGATGGTGGGAGAGAAGTCCCGGAGCAAGGCATGTGGGGAATTGGAACAGTCCTCTGAGTATTTACTAGGGGTTATTGAGACTACCAAAAAAGGTGCGGCGCCCACAAACGACATAAGTGAGGCGTGCGGAGATTTGGATCCAGTTGGCAATGGAATAGTGGAAGATAACAGAATTGAATTGGTTGGAGCCGGGCAAAACTTGAATGGGCTTATGGTTGATGGGCCGCATATTGGACCCAAATCACTGAGTCCATTGCAGGATAAGGAAGTGGAGGTATTGGCTGATGGGCTTATAAGTAATAAAGAAGGAAGGACCAATATAGATGCTCCCCAATGGGCCCATGTGCCTAGAATTCATTGCGAAAATCATGATCCAATAAGGGAGATTGTGGGAACGGAAGTGAGTAAATCCAAAGGAGAGGCCTCTGAAGCTGAGTTACTGGGGAACCTAGAGGGATCTATGGATAAGGAATTGGCCGTTCCTAGTATGGTAGCAAACGGAGAAATTGTGGCAGAGTCGAGCAGCTTGAGTAAAACCACTGGGGCTACAAGTGGAAGTGTCACGGGGTTGTATGCTATAGAGACTGAGGTGCGAATGTTGGGAGACAGGGGAAAGAAAGGAATTGAGTGTGACCAGGTGGGTGAGAGGGCGGAAGAGATGGGATCTAAGGTGAGCTCTGAAATAGAGTTAATTGAGAGAACGATGTCATATCTTATTGCTGGACGAACGAAGACTCACATAAGAGGGAAGAAGAGAGGCAGTAGGCGTCGTACCAAGACTCACAAAAAAGGGTGCAAAAATCTGCCTACAGGAGGTTTGGTAAGCGATGATTTTGCCAAATTAGAGTTCAAGACTATTCGAGTGGGTAATGTGGTTAAACTGGTCGATTATATGGAAGCCGAAAAGATTCTAGAAGTGGCTAAATTGCTAGGATTGGAGAGTCGACTGGGTAGTAGGGAGGCAGTGGCTAGGATTATTGGTGATTTGTAAAGAAGGGTAGTTGAATGAGTAGGGATGAGAGGTCTGACAAGGATATAATGATGCGCCTTATTACTTGCAACCTAAGAGGGCTTAATGGGGGGATCCGACGACGGTCAGTAATGAGGTTATGTAGGAAATCCAAGCCTACTGTCCTCTGCTGCCAGGAAACTAAAATGGCTGAGGTATATGATCGATTGGTACATAGGCTTTGGGGATCGAGAGAGTGCGATTTTTGCTATCAACCGGCTATTGGGAATGCGGGGGGCCTCTTGATCATATGGGGTAGGGAGGGAAATTCTTTCCGGGTTATTGAGAGTGCTCATAATTACATATGGATTAAGGGATGCATACAGGGATGTGGGGGAACAGTCAATATCTTTAATGTCCATGCACCGAACTGCCGAAGGGAAAGAGAGGATTTGTGGAGACTGTTAGCCCAGAAAAGTAACGTTAATAATGGTGAATTTTGGTGTTTGGCTGAGGATTTTAACGCTGTGGTAAGGGAGGGTGAGAGATTCGGGGCCAGCGTAGATAGCCGGTCGACTAGTGATTTCAATGAATTTATACATCAAACGGGTCTAATTGATATACCTATGTTGGGGGGCCAATTCACCTGGTATGGGAGGGGTGGGAAGGCGGGGAGTAGATTGGACAGGTTCCTTATTTCACCGGAATGGCTATGTCTTGAGGGTGGTGTCAAACAGAAGAGGGGAGAATCCATACAGTCAGATCACTACCCGGTTATGCTGGAGGGGGGGAAAGAAAAATCTTGGGGACCGAAACCTTTCAAATTTTATAGCTATTGGATGGATGAGAAGGATTTCCCGGATCTTGTTCGAGAGGTGTGGGGGTCGGAGGAGCGTAATGGGGGCAAAAGGATATTTGGTAAACTTAGAGAGTTGAAAGGCAAGATACTCAAATGGGATGGTTATGGGGCGTCAGCCTTGGAAAATCGGCTGCAGGGTCTAATGGCAGAAATAGAGCAGATCGAGGACATCCTACAGGGGGACCAAGAAAGAGCAGATGCAAGGAAATTTTGGTTGGGAAAGCGTAGGGAGCTAGGGATGGTATTATTGGCGGAAGAGAGGAGGTGGCTACAAAAATCCAGACTAAGGTGGATAAAGGAAGGCGATCAGAACACTCGATACTTCCATACGGTGGCAGCTATCAATAGGCGTCGAGGTCATATTAGTGCTATAATGGTTGAGGGTGAAGTATGTGTAGAACCGAGGGATATTAAGAGGAGGGCAGTAGAGTTCTTTCAGGGACTGTTCACCAATAAAAAAGATGTAATTTTCCACTGTGATAACATTGGCTTAGCTACAATAAGTGAGGAGGAGAGGGAGTGGCTGTGCTGTAGCTTCTCGGAAGAAGAAATCAAATCGGCTATTTGGAGTTGTGATGGAAATAGAGCTCCCGGCCCCGATGGATTTAATATGGGTTTCTTCAAACGGTATTGGGAGTTGCTTAAAGGTGATGTGATGGAGGTATTTAAAGGTCTGGAGGTTGAAGGTAAATTACCAAAAGAAACAGGCAGTTCATTCATTGCTCTAATACCGAAAGTGGAGGACCCAGTCGAGTTCAAGGATTTTCACCCGATTTCTTTGATTGGCAGTATTCAAAAAATTGTTACTAAAGTTCTTGCAAGACGAATGCAGACCGTTTTAGGCAAAGTTGTGGGAGGCTCTCAAATGGCTTTTGTCAAAGGCCGCCAAATTTTAGATGGAGTGTTAGTGGCATCTGAGATCATTCAATCCACAAAGGCGGCTGGAAACGAAGGTTTTGTGATTAAACTTGATTTTGCTAAAGCTTACGATAACGTGTCTTGGAACACTTTGTTTGATTTATTAAAAGCAATGGGGTTTGGGGAGAGATGGAGTGCATGGATGAAAGAGTGCGTGACCAGGGCAAATGCGGCCGTCCTCATTAATGGCTCTCCGACAAGTTTTTTCAAATTGGAAAAAGGATTAAGGCAAGGCGATCCCTTATCTCCGTACTTATTCGTGATAGTGGTGGAAGTGCTGAACTGCTTGATGAAAAGGGCGACAGAAGCAGGGCTGCTCACTGGATTGTCGACAGGATATAATGGTCCAATTGTTACACACCTCCAATACGCTGACGATACAATATTATTTTGTGGGGGAGAGTTACACCAAGTGATGACAATTAAAAGAATTTTGGTCTGCCTTTCACTTGCAACAGGACTCCAAATTAATTTTCGAAAGAGCTGTTTGTTGGGGATCAATTGTAATGAAGAAGTCGTTGGTTCAGCAGCAGCTATTCTGGGATGCTCTGTGGGACGGTGGCCTATGTCGTATTTGGGAATTCCTATTGGGGGAAGAATTAATGGTGTGGATTTATGGCAACCGGTTCTTGATAGAGTAGAAAAGAGATTAGCGGGGTGGAAAGGTCGGATGTTGACACAAGCCGGTAGAATGTGCTTATTGAAATCGGTACTAAACAGTCTACCGGTTTACTTTATGTCAATCCTTAAGGTACCAAGAGAGGTGGCGGACCGGCTGGAGAAATTGAAACGAAGATTCTTTTGGAATGAATGGGAAGGAGAAAGAAAACTTCATTCCATAAGTTGGGATAAAATATGCATGCAAAAAGAGGAGGGTGGACTGAGTATAAGAAATTTTCAGAGGATTAATGAAGGGATGTTACTGAAGTGGCGATGGCGTTTTGGAAATGAGAGTGCGCTTTGGAAGGATGTAATTAATGCTAAATACTACAACAATGAAACACCAATCCTGCCTGAACCGAGGATCGGAAGAACGATATGGGGAAAAATATATAGCATACGGACTGAAATGGAATCAAGGGGAGTGGGCAGAAATTTTCGTATTAAGGTTGGAGATGGGAAACTGACTAGATTCTGGAAGGATTCGTGGGCGGGTGAAGGGAGGACTTTACAGACATTGTTTCCCAGATTATATGCACTCGCTGAAAATAACAATGGCAAGGTTATAGAATTCGGAACGTGGAATGGTCTCGAGTGGGAATGGAGAATACAAATGCGAAGACCACTTTTCGATTGGGAAATAGGCATATGGAATAATCTCATGGGGGTATTGAATGGACAACGCCTTAATAGGTATTTGGCAGACAGAGTTTTCTGGCTAGGAGAAAGTAATGGCAGATTCACACCAAGATCATGTTGGAATGGTATTGTGGAAAGAGGATCAGTCGATGATGCAAGGATGTGGCAGCGACTTTGGGGCATCAAATGTCCGACAAAAGTGAAACTTCTCGCATGGAAAGTACTCCACGATGCATTGCCTGTTCGTGCTAACCTGGTGAGTCGAGCCCATATTCAGGTGCCTGATATTACTTGCCCTATCTGTAATGGTGATATGGAAACGGTGAATCACCTTTTTTGTAATTGTGAAGGTGCTGTTAAAATGTGGTACATTGGGGTGGCGTGGTTTGGATTGGATTGGACCATACCGAGCAATGCCAAGTGCTTGTTGAGTGGATGGATAGATGGGGCTCCTAAACATGGATGCAGAGATGCATGGTTACTGACTAGTATGTCCATCATTTGGACCATATGGAAAAAACGAAATGAGGCGATTTTCAAAGGAATGTCTTTCAATATTGGGGAAGCAGTGGAAGAAATAAAATGGAGAATTGGCACGTGGTGGAAAGCTTGGCATGGAGATCTTGATGTGAGTGTTGCAGGCCTGAATGCTAGCTTCCCAAATGGCTTGATACTCCAAAAAGGAGCTGACACCAGGGCGCACAGACAGGGACTAGTGTGGGAGAGGCCAAGAGATGGATGGTGGAAGGTTAACACTGATGGATCATCTATGGGAAATCCGGGTCCGGCTGGGGTGGGCGCGATTATAAGAAATAAAGATGGGAATGTAATATTCATTCTTTCGGACAACATAGGATGTACAGATTCCACAGAAGCAGAGATGGTGGCTATAAACCGGGTGTGTCAGGCGCTTATAAGGGACCAAGGATTCCCCTTGCCAAAACTCTTGTTTGAATGTGACTCATATAATGTGGTTCAATGGCTTAAGGAACCTGAAAAGATCCCATGGAGGTTACATGCTTTACTTCCTCCGATTCTTGTGATACTAAATCATGCTGGGAGAGTGAACTTCCAACACATATGGCGAGAGAGGAATGGTGCCGCAGACCAGTGGGCGAGGGCAGGGGCTACAAGCAATGGAGGGTTTGAGAGATGGTTTTAAAAGATCTCGCAGTGTTGGTTTATCGGTGTGGTGTTGAGCTCATGGAATGGCATTGATGGAGGGAGGACGCTGCTGTTATGTTTTGAGACTGCAGACTCGACTTGATTGGGATGAAAGGTCAGGGTTTGGAGAAGGTTGCGCATGGATGCTGCTGTTGCTGTTTTGGCTCTTCTATTGCTGATGTTGTTTCATGATGGTGAGATGCTGCTATACTACGGTTGATGCTGCTGAAGCCTGCTGCTGAAATAAGATGGAGCAGATAGGGATTAATTGGTACTGGAAAAAGGAATTTATCATGGGTGGGAGCTTTATAGAGTCATCTGACAAAATTCCCGGGGAGGACATAGCAACAAGATAATTATCAGGTACCTGAGGTATGCATTTGTGGTGTTCAAATTGACAATCTAGAACTTGCTTATCATACATTTTGAGATTGCAACCATTCATTCCAGTGCTTTGATTTGGAAATGGGCACCAAAACTATCCTGCTTGGCCATATCTCTCCCCTCTTCTCTACCACTTCTAATGATACATGCTTTTAGCCACTTGATAATTCTACCTTTCCTTTTCTCCCAACTCCATCCTTCAAACTACCAGCTCCTCTCTTGATAAGTATACACAGGCTGTACTACTAGTTTGGTGATCTAGGAACCCTAATGATGATTTGCTTTTGAGATGTATAAGGAAAAGAATTGCTACTGAATCGAAGAGTTGATGAGTTTGTGTCTGTTACTGAAAAAAAAAAAGACAAAAGAAAATTGAGAATATAAAAAAAAAAAAAAAGTGGAGGAGCTTTAATTATAAAATGGTTGGGATTGTTCTTTGGTAATGGATGCGCTGGGAAATGGAAATTTGAAGTCTTATGACTTTTGATCTCTGTTGTTGTTGATATGAGCCGAGTTTTTTTTCTTTTTGTTGGATCTTGATGTGGAGCTCAGTGAGATCACCATAGCTGGTCCCTGTAACCTTTTTTCGACCAATCCCTATTGTTACCTCTAGCCTCCGACCTTGTCATGTATTACCTCTAGCCTCCGGCCTTGACATTGCCTTTTCAAATTAATGCATTGGAGTTGAATGTTATGCGGGGGAGATTTGTTTGTGTAGCAAGTTTTTAGATATGTCTATTTAACTCACTAATCATACTGACGCTACCGTAATGGAGAGGATCACCAAAAGCTACTCATGAGGCCATACAGGTTGATACATATTGCTCTTCAAATCCCCAAGCTTGCTGCTGCTGGAGTTCTAAAACCAGGTATGCTGTTGCTACTGTCTCTGCTGCTTCTGTTGTTGCAGCAGGCTACCGCAGCTGCTGCTTTTGAAGTGTAGAAAGGTGGAAACCTGATGATGTGGCTCGGATTCAATGTGCTTATGTCTCGTTTACGCCTATGACTCAAGTGCTTATGTATAAGGCTCGGTTCCAATGGAGTGTAGAAAAAAGTGTCTTTCGTTGGTTTTCTGCTAAGGTCTTGTAGTTTCCTGTTTGCAAAGGCTGCTGCCTTTTGTGTGGACTCTGCTAAGGGAAGTTGCCTATTTGTTTGGTCTTGAGGAGGAGTCCGTATCGGACATTGTACTGGTCCTTTTGTTTTATTGAATAAAAGATCCCCTTCCCGCAAAAAAAAAAAAAAAAAAAAAAAACATCTATAGAAGAAAATTCAAAGTCAAGTGAGATCTCGTTGGATTCGCCTCATCATGTAGTTTTAAAATATCAAATTTCTAGAATTTTTACTTGTACACATTTTGAGTTATTAAGTGTTAAAAATGTGTAATGGATTGCGTGCATGAAGTGAATATTGAAGAAATATGTAGGTTACTGTTCATAAGGGGATTTATGTGAGAGGAAATTCATAGTTTATTGTTCATAAGAGTAGGTTACTGTTCATAAGGGATATTGTTTTTATATACTTCATCTGCTTTTATGAATTTGCAACATTTACTCTGTGCACGTAATCCAATAAATATTTTTAACAACGAATAACTTACGTTGTGTACAAGTAAAAATTATATAAATTTGATATTCTAAAACTTCAAAAAGAGACGATTATAACAAGATCTCATTTGACTAAAATTTTTTCTTCTCTAACTATTACATAAACGTGAATCAAAGTTGAATAATGAATAGTGTCAAAAAACCAAACGTTTCACTTTCATGGAAACAGATGTAGTATTTTAAAGATGGGCTAATGTGATTGATTAATTGTTTATTTTTTACATAATTTATTTTAAATGTTGTAATCCATTGTTTTGTGTTTGAATTTACTATTGTAAATTTGTGAATTTAATTTTGATATCATGATTACTTTTGTAATTTATTTCCTAATTCATATTCAAGAATCATGATTTTTCTCAATAATTTGGTGTTTTGGTAATGAGTTGAGAGCTATCTACCTTTTTTCGGGTCTTGGGCAGGGTTGGTCGGGCCTATAAGAATTTCATTACATTATGTCGTGTCCATGACTTTGGGTTCAGGTCCTCGCGGATCAGTTCGGTTCGGGGTCCAAATGTATAGTATCTCAGTTCTAGTTTGGTCCTGAGTATGAAAATTTCTTTCAATTCGGGGTTTTGGGTCCAGTAAGATCCGACCCCATTGTCATTCCGAGGCACTTTTTTATTTTTGGGTCTAAACTTACTATCATAACCTTATATTAGATGGGTCAAATACACAATGCACAACCCATTTTTCCAAAAACCCATTTTATTCCAAAAAAATTTCGTTCTCAAATCATGTAATTTGAGTTTACTTAATTCTGTAATGTGATGATATTTCAAGTTTGATTATTGAAATCAAATCATGACTAATCTGTTTGGCAAATCTTGAGAAAATGTTGGACTTGAAATCTTCTACGGCCTTGTTCTCCAAGCCTTAAATAAGCTGTTCTGATTTGAATTTTATAAGATCTGGTCTAATCTGATCTGAATTTATCTGGTCTGGTCTGGTCTGATGGTCTGAATGGGTTTAGTCTGATCTGATTTGATCTAGTCTGATCTGAATGTTTCTCCGATCTGGTCTGATCTGATTTTAATAAAATTAAGTAATAAATTATGGTGTTGGCGTCAGCTTCCTACTCCCTCTACTACCTTTCAAGCCATTATTAATGGCGAAAAGGAGGACAACTTCGCAAAAGTGGCTTCTGCCTGAGAGATTGGAAAAAAAGCCCTAATGGTTCCATACTTTTGTTGTTTTCCCAAATCATCCCATAAATAATGAACTAACCAAATCCATCCGTTAACTATTCTAATTTTCACCCAATCCATCCCACCCACACCTATGATGATTAATGTTGACGTGTCAGCCAATTAGTGCACCTAATGACGATTAATGCAGACTGGCAGCGGATTAGTGCCCTAAACCCTAATGATGAATAAAGCTGACATGGTAGCGGATTAGTGCCCTAATGTGGTTGATGTGGCAACACCATCCGTTGCCACGTCAGCACTAATCGTCATTACGGTTGGGTGGGATGGATTTGGTGAAAATTAGCATAGTTACTGAATGGGTTGCCTTAATTTATTTTTTATGGGATGGTTTGAGAAAACAAACAAAATTAGGGGACCAATAGGTTTTTTTTCCTTTTTTTTTTTTTTCTTCCCTGAGAGATTAGATGGCCTTTTACAATCGAATGATGCAGCAATGGACGATGTCAACAGACAAACAAACAATAAAGGGCTTTGAGGAAAAAGCTGCAAGTGATTGAACTGCATTAATATTGCCACATTGACTCCATTTAGTTATTAAATGTGTTAATTATGCCCAGATGAAAGTGGAGCAATTATCAAATCTAGCGAACCTTGGTGATTAGAACTTAGCCCGAGTGGTTAAGTCCATTAACTTCTAACTTAAAGTGTAATACCCGAGAATTTTCCAACATAAAATAAAACAATAATTAAATAAATAAACAATAAATAACATAAACACCATAAATAAATAAATCCAGAAAATAAATAAATAAATAAAGATAAGGAAATGAGAAATGAGATTTAACTTAAAAAGAAATTAAATGAATCTAATTAAATAAAAAGAATTATTAAAGGTAAATAAATTGTACACCGAAACCCGACACCAATGACCAATTAGACCCGGGCAAAAATTTAGAGAGAAAGTAGAAACCCGGAGATACCCCGGAACTCAGAATTCGGGAGCATAGAGGGATAGAAATCCGAAAGAGAGGAGGAAAAGCACGACGGATCGCACGACCCGCCCGGACCGAAGTCTAGGCGAAGTCGGCGCGGTGGCCGCGCGGTCGAAGAAGAACGGGCGCGCCACGGCCGCGCCACCCCACAGATTTGTTTGTTGCGTGAATCTCTCACCCGAACGCGGATTTTTCGACTTTCGGTTGAACGTCTTTCGACTCAAGACCCTTAGGGTCAGATCTCGGACGCCCTAGGTCTTAGCTATCTATAAATAAGGTCCCTTGGAAGCCCCGAACACTTTTACAAAACCTACAACTCTCTCTATAAATTCGAAACCCTAAATTCGGAGTCGTCGGAGGCACGAAACCAAGGCGAATACTGTTGGACCAAAATTCTAAGATCTCCAGAGTCGTGGTAAGTCTCGATCCAATCCTTGTTCCATATACGATTCGAAAACGAATCTTAATCTTCTTCTTTTCCCTTCTACACCTCGAATTGGATCTAGATCGTAGAACCCGACGAACGGAGAGGAGAAACGGTGGACTGGAAGCCACGCCTTCGAAATAGACGATCCCAGACGTTCACAACTCTGTAAGTTAACCTTACATGGTTTTGGGAGGAATTAAAACGTTTGAAACTAAAAGATTTAACAAGAGATCGTAAATCTGTCAATGTATGTTTTACCGGTGCAACAGTTTTACCTAATTTTTCCGAACCTTAAAACGACTTCAAACGGAAAAACTTAAAACACGAAAAACGTTCCTAAGGCTTAGATCTATCTACTGCAAAAGTTTCAGAATTTTAAGAGACGATTTGTTATGTGAAAACCAACCGAAACCGAACTGCTTGAAACTAGATCTTGAAATTCTTGACAGAACTTAGGTCCGATCTTGATCACGTTTTTGATATCAGTTCTAGACCGATTTAGATCTTTGGCCGAACATGAAAGTTGTAGATAAATGTCTTAAGATGGTCTCTGTAAAATTTCATTAAATTTGGAGTTGATTTTCTATGGTAGATTTCAATATCTCTAAACTGTGGTCTGTAAAATTCGGACAGATTTGTGGTTCTGTGAAAATTGGTGTTTTTGACCTATTATGGTATCTCGGATTGAATTAAAACACAAAAGTTGTAGATCTCGACGTTTCCGAGTCATTCGTGAAATTTCGGAATTTTTGGAATTAAATCTGATTTTAGACAAATTTTAGAGTAAACTGTGGTTTACCGGAAATCAAATCTTGAAATCTTGTTGAAACATGGAATTAACCTTTAGGGTTGAAATAAATTGAAATATTATTATTAAATAAATAAAATTGAAATCAGATTTTTGAAGTTAAATCCCCTTACAAACTTGATAAATTAAAATTAGGGGTGAGTGCTCTGCAGGGTGCCCCCTAACGATTCACTTCGTGCCTTAATGGACGATGATGACCCCGCGCGCTAAAATTGAGATATGATATTGCCAAAACGGCATGAGATATAGAGCCTACACTCTCGAGAATATCCACATGGGTTTCCCGAGGCTCCGGAGTGGTACTAGGTATGGCTGATATGGTTGCGGCCGCCGGGCTACCGGCTAAACTTGTTGAGATTGCGATGCAATCGTGAAATACTTGAAATACCAAATCTGGGATGTAAGGGGGAAATTAGAATTAAATAAATTGAAATGTGTGTGGTTGTCTGATTAAATTATTGGAATGCTTTATTTAAATTATGGCTTTATTTTAAGTTGAATAGTTAATTAAATTAAATCGAATATGATGTTATTATCATGCTTTTATTTAATTATGAAATGAATGGCTTTTAAACCCTACGATCATGTCTGTGTTAACTTACTCAGCAAGTTGTGCTGACCAAATCATTTTTATTTTCTTTTCTTACAGAGTATGTGGAATGAGCATGACCATATTCATGCATGGGGGAAATTGCATTTTTGGAAAACTTATCGTTTTTAAATTCGTACATTAGACTATATTATGAACGGGCCTGTCTAACCCGTGTTTTGGCCATGTCGGCCATATTTACACTTTCCGCTGCAATACTATACTAAAACAATTATTTCCGCTGCGCTATGATATTATTATTTTCGAATTATATTGTATGGGCTGTCTTGAATGCTTTAAATGTTTTAAATATTGCAATACCTAGCCTTGCATTCCTTTAGTAAGCTCGGAGAAACCGTGTCTTACTAGGGGGATGTGGCGGTGACATCCCGACCTGGGTGACCAAAAACCGGGGTGTTACAAGATGTCATACCACCTATTTTTCGCACATTTTTGTAAACTTTTGAACTACGTTATGACTTGATCCCTTCACCGGGTACGTAGGCAGCTTAGAAGTTTTAATTCTAAGTTCAGTCACAAAATAACAAAACAAACAAAAGAAGCACGAGAAAGGCCGTAACACAACTTCGAGGACGAAGTTGATTCGTAAGGAGGGTAGACTGTAATACCCGAGATTTTCCAACATAAAATAAAACAATAATTAAATAAATAAACAATAAATAAAATAAACACCATAAATAAATAAATCCAGCAAATAAATAAATAAATAAAGATAAGGAAATGAGAAATAAGATTTAACTTAAAAAGAAATTAAATGAATCTAATTAAATAAAAAGAATTATTAAAGGTAAATAAATTGTACACCGAAACCCGACACCAATGACCAATTAGACCCGGGCAAAAATTTAGAGAGAAAGTAGAAACCCGGAGATACCCCGGAACTCAGAATTCGGGAGCATAGAGGGATAGAAATCCGAAAGAGAGGAGGAAAAGCATGACGGATCGCACGACCCGCCCGGACCGAAGTCCAGGCGAAGTCGGCGCGGTGGCCGCGCGGTCGAAGAAGGACGGGCGCGCCACGGCCGCGCCACCCCACAGATTTGTTTGTTGCGTGAATCTCTCGCCCGAACACGGATTTTTCGACTTTCGGTTGAACGTCTTTCGACTCAAGACCCTTAGGGTCAGATCTCGGACGCCCTAGGTCTTAGCTATCTATAAATAAGCTCCCTTGGAAGCCCCGAACACTTTTACAAAACCTACAACTCTCTCTATACGTTCGAAACCCTAAATCCGGAGTCGTCGGAGGCACGAAACCAAGGCGAATACTGTTGGACGAAAATTCTAAGATCTCCAGAGTCGTGGTAAGTCTCGATCCAATCCTTTTTCCATATACGATTCGAAAACGAATCCTAATCTTCTTCTTTTCCCTTCTACACCTCGAATTGGATCTAGATCGTAGAACCCGACGAACGGAGAGGAGAAACGGTGGACTGGAAGCCACGTGTAACACCCCGGATTTGGTAACCCAGGCCGGGATGCCACCGCCACACCTCCCTAGCAAGACACGAACTCTCCGAGCTTGCTAAAGAGATGCAAGGCTATGGGTATTGAAAAGAGTTTTAAAAACAAGTCCGGAATTACTTAAAAATAATAATATAGTGTAATATCATCCACAAATGATAATAATAATAAGTTGCAGCGGAAATAAAGTTTATGCAGCGGAATTTAAAATATAGGGCCGACATGGCCAAAACACGGGTTAAACAGGCCCGTTCATGCAAGTCATAATAAATAATTTAAATGTCCAAAATGATCCCCCAATGTATGATCATGCTCCGTACTCTATAATAGAAAAAAAATGAACAACGGTTTTTATAAGTATTATAAAATACTGAGTAAGTCAATCCTAGCATAACAATAAAGGGGTTAGATTTTAATAATTAAGATTAAACTCTTTGTCATGCATACAAAACATTTTATTTACCAATTTAAAAAAAATAATAATTTAGTTGCATACTTTAAAGACATATTTAATTTCATAATTAATAATTTAAGCATGGGAAATTATTTAAGACATGATTTAAAAACATGAATAGTGCAATAAGTAAATAAATAAAATCTGAGCTTTTTAATTTTCCCCCGTTACGCCACCGTCTCAACAGTATTTAATTTAGCCGGCAATCCGGCGGTCGCAGCCAATTTCATAAGTATCATTTAGCCGGTGATCTGGCGGCCCCAGCCAATTTCGTAAGTGTCATTTTTCATTTAGCCGGTAGCCCGGCGGCCGCAGCCTATCCGCCATACCCAGTACCACTCCGTCGAGCCTCGGGTAACCCATACGGATACACCCGAGAGGGTAGGCCCGTTGGCCGAAGCCATATCCGCCATATCCAGTACCACTCCGTCGAGCCTCGGGTAACCCATACGGATACACCCGAGAGGATAGGCCAAAATGAGATGCCGTTTTGGCAATAGTTCTCATATTTCGCGCGGGGTCACCATCGTCCATAAAGGCACGAAGTGAATAGTTAGGAGGGCACCCTGCAGAGTACTCACCCCCTAATTTTATTTGATCCATGTAACCGACATCGTTTCAACTTTAGTGTAACGGGATTTTAAAAATATAGCTTTATCATATAACAAGATTTCGATCGTTTGTTTAGAAATTTCAAGATAGCACAGTTTAAAACCGTTCGATGCCACAGTTTACGCCTTTTCAGTTTAAAAATCCATTTCTTAGGCGATCGATCTGAAATTTTCACAGTATCTCAAAAACATCCCAACGAACAACTTTTATGTTTCGAGTTTTCCGGAAAAAAAATGGGAAGCATGTCAAAAATCAAGTTTTCTACACAAACAATAAGTTGTCAGGATTCAGATTCGACACTGTTCAAAGATTCGACTTTTTAACATATCAAACGGACTCCAAAAATTCTAAAATTTTATATGCACATACTAGACATGATTACCTACAACTTTTGTTTAGATCACAAAGATTATTTCGGACTAGAAATGATAGAAATATGCTCATCAATTCGGTTAAGGAAACTGTCAACTTTTGAAAATTCTTTAAAAATGCAGAATATGTCCGACCCGATTTGGGGTATCAAACCTCGATGAAAATCTCTGAAATTTTTACACAGTATAGCTTAAGATCTTAGGATCAAAATCTTAGTTTTGAGTTTTTCGTTTTGAACACTCGAAGTAAGATTTTTGGTCGGATTTCAGAAAACACGTAGATTGGGGTTTTTAGGTTCGATTTTAACGTTTCGTTTTAGATCCAATGTTTCGGATGCCCTTAAACCACCCATATTGATATGGAAGGTATTGACTTATAGTAAGTGAGTTCTTGAACGTCCTAGGGTCGATCGATTCGTCCAAAATCGCCACGAACGGATCTACGCAACACGTTCTTCTTCTCCTTTGGCCACGAACGTGTTTGCAAGTAAAGATCCGTAAGTTAGAATGTTGATTATGATCTTAAAACAATAAGGAAACTTGATTTACATCTTACCAACAATCCAAAGCCTGCAAATCCTTGATCTACACACTTCCTTGGTCGGATTTGGTTGCCGGAAAGTCGCCGGAAGGTAAGAACTTTGTGGCTTTGGTTTTTGGGAGAGTTTGGGATGAAACTTGGGTGTTTATGGCTGAAATGGGGTGTTAGGAGCACCTAATATCGTCCAAGATCTGCTCCCCCCGAAGTCAATCAAGATTCCCACGTTTGGGACCCAAAATATGGCAAAAAAAGTCGCCAAAACGCGTCATTGCCGACTGCTACAGTAGCATGCTACAGTAGCGTGCTACAGTAACTTTTTTTTTAAATTTTTTTTATTTATATATATTAAGATTCTTATCTTCAAAAAATAAATAAATAAATAAAAATCATAATGTGGGAATTATTTGTGATCGTTGGGACAATTCGATAAACTCGTTTCGAGTTGCTATCTTCCGATAAATAATTAATTCCGCTCTCTCGGAATTATTTTGGTTTTAATAATTAAATCCAATTCTTTATTTTTGGATTTAAATTTTCGATGGTGATTTCTCGGGTATTACAATCTACCCTCCTTAAGAATCAACTTCGTCCCCGAAGTTGCGCGACTTATTGACCGATTGATTGATTGCGATTGAATCATTGTGTTTTGTTGTTTGATATTATTTGACTGAACCCAGAATTGAAATTTCCAAGTTGCCTACGTACCCCGTGAAGGGATCAAGTCATTACGTAGTTCAAAACAATTTGAATTTGTTTATTTGGGGTACAAAATATTCGGGTCGTTACATCCTCCCCCCCCCTAAGACTTCAGTTATGTCCCCATAACTGTGGTTGCATCGTCTTGGAATAGGGTAGGGTAACGCTCCTTTATGTCGGCTTCTAACTCCCATGTCGCCGTTTCACTTTCATGGTTCGACCAAAGAACCTTGACCATTCTGACGGTTTTGTTCATTGTTACTCTCTCCTTCATATCGAGTATTCGTACCGGAATTTCCTCGTAGCTCAAGTCGTCATCCAATTCAATTCCTTCCGGTTGGAGTACATGGGTCGGATCGTGCACATACTTCTTCAATTGTGATACGTGGAACACATTGTGAACTCGAGCCAATTGTGGCGGTAAGGCTAGACGATATGCTAGATTCCCGACTTTTTCTAGAATTTCATAAGGTCCTGTATATCGAGGACTTAACTTTCCTCGTTTGCCAAAACGCATAACCCCCTTCATCGGTGATATCTTTAACATGACCTTATCTCCAACTTGAAATTCTAGGTCTTGCCGTCTCACATCGGCATAACTTTTCTGTCGGTCTTGGGCCGCTTTCATCTTTCCTTAAATCACTTTGATTTGTTGGGTCATATCTTCTACGAGTTGTGGTCCCACTACCACAGTCTTATCACTCCCTTCCCAACTCAACGGACTTCGGCACCTTCGACCATACAATGCCTCGAATGGTGCCATGCCGATGCTAGTATGGTAGCTATTGTTGTAGGAAAATTCAATTAAGAGTAAATGATTTTCCCAACTTCCCTTAAACTCCAATACGCATGCTCTCAGCATGTCTTCCAGGGTTTGGATGGTTCTCTCAGTTTGTCCATCCGTCATTGGGTGGAATGCGGTACTCATCTTAATCTGCGTATCGAGAGCTTCTTGTAACTTGGTCCAAAAGTGAGAGACAAATCTACTGTCTCTATCAGAGATAATGTCATGTGGTACCCCGTGTCTTCGTACCACATTGTCAATATACGCTCTTGCTAATTGGTCATGGTCCAAGTGTCCTTCATTGGGATAAAAATGGCCGTCTTCGTTAGCCTATCGACAATCACCCATATCTTATTCATCCCTCTTGGTGATTGATAATGGCCAGAAATGACCATTATTTTCAATCCATTTCCGTGTCTTAAATGGGCATTTGATCGCATTCCGGTCTTATATTAAGTAAGAAAGCAGTCGAATTGGACTGATTTATGCATAATTGTAAAAATATTGAGCTGGTGTGAAAAAGGCATAAATATGTAAATTTATTACATAATTATGTTAGAAAAATCCAAAAATATGAGAAAAAGAAAAGAAAAGAAAAAGGAATGAAAAGATGGGCAAAAGAATAAAGCAAGCCCACAAAATACAAAAAGATGGGAAAAAGATAGAAAAGCCCACAAAAAGAACATCTTCGGCCCATCTGGCCCAATCCAGCAGGCCCAGGAAGACCTTTGTCGCGGAAGCCCTTTGTCGCGATGCATGGTTCCGCGACAAAGAAGGGTTCCGCGACCAAGCAGCTCAGAAGAAGAAGGAAACCAGCCAAGCCCTTTGCCGCGATGCCCCTTGTCGCGATGGCATGCTCCGCGACAAAGGCATGTTCCGCGACCAAGACACCCAATTAGAGACACCAGACCCAGTCGAGAAGCTTTGCCACATGCAGTGTGTTCCGCGACCAACTTGATGCTCCGAGACAAAGCTGTGATGTGTGTGATGTCTTAAGACACAATGGGCTAGAATCAAGGCCCATGGGCTTAGGGTTACACTTCTATAAATATGAGGTGTTTCCCATGAGTTGAAAAGGGGGAATTTTTGTAAGAGCTCTCTTGAAGACAAGCTTGGGTTTCAGCTTTAGGTAGTGTAGTTTAGTTTTTATTTTTTTTGTATTATTTAATTCTTGTTCATAGTTTAGCTTAGTTAAGGATTTGTTTCCTGTTTTATGCTTTTCCAGTAGCCTTAGATAGCCACTTTTATATCATGTTTTGGTTTCTAAACTCTTGTTTTAGGGTTTGTAATACCCAAATCATGGGTATTAACAATACCCCTTCAATAATATGGGAAAACATCCATCATTTGTGTCCCAAATCATGAAATGGGTCTCACACCCCATGGATTTATGCTTTCTTTTTATTTTGGGGTCACTTGATCCCTATTATGCTATTTTTATGTTTACTGTTAGCATTTTATGGATAATGTTGTGTGTATGTGTGATCAAACCCTAGATTAGGACTCTTGCTTTATTTTTAATATTCTGTCCAGTTTTGTTTAAGCATGTTCTTCCTTATTTTGAATGTTTCTTGTTTATTTTTAGCCTAGAATAGCTTTTTGATCTGAAATAGGGTGAGATCACGCTGTTTGCATGCCACTGTTCATTTCTGCTTTTTCTGACTTTTGTCCTGAATCGCCTTTGTCGCCAACCGCCTTTTGTCGCGGAACCACGTTCCGCGACAAAATGGTCGTTCCGCGACAAAGGTGTCTAAAGACACTTGTCTCCATAATTTAAAACCCTTTGTCGCGGAACACCTTGTCGCGGAGCCACGTTCCGCGACAAAACTTTCCATGCATAGCGACAAAGGAGCCAAACTCTTGCATTTTGTCTGCATGGCTTTTTGTCGCGGAATCATCTTGTCGCGGAACCACGTTCCGCAACAAAATCCCATTCTGAGACAGAAAAATTATGCCATGTTCCTTATTCTTTGAACACTTTGTCGCGGAACCACTTTGTCGCGGAGCCACGTTCCGCGACAAACTTTCCATGCATAGCGACAAAGGTTCAAATGCTTTAAGAATTTTCTGAAAACTCTTTGTCGCGAAACACTCTTGTCGCGGAACCACGTTCCGCGACAAAATCTTGCACAGCGACAAAGAAGCATTATGCTGCCAAAAATTCTAAAAACTTGTCGGGATACCCATGTCGCGGACCTCGGTCCGCGACAAAATTTATGATATCGCGACAAAGATTCCCTTCTCTCTATTTAATCTCAAACCACCTTCATTCTCTTCCTACATTATATTGCAACACTCACATCATAACCCCACGGGTTAAGGTGTAACATTCTGGAATTGCAATATAGGGTGTTATGCTGCCCAAATTTTGATTCTCCATTTGCATCACTTAATTAATTGAACCCTTGAATCATTAATGATTAAAGAGTGAGATTAGCAATAATTACACATCAATAATCATCATGATTAAAGGACCTTTGTTCAATTGCCATTAAAACACTCCTCTATAAACAAAATCTTGATGGCTTAAACAGATAATCCGGACTGTAATTAATTATGGTAGGAAGGATTATTTAAGACCTTCAATTGTGGATCCAATCCACAACCTTGCATGAGAAACCAATGTCTCTCATACTAGGAATCTTCTTTTACTTCTGATTGATTTTGTCTTTGCGTGTTGTGTGGAACAATTAGTAAAGAATACATCAGACTAATGTTGGCGGGTATTCCCTCATGGATTACCAGCTCGTAATCTGGGTATTAATTACTAAGTGTTATTTTGCATGGTCTGGATGACTGTCAGTGGAAGCCTTGGCGGTTCGCCCATCCGAGGTTATAATAGCTGCTCGGCTGACTCCCATCCAGATACAGTTTTATTTTTCTTATCTTAATTTCCAAACCCAAATTCCAATCTGTAATGGGAGTCAGTTGGCATCAGTCAATGCCAACTGACGATCATTATAGAAGGGAAGCATGTAGGTTTTTATCCGAATTCACAGACAGTGGAGACCCAACTGGTATTGACACTACCATTATAGGGTCTAAGCTGTCTAAATCCGCTCCATCCGAGTAATTGGGAAATTGGACAGTAGATGTTTACAGTCCACCTGATTATTCTGCCATTACTTTGGTCTCTTGATCACTTCACATCTGTGTTTCACCTTCTGTCTAGACCCGCATCTATATTTTGGGTCAATTAATTTTACACTCCCCTATATCTTTATGCATGATAATATTATGTACTATTGTGGTCTGTAATTATTTTGGGATCCTTCCCTTGGACAATAGAAGTCTAGATCTTAAACAGATATTGCATATTAAATTTCCAACAAAAATCTCCTTATAAAATCCGGATCTGAGTAAGGGATGAATTCCTCAGTTATGACTAATTCATATCCTGTCAAGGGTTGTATTTTGGGAAATTAGAAACAGATTCAGCGATTAGGTCTCGCCTAGACTGAAAGGGTCTGTGTTTTAACTGAGAGTCTAGTACCTGATAGGGAATGATTTTCAAATCCATTATTTTCCAAAATTGCTGGTTGTTGGAAATCTAAGATTGAATACTACACCGAGATGGGGTCTACTTGGACTCAAATACAGTGCAGTAAATAATCTTAGAGGAACATCATCCAGGCCTTGGTCATTTTCTAAGATAGGGTTGAGTTTTCTTTCAACTACTATCCTCTTCTGCCAAAGCCTATTTTTGAGTCCTGAGTGAGTGCATCCGGAACGAACTGAATCATTAGTTCGTTTCATTAGTTTGCATCTCATAATCACCCGGAAGGAAGTGAACACACTAGTGGTTCACCAAGAGCCGGGAACTCTTGATCCATACTCCTTCATCCTGATGGGGAGCTGTCTTTTACTACCAGGGTCAGATTTTCAAACCTCCGGGTGATAGGTTTTAAATGCTTTCTTTACTGCTTTCTTTTAACCGCTTTCATTAGAGGTCACTCGGTTGAATTGAGAGTTGCGTAACTGCTACTAGGATTGACAGTTAAGGGATAGTTCAGGGCTTGATTAGAATCTTTGGGTGTGACATGGGAGAATGATAGTAGTACTTGGCATTTCAATAAATGATATGTCGGGTGTTGCTTTTCCACCACAGATGAAGTAACACACCCAGGCCAGGGCAGTTACGAATCTGTGGTATCTTAGAATTTGCGGTCTTAAGAACATGTAAACTCATATTGTAAGTACCTGTCTGTTAAAGGGAAAGCATAGTTGAGAGCATGAGAATTGGCTATCTGATAGAATTATCCCAAACAAAGATCTGTGTATAAAAATGGAAGTTTAATCTTGCTATATCTCAATCTTGTCCAATTTTCATTCTTTTCTTCCTGTCCCTTCTGTCTACATTGTGATTCAGCTTCACGGTTGGCACAATGTAATTTTTCCCTGCTTTCATAGATAATGTTTATCGCATTCTTAGAATAACCTTTACCCGCTTTCTAGAATAGACTTGTTCGCTTTGTAGGGTAACTTAAATGCTTTTGTAATCAAGTTTAAATTCATGTCTGTAGTTATTAATCACCATTCAAACCTATTGAGCAATACGAATGGAAAATCTAGTAAAACGACGTGGGCCCTGCTTCTATCGCACATCCTCCAGTGAACGATCCGGTCTTACTATAAATTACTGCAATTTTTGACACCGTGCGCTTTCGGGCCACAGTTTCTTAAACACGAGCAATAAAAACATGACAACTTATAAATATATCCCTAATCACAACTCCGCCACCCTAAATTGGTTTCATTAAATAAAACCTAAACCAGGATTATGATTTTTCAGAAAATACTCAGGGAGTGGAAATCTGTCAAAAGTTTCATGGCAGGAAATCTTATGGCAAGAATTGATGAGAAGTATCATGGCACATATGCCGGGGATCCTCAGTGTGACAGGCTGAACGTCAACCTATCCCGGCTGTGCCATGAGAGTTGTCAACATTTCACGACAGAGAGGACCACAGCGCCATTTGAAATCAAAGCACCACACTTGAGTAATAAAAAGACTAACAATCTTGATATATCCCTAAACCCTTTCCCGTGAATCATAACTCTTTTCTTTTAATAAATCTAACCTGGTATATTTTAGAAAATGCTTGTGTGGGAAATTGTCAAAAGTTTCATGGCGCCGTTGCCGGGGAGGATGCAGCGCCGTTTTATTTAGAGAATTACATTCCTCATTGCTCCTAGATTAGCCTATACATATAATTATAAATATTCACCTTCAGAACCAATTATAACCTGGGGATTGTGCAGGTACTGTCATCATTGAAGCCGCTGTTCTATGCAAAGGAGGAAGCAGACGCCAGCCGAGATCCCGTTTAATTCAGAGATAGAAAAGACAGCTCGACGTCTTAGGGCGGAGACTAAACGAAGAAAGGAACGGGAACGACAGGCATTACTTTCGCCAAGCACCAGCAGCGATATTTCCGAGATGGCAAACCCGGACATCCCACCAATCATTCAACCCAATCCCCCACTTCACAACATTGAGGAAGACCCCGAAGATGCTGATAACGATGATTTGGATGATCCCCCTCCCCAGATCATACAAGGAGGTGGGAACCCACCAAACATGGAGCAGCAACACTTCGAGGCACCCCCTCCCAATCCGAACCATCAAAACCCACCAAACAACCAGAACCACCCAAACCAGCAAAATTTCCTAAATCAGCAAAATCAACAATACCATAACCCCCATCAGAATCCCCCGAATCCGAATGAGTTCAATGATCCGAGGAACTATTTCATGCCTCAGAACTACTACCCACAGCAGTACCAAGGCGGGCCTGAGAACAATCATCAAGCAGCAACTGCCGCTGATTACATGCAGCCGATTTTAGAGCCATATCTGAATATTCCTGGACAAGCTCCATTCTTGGCTAGGAACTTCGAATTGAAACCGGCCCTGATCAATCTAGTCCAGAGCAACCAATTTGCCGGAGCAAGCTATGAAGACCCCCATGATCACCTGCAAACCTTCCTAGAATTGTGTGACACGATCAAAAATCGTGATGTATCTGCAAACACTATTCGACTAAGGCTATTTCCCTTCTCTCTGACAAGCGGAGCACGAACATGGTACAAGTCACTGCCCGTAAATCAGAAGTCTACATGGGAAGATGTGATCAGAAACTTCCTAGCAAAATACTTCCCGGAGTCCAAGGTGGATGAATGCCGCTCCAAAATTGCGGAATTCAAAATGAAACCAGACGAGTCCTTGTATGATGCAAAGGAAAGATTCTTCAACCTGCTCAGAAAGTGTCCTCAACATGGCTTCCATGACTGGGAGAGACTGAGAAAGTTCTACAGTGGTCTGACCCCAGCATGGAAATCCATGCTCGATGCTGCTGGTGGTCAACATTTGCTTTACATACCGATGGACCAAGCCTGGGCAAAGATTGAAGCCATGAGTGTCAACCGTTCTGTTCTAACTGATGATGGTAATCTCACTCCCCCTCGTGGTTTATGTGCTGTAGGTACAGTAGAGAAGTCAGACATTGAAAAGCTTCAAGAGCAAGTGGCAGTGTTGTCTGTAAATCAAGGAGTTGGAAGTTCTGCGCAGGGACAGCAAACTGATGTGATCTGTGGTCTGTGTCAAGGTGCTCATGCAACTGACACATGCGAGCAAATCACAGCTGAGAGCTGTAACTATGCAGGAGCTTTTCCAAATAGACACCCGAATTTGTCTTACTCAAACAACAACGCCTTGAATTCACATCTCTTGAACAAGCCACAGCAACAACAGTTCAACCCTCAGCAGAATCAGGGATTTGTTCAGAACAGGGGCCAACACTTTCAGAACCCAGGTTTCCAACCTCAAATCCAGCAGAGGCCGCCTCAGAATTTCCAGAACTTTCAGCCCAATCAGAGTTTCCAGCCTCAGTTTGTCCCAAACCAAGGTCAGTGCAATCAGAATCAGAATCAAAATCAGAATCAGAATCAAAAGCCTCCTTCAAGGCTTGAGAATTTGATGACTGATTTCATCACTAGTCAGAAAGAGATCAACAATCAACTGCAGGCCTCCATCAGAAATGTGGAGACCCAAGTTACACAGATGGCTAATGAGATGCAGAAAAGGGACAAAGGAACGTTGCCAAGCACCGCGGAAAAGAACCCGCAATGCAAGGCAATAACCTTGAAATCTGGAAGAGTACTAGCTGGACCAAAGGGAGCAGATACTGGAGCGGAACGTGAGGAAGATGATATTGTTGACAATGCTGGTAAGGAAGCTGATAATGAGAACGAAGCGGAAAAAGAGACAGCCGAATTGCAGACTGAAGCTGCGCCTGAAACGGCTGAAACAGATAAGGGTACAGGTGAAGGTACAACTTCCTTCCCTTCACCACCAAAAATTCCTAATAACAAGTACATGCCCGGGATTCCTTATCCTGCACGTCTTAAAAATAAAGAACATGATCTTAAATTCAAGAAATTTCTGCAACGATTAAAGTCTGTAGAGATAACCATTCCTCTCACAGAAATGATTTCCGAAATGCCCATCTATGCTAAGTTCTTGAAAGAATTGATTTCAGGAAAAAGGCAGGTTGAGCAGGAAGAAGTGATTATTCTCAACAGCACATGCAGTGCCATCGTTCAGAGGAGAATGCCTGAAAAGAAGGAGGACCCCGGATGTTGCACACTTCCAGTACAATTCGGAAAGGCCAAAGTGAGTATGGGGCTTTGTGATTTAGGATCAAGCATCAATGTGATGCCACTAGCTATGGCTATTCGCCTTAAGCTTGGAGAAATTCAACCGGTCAAGATGAGACTGCAACTTGCAGACAGATCGATCACTCAGCCCGTAGGAATCCTTAAGGATGTTGTGGTCAAAACCGGGCAGGTTCTTTTCCCGGTCGACTTCATCATCCTCGACATTGAAGAGGATTCTGAAATGCCGCTTATCCTTGGACGCCCATTTCTATCTACTGGTGGTGCACTGATTGACGCTAAATCCGGAAAAGTCACCTTAAGGGTCGATGGCGAGGAGATCATCTTTGATATGGAGAAATTGTAGAAATTTCCGAATGACAGTTCTTGTTTTTCTTTTGAAAATGTAATAGTTAGGGAAGAGCCAGACTCTGAACTTGATTGTGAAATGATGCTGGATGAACCATCAAAGCAGGTACTGAAGCCTGCTGGCGTGGAGCACAAAGGATGCAAAGCCGTTCACTTTGCCGATCCCGAAACAGGGGATCTGGAGGAGTTTGACGGCATCGAATTCCATGATGACGCCAACCAAGAGGAAGAAGAGGATCCTGTACTGATGCAGGATCCCGAAGGTAAATCTGTTCTCCCACTACCCATTTCTCGCAAACTACTCCCTTCCGTTGAATGTCCACCAGAGCTTGAACTTAAAACATTACCCGATCATCTCAAGTATGCGTTTCTCGCAGAACATAAAAAGTTACCCGTGATTGTTTCGGCTAAGCTCTCCCAAGAGCAAGAAAATGCTCTGGTGGTCATTCTTAAGAAACATGTACATGCAATAGGTTGGACCACTTCTGATATAAAAGGAATAAGCCCGTCTATTAATGGAAGAAGAGTTTAAACCCTCCCGTCAACCTCAGAGGCGATTGAATCCCCTTATGCAAGAAGTGGTAAGGAAAGAAGTTATCAAGCTCTTAGATGCTGGTATAATCTATCCTATCTCTGATAGCAAATGGGTTAGCCCAGTGCAGGTCGTACCCAAACGAGGAGGGATGTGCATAACCAAGAATGAGCAAGGAGAAGAGGTTGCAACCAGGCCAGTGACCGGATGGAGAGTTTGTATCGACTACCGGAAGCTGAACGAGGCCACACGCAAGGACCATTTTCCATTGCCATTCATTGATCAGATGCTTGAGAGGTTGGCAGGGAGAGAGTTTTATTGCTTTTTGGATGGTTATTCTGGTTATAATCAGATTGTTATTTCTAGTGAAGACCATGATAAAACCACTTTTACTTGCCCGTACGGCACTTTTGCCTATCGACGGATGCCTTTTGGTTTGTGCAATGCACCTGCTACTTTTCAAAGATGCATGATGTCTATTTTCTCTGAATTTATCGAGAAATGCATTGAGGTCTTCATGGATGACTTCTCTGTATATGGAGATACGTTTGAAGATTGTTTGACCAATCTTGCTAAGATTTTAAAGAGGTGTGAGGACACTAACTTGGTTTTAAATTGGGAAAAGTGCCATTTTATGGTCACTGAGGGCATAGTGTTAGGTCATCGCATTTCTCGTGCAGGCATTGAAGTTGATCCAGCCAAAGTTTCCATCATTTCCAATCTCCCTCTCCCCAACTCTATCAAATCAGTTAGGAGCTTCTTAGGGCATGCCGGTTTTTACCGGCGATTCATTAAGGATTTCTCTAAAATTTCCAAGCCGCTCACTAATCTGCTTTGTAAAGAAAATCCTTTCTTAATAAATGAAGCGTGTGTCCAAGCCTTTGACACGCTCAAGAAGATGTTGGTTTCTGCACCGATAGTGCAACCACCCGATTGGTCACTGCCTTTCGAGGTAATGTGCGATGCTAGTGGTCTCGCCGTAGGCGCAGTTCTTGGACAGCATAAGGATGGGAGACATTGCGTAATTCATTACGCAAGTCATGCCCTGAATGAAGCCCAAGTTAACTACACCACAACGGAGAAAGAGATGTATGCTGTAGTCTTCGCGTTTGACAAGTTCAGACAGTATCTGATAGGTACGAAGACCATGGTATACACCGATCATACAGCATTGAGATACTTGTTTAGCAAACAAGATGCAAAACCTCGATTAATCAGGTGGGTACTTTAGCTGCAAGAATTCGATATCATAATAAAAGATAGGCGAGGTCGAGATAATGGTGCTGCTGACCACTTATCTCGATTAGATAATGATAAAAAGGAAAAAGCCGTCAATGAAGAGTTTCCGGACGAACAGTTGTTCGCGTTGCATCTGCATAATCAAGCTTGTCCATGGTTTTCCGACATCGCTAACTTCTTGGCATGCGGAATAACCCCACAGTTTTCGAACGATCATCAGAGGAATAAGTTCAAACGAGATGTATTAAGTTACTTCTGGGAAGAACCTTATCTCTTCAAACATTGCGCTGATTCAATAATCAGGCGATGTGTGACCGAGCATGAAGCCTATCAAATTGTCAGAAAATGCCATGAATCAGAATATGGAGGTCACCATGGTCCCGCTCGAACGGCCCACAAGGTCCTCGAATGTGGATTTTATTGGCCTCACATCTATGAGGATTGCAGGACATTTGTGAAGGGCTGTGACAGATGCCAAAGATTAGGAAACATCTCCAAGAGGGATGAGATGCCTCAAAAGGGGATTCTCACACTTGAGATCTTTGATGTATGGGGCATTGACTTCATGGGACCGTTTCCACCATCTGGTGGAAACTACTATATCTTGGTAGCTGTCGATTTCGTGTCCAAATGGGTTGAGGCTGTCGCATTACCGACCAATGATGGTAGCCAAGTCATCAAGTTCCTCAAGAACAACATTTTCAGTCGATTTGGGGTACCTAGGGTGGTGATATCTGATGGAGGAACACACTTTATCAGTAAAGCTTTTGAAACTTTAATGAGTAAAAATGGGATCCTCCATAAGATAGGCACGCCTTACCATCCTCAGACTAGTGGTCAAGTCGAAGTATCCAACCGCGAAATCAAACATATACTCGAAGCCACAGTCGGGATAACCCGTAAGGATTGGGCACGTAAGCTCAATGACGCTCTATGGGCATACCGCACAGCATATAAGACTCCCATCGGGATGTCTCCATATAGGCTGTCTTCGGAAAAGCCTGTCATTTGCCTGTAGAGCTAGAGCATAAAGCTTACTGGGCCGTTAAAACGCTTAACTTCGATCCGAGAGTCGCTCAGAGCAAACGCAAGTTGGACCTCAACGAAATTGAGGAAATACGAGCGCAAGCTTATGAAAGCTCTCGAATTTACAAGGAGCGGACCCAGAAGTTGCACGATCGCCGGATTAAACCTAAGTATTTTTATGTTGGTCAACATGTGTTATTGTTCAATACTAGGTTGAAGCTGTTCCCCGGAAAGCTCAAATCTAGATGGGAAGGACCACATGAAGTACTAGAGGTGTTCAAAAATGGAGCTGTCAGGATCCGAACTGATAGGGGCGATATAGTGGTGAATGGACAACGATTAAAAGAGTACCTTGGACAGTTCGATCCGGAGAAAGAAAGCCAAGCAGTGGCAGACCCGGCTTACATTCAATAAGAAACAACATTTAAAAAAAACACAAATTTCAGTATATATATATATACTACTTATTTCACGACAAGAAAGTACCCAAAGATCAATTAAACATTTAGAGTACTAAGACTCTAAATGTGAGGATGTTGATAGTTGGAGAAAATCTAATGCGCTTTACTTATCTATCTTGCAGAAGTTCGGAACCACCAAAAAGAGGAGCAGAAAAGAGTAACATGGAAAAAAAAAAAAAAAACCAGGTTCTCGGTTGGATCAATTCCATGAGTCTAAGAAAATATTCCCAAAATTTGAAGAAATTCAAAATCCATAATAAATTTCACAGATAAGTGGAACCGATCCAACCTAATTTATGCAAGTGGATTATTTTAATTCTCAGCCCAGCATTTTGAATTTATTTGGACTGAATTTATTCAGCCCAAGTCAAATAAAATGGACGCAGGCCCAATATCACACTCGGGCCCAGTCCAAGAAAATTTTAAAATTTAAAAATTCTTTGTCGCGGAAGGTCCTTTGTCGCGATGTCATGCATCGCGACCAGGCCCTGTTCCGCGACAAACCCTCTTTTGTTCTTAACCCTTCTCTGCTGGTTGTCGCGATGCACTTTGTCGCGGAGCATGACTCCGCGACCAAGCCCTGCTCCGCGACACAACCTGCGTTGACCTTGTCTCCATACTGAACTTTGTCGCGATAGCCTTGTCGCGGAGCATGACTCCGCGACCAACCCCTGCTCCGCGACCTCTCTGATGTCGCTATGCTTTGTCGCGAAACCTTGTTCCGCGACAAAGTCTCGGACTCCTCCCAAACCTTGGACCCGTGCCTAGACCCGAGCCAAGGAGGGGAGGGTAAACCCATTTTGTATTCATGGCACCTCGTAATCCCTTGTTTTATTTTTATTTTGTCGTGTTCATGGTGTAATGTGATTTATGTGCACAAATGTTCTCATATTTTTGGAGGTTTTGAGTGCTCCCGGTTATGAGCACCATTTTGAAGTTTTTGAGAACTTGTTTTGAAAACTGATTAATGGCGTTAAAACTGGTAATGGTTTACAGATTTTGAAGTTTAAAACTGGAAAAGAACAAACTGATGAACATTTGGGTATTGTTTTGAATATCTTGATGTTATTGGTTTGATTGATCTTGATGTGACCTCTACAGTGTTGTTTTGGTGTAATAAAAGAGGTAAGATCTTTTTGGGCACATTTGTTCTCATGTTAGAAATCTCATGGGAATAAATGTTTGTTTGTTTATGGAAACATAGTACAAACACCCAATGAGAAGCTTCCACTTTTAATAAAAGCAACCCTTTAGAAAAGACAAAAAGAGTTATTTTGTTTAATGTTTGACTTGAGTTTTTGTTCCCAATGGAACACTAGTGTGAGTAAGATAGCAGTATTTTTGTCACCCAACTGTTATCCTTTTCAAAATCCAAAAGGGGACCACTCACATCCCACTTTTATTAAATAAAATAAGTCAACCATTTTAAAATTAAAAACAGTGTTTGCAAATTTTTGGATGCTCTAACTGTCCAAACAGTTCGAGCTATCCAGAAATAGCAGATCCGCTCCGCCACGTCTTCATTGCACATTCCAATATTCGAGCATTCCATTTCCATCTGTCCATCCCATTCCACCTCCAACAAGTGTCTCGAACTTGTTTAATAAAATTGAAAAACTTTTGGGCCCAATGGCCCATTAAAAAGATTTTAGGCCAATGGCCGATTTTGTTTTATTTTGGGCTCCTTAGCCCATTTAAAACCAAATATTGTTTACCTGTGCTTTAAATCAAAATTCGAGTTGGAAATCTAATAACCTCACATCTAGAGCAAAGCTCTAAATGTGAGGATGTTGGTTTCTGAACTTGAATAATTTCTGAAAATTATATAAAAATTGGATTCATCACTTCTTATCTTTTCAGGGGTAATCCTCCCATTCCAGATCCTGCACCAGAAGGAACCAAGTTGCTGGACTTACCACTCGAACTCCTTGGTGAAATTCTCTCCCGAATAGGAGAGGATGAAATCAAGGAGGTGTTTACTGCACAACGGGTATGCAAGAAGTTCAGGGATGCTGGAAACCTTGCCATCGTGTACAGGCGATGCGAGGTTAACTCCTCCACTGTGAAGAGATGGCAAGGAAGGATCCGTCGGCAAAAGGAGAGATTCCTGCGAATATGCACAACAGCAGGAAACTTCAATCTTCAGATCATCCCAGCACTCAGGGCATTTGCAGAAGGGAATGAGGAGCACGCTTGTGAACTGCTGCGCCCAGGACTTGAGGACAACCATAAGGCGTCAATCTTCACCCGCGGATTGATGCTTATGAGTAAGACGGATGAAGGCCAAGTTGAGCAAGGGATCAGAATGATCGACAGGATGGTGACAGATCGATCAGTTCTTCGGTATACGTCCACCAACGTCCTCGCTTGGATAACAGACAACCCAGACACCCCACACCTGTGGGCGGGTCAAGGAGTCAGAGTCTACTGCCCAAGGTGGCATGCACCTCTGAGAAACCGCGATTGGTGCCTGCGTTGTGAGCTTTCCAGCTGCGTCCTCTGGCTCCGATACATGCCCTGAAGAAAGAAGGAAGAATCCTAGTCCCATTTTACCCTGCTTTATTTCATTTCCGTTTTAGTAATAGTAATCTGCAAGGGATTCCCCCTTTTGTGTGTGCAGGTTTGTACTAACTGCACGAGAATCCCTTGCCTCGGGTGTATTTATTTGCTTTCCCCAAATTGGAACTCAGCTTTTGAGACCACTGAACAGATCTTTACTTGCTTTCCTTTTCGAAAAAGATGTCTGTACAGTCCGAGATGAATAAGTGACTGTCAGACCAAAAATATGCTGTTGACATACCTAGTATGTCAGCAGTGCCTCTTTACTGCTTTCGATTAAATGACCAGCAAAAATATGCATAAACTTGCTCTAAATTCACATGTTGAATTTAGGCTTGTGATTAAATTTTCAAACTTTTAAATTGGGATAATATAATTGAAGACATGCATGAAATGAATTCCTGAGGTTTTGAGCTATAAAAATTTAATGATGCGATCAGCTTATTGGGTAATAAATCTGCATGTTAGAGATTTCGATTGAATAAATTGTTAGAACTAAGCTCTGATTAAATTTGAGAATATTGTATGACATGAATCACCCCAACCTTGTGAGATTTGAGCCATGAGTCACTTTTACTCATTTATTTTCTTTGATGTGTGAATCATTTTGATTAAAGAAAACTAGAACTTGCAATTGGGACCGATTCAAGACCACGCCATATTCCAAAAATCGAGCATATGATCGAGGCACAAAACCCAAATTTTGGCCTTCGTTTGAAATCCAAACCCAAAAATATTTTCCCTTTAGGATTAACCACTTTGAGCCTTAAGCCTAATTTTTCTTTGAAACCCACTATATTATTCCTAGCCTTATAAAAAGACCAAAGAAATTCAAACCCAAGTGTGCAAGGATAAATTCTATCAAAGGCATTAAACTTATGATCATCAATCCATATTAATCGGTATATTATAAACCGATTCAAAAAAAAAAGAGAGAAAGTTGAATTCCATTCAACATCAAATAAATTGCAAACGACAAAGCAAATTAGACATAGTCTAATGTCATGCAATAGAAAAGAAAAGCAAAAGAAAGAAAGACAAAATATATTGATGATCATAAATTTTTAAATAAAAATGTGCCAAGTTATGATAGATTAACTCTTGCCACTTCTTAGCCCAATAGATTCCCTTCCTCACCAATGTTACAACCGTATGCCCCGTTATAACCCTTAAATAAGACCTCGTGATCTCGATTTGAAGAAATGAGCCGGTGGCGAGTTGGTCTAATTGCAAGCTTATGGGATAATTTAATTAAATTTGATTTTGAGCGGTCATGATAAACCCAATTGAGAGTGAGTGAAATTTCCGATTCTCTTATAAGTGAGGCTCTATTTCATTGAAAATGTTCATGTCATCCTCTAATTCTTATCCTTAATCTTTGCATCTTTCAAACATGATATTCATGAAGGGTTGATAGTAATGTTTGATTTGTAGGCCCGATATAGTGAGCAAGTATCATTTCATTAAACACTGCAATCAAGGGAGTTTAATACTTGTAATCTTTGATTGTCTTATCCCAATCCAAGAAGGATGTGATTTATGAAGCCACGAAAATGAATTGAATATGTAGAGTCCGTGTTCTTACGAACATTGACTCTGACTGCTCGGGGACGATCAGTATTAAATGTGAGGATGTTGATAATGGCCAGAAATGACCATTATTTTCAATCCATTTCCGTGTCTTAAACGGGCATTTGATCGCATTCCGGTCTTACATTAAGTAAGAAAGCAGTCGAATTGGACTGATTTATGCATAATTGTAAAAATATTGAGCTGGTGTGAAAAAGGCATAAATATATAATTTTATTACATAATTATGTTAGAAAAATCCAAAAACATGAGAAAAAGAAAAGAAAAGAAAAAGGAATGAAAAGATGGGCAAAAGAATAAAGCAAGCCCACAAAATACAAAAAGATGGGAAAAAGATAGAAAAGCCCACAAAAAGAACATCTTCGGCCCATCTGGCCCAATCCAGCAGGCCCAGGAAGACCTTTGTCGCGGAAGCCCTTTGTCGCGATGCATGGTTCCGCGACAAAGGAGGGTTCCGCGACCAAGCAGCTCAGAAGAAGAAGGAAACCAGCCAAGCCCTTTGTCGCGATGCCCCTTGTCGCGATAGCATGCTCCGCGACAAAGGCATGTTCCGCGACCAAGACACCCAATTAGAGACACCAGACCCAGTCGAGAAGCTTTGCCACATGCAGTGTGTTCCGCGACCAACTTGATGCTCCGAGACAAAGCTGTGATGTGTGTGATGTCTTAAGACACAATGGGCTAGAATCAAGGCCCATGGGCTTAGGGTTACACTTCTATAAATATGAGGTGTTTCCCATGAGTTGAAAAGGGGGAATTTTTGTAAGAGCTCTCTTGAAGACAAGCTTGGGTTTCAGCTTTAGGTAGTGTAGTTTAGTTTTTATTTTTTTTTGTATTATTTAATTCTTGTTCATAGTTTAGCTTAGTTAAGGATTTGTTTCCTGTTTTATGCTTTTCCAGTAGCCTTAGATAGCCACTTTTATATCATGTTTTGGTTTCTAAACTCTTGTTTTAGGGTTTGTAATACCCAAATCATGGGTATTAACAACACCCCTTCAATAATATGGTAAAACATCCATCATTTGTGTCCCAAATCATGAAATGGGTCTCACACCCCCATGGATTTATGCTTTCTTTTTATTTTGGGGTCACTTGATCCCTATTATGCTATTTTTATGTTTACTGTTAGCATTTTATGGATAATGTTGTGTGTATGTGTGATCAAACCCTAGATTAGGACTCTTGCTTTATTTTTAATATTCTGTCCAGTTTTGTTTAAGCATGTTCTTCCTTATTTTGAATGTTTCTTGTTTATTTTTAGCCTAGAATAGCTTTTTGATCTGAAATAGGGTGAGATCACGCTGTTTGCATGCCACTGTTCATTTCTGCTTTTTCTGACTTTTGTCCTGAATCGCCTTTGTCGCCAACCGCCTTTTGTCGCGGAACCACGTTCCGCGACAAAATGGTCGTTCCGCGACAAAGGTGTCTAAAGACACTTGTCTCCATAATTTAAAACCCTTTGTCGCGGAGCCACGTTCCGCGACAAAACTTTCCATGCATAGCGACAAAGGAGCCAAACTCTTGCATTTTGTCTGCATGGCTTTTTGTCGCGGAATCATCTTGTCGCGGAACCACGTTCCGCGACAAAATCCCATTTTGAGACAGAAAAATTATGCCATGTTCCTTATTCTTTGAACACTTTGTCGCGGAACCACTTTGTCGCGGAACCACGTTCCGCGATAAACTTTCCATGCATAGCGACAAAGGTTCAAATGCTTTAAGAATTTTCTGAAAACTCTTTGTCGCGAAACACTCTTGTCGCGGAACCACGTTCCGCGACAAAATCTTGCACAGCGACAAAGAAGCATTATGCTGCCAAAAATTCTAAAAACTTGTCGGGATACCCATGTCGCGGACCTCGGTCCGCGACAAAATTTATGATATCGCGACAAAGATTCCCTTCTCTCTATTTAATCTCAAACGACCTTCATTCTCTTCCTACATTATATTGCAACACTCACATCATAACCCCACGGGTTAAGGTGTAACATTCTGGAATTGCAATATAGGGTGTTATGCTGCCCAAATTTTGATTCTCCATTTGCATCACTTAATTAATTGAACCCTTGAATCATTAATGATTAAAGAGTGAGATTAGCAATAATTACACATCAATAATCATCATGATTAAAGGACCTTTGTTCAATTTCCATTAAAACACTCCTCTATAAACAAAATCTTGATGGCTTAAACAAATAATCCGGACTGTAATTAATTATGGTAGGAAGGATTATTTAAGACCTTCAATTGTGGATCCAATCCACAACCTTGCATGAGAAACCAATGTCTCTCATACAAGGAATCTTCTTTTACTTCTGATTGATTTTGTCTTTGCGTGTTGTGTGGAACAATTAGTAAAGAATACATCAGACTAATGTTGGCGGGTATTCCCTCATGGATTACCAGCTCGTAATCTGGGTATTAATTACTAAGTGTTATTTTGCATGGTCTGGATGACTGTCAGTGGAAGCCTTGGCGGTTCGCCCATCCGGGGTTATAATAGCTGCTCGGCTGACTCCCATCCAAATACAGTTTTATTTTTCTTATCTTAATTTCCAAACCCAAATTCCAATCTGTAATGGGAGTCAGTTGGCATCAGTCAATGCCAACTGACGATCATTATAGAAGGGAAGCATGTAGGTTTTTATCCGAATTCACAGATAGTGGAGACCCAACTGGTATTGACACTACCATTATAGGGTCTAAGCTGTCTAAATCCGCTCCATCCGAGTAATTGGGAAATTGGACAGTAGATGTTTACAGTCCACCTGATTATTCTGCCATTACTTTGGTCTCTTGATCACTTCACATCTGTGTTTCACCTTCTGTCTAGACCCGCATCTATATTTTGGGTCAATTAATTTTACACTCCCCTATATCTTTATGCATGATAATATTATGTACTATTGTGGTCTGTAATTATTTTGGGATCCTTCCCTTGGACAATAGAAGTCTAGATCTTAAACAGATATTGCATATTAAATTTCCAACAAAAATCTCCTTATAAAATCCGGATCTGAGTAAGGGATGAATTCCTCAGTTATGACTAATTCATATCCTGTCAAGGGTTGTATTTTGGGAAATTAGAAACAGATTCAGCGATTAGGTCTCGCCTAGACTGAAAGGGTCTGTGTTTTAACTGAGAGTCTAGTACCTGATAGGGAATGATTTTCAAATCCATTATTTTCCAAAATTGCTGGTTGTTGGAAATCTAAGATTGAATACTACACCGAGATGGGGTCTACTTGGACTCAAATACAGTGCAGTAAATAATCTTAGAGGAACATCATCCAGGCCTTGGTCATTTTCTAAGATAGGGTTGAGTTTTCTTTCAACTACTATCCTCTTCTGCCAAAGCCTATTTTTGAGTCCTGAGTGAGTGCATCCGGAACGAACTGAATCATTAGTTCGTTTCATTAGTTTGCATCTCATAATCACCCGGAAGGAAGTGAACACACTAGTGGTTCACCAAGAGCCGGGAATTCTTGATCCATACTCCTTCATCCTGATGGGGAGCTGTCTTTTACTACCAGGGTCAGATTTTCAAACCTCCGGGTGATAGGTTTTAAATGCTTTCTTTACTGCTTTCTTTTAACCGCTTTCATTAGAGGTCACTCGGTTGAATTGAGAGTTGCGTAACTGCTACTAGGATTGACAGTTAAGGGATAGTTCAGGGCTTGATTAGAATCTTTGGGTGTGACATGGGAAAATGATAGTAGTACTTGGCATTTCAATAAATGATATGTCGGGTGTTGCTTTTCCACCACAGATGAAGTAACACACCCAGGCCAGGGCAGTTACGAATCTGTGGTATCTTAGAATTTGCGGTCTTAAGAACATGTAAACTCATATTGTAAGTACCTGTCTGTTAAAGGGAAAGCATAGTTGAGAGCATGAGAATTGGCTATCTGATAGAATTATCCCAAACAAATATCTGTGTATAAAAATGGAAGTTTAATCTTGCTATATCTCAATCTTGTCCAATTTTCATTCTTTTCTTCCTGTCCCTTCTGTCTACATTGTGATTCAGCTTCACGGTTGGCACAATGTAATTTTTCCCTGCTTTCATAGATAATGTTTATCGCATTCTTAGAATAACCTTTACCCGCTTTCTAGAATAGACTTGTTCGCTTTGTAGGGTAACTTAAATGCTTTTGTAATCAAGTTTAAATTCATGTCAGTAGTTATTAATCACCTTTCAAACCTATTGAGCAATACGAATGGAAAATCTAGTAAAACGACGTGGGCCCTGCTTCTATCGCACATCCTCCAGTGAACGATCCGGTCTTACTATAAATTACTGCAATTTTTGACACCGTGCGCTTTCGGGCCACAGTTTCTTAAACACGAGCAATAAAAACATGACAACTTATAAATATATCCCTAATCACAACTCCGCCACCCTAAATTGGTTTCATTAAATAAAACCTAAACCAGGATTATGATTTTTCAGAAAATACTCAGGGAGTGGAAATCTGTCAAAAGTTTCATGGCAGGAAATCTTATGGCAAGAATTGATGAGAAGTATCATGGCACATATGCCGGGGATCCTCAGTGTGACAGGCTGAAGGTCAACCTATCCCGGCTGTGCCATGAGAGTTGTCAACATTTCACGACAGAGAGGACCACAGCGCCATTTGAAATCAAAGCACCACACTTGAGTAATAAAAAGACTAACAATCTTGATATATCCCTAAACCCTTTCCCGTGAATCATAACTCTTTTCTTTTAATAAATCTAACCTGGTATATTTTAGAAAATGCTTGTGTGGGAAATTGTCAAAAGTTTCAGTGATCGTGGTAATCCCGAAACGAAATCCATCGAGATACTATCCCACTTCCAACTCGGGATTTCCAATGGTTGCATCAATCCTAAGGGTTTTTGTCGCACGACTTTGACCTTTTGGCACGTGAGGCATCTTGCTACAAATTCTGCCACTTCATTCTTCATCCTCGGCCACCAGTAAATCTTCCTCAAATCCTTATATAATTTGTCGCCTCCAGGGTGAACCGAGTAAGGTGTGTTATGCCCTTCTTCCATCAATCTTTGTTTTATCCCCACGCATTTCTGTGGTACACACCATCTTCCCTTGAAACGAATGCTTCCATCCTCATGGATAGCAAATCCTATCGCTTTCCCGTTGGCAATGTTCTCCTTAATCCTTTCCAACTTTGCGTCGCCCGGTTGGGCGAGTTTGATCTCGTCAAATATGGTCGATTCGACTACCATTGCGTTGACCACTTCATTTACAGTGCCCGAATGCACTAGTTCTAAGCTCAATCTTGCCAAGTCCATATACAATGCCGACGGAATCACCAACGAATTCGCCACATGTTGGGTCTTCCGGCTTAAGGCATCGGCTACCACGTTGGCCTTCCCTTCGTGGTAGGAAATTTCGAGATCATAGTCCTTGATTAGTTCCAACCACCTCCGTTGCCTCAGATTTAACTCCTTTTGAGTGAATATGTATTTGAGGCTTTTGTGGTCAGTGAACATCCGACACTTTCTCCCATAGAGGTAATGTCTCCATATTTTCAGAGCGAACACGACTGCCGCCAACTCCAAGTCGTGTGTCGGGTAGTTCGCTTCATGAGGTTTCAATTGACACGATGCATATGCAATGACTCTCGAGTCTTGCATCAAAACGCATCCTAGACCTTCCTTCGAAGCGTCACTGTAAACCTCGAAGTCACCATTCTCTGATGGTAGTGCTAATACGGGTGTAGTGGTGAGTCGCTTTTTCAGTTCTTGAAACGCGGACTCACACTCACTGGTCCAGTCATATTTCACCCCTTTCTTCAACAGCTGGGTCAACGGGCGTGCGATTTTCGAGAAGTCCTTCACAAATCGCCTATAATAACCAGCTAGCCCAAGGAAGCTCCGTATTTCAGTTGGACTCGTCGGCGATACCCATTCCGTCACCGCCGAAATTTTTGCCTGATCCACTGAAACTCCAGTGGCGGATACTATGTGCCCAAGGAATGCTACTTCCTTCAACCAAAAGTCGCATTTGGATAGTTTTCCATAGAGTTGGTTCTTGCGCAAAATCCCTAACACTTGGTGCAAATGTTGGGAATGCTCCTCCTCGCTTCTCGAGTAGATCAGGATGTCGTCGATGAACACCACGACGCATTGATCTAACAATTCTCTAAATACATCGTTCATGAGGTTCATGAGCATTGCAGGTGCATTTGTTAACCCAAAGGATAATACTGTGAACTCGTAGTGTCCATAACGAGTTCGGAATGCCGTCTTCGGGATATCCTTCTCCGCAATCCTCAGCTGGTGATAACCGGATCGCAAGTCGATGTTTGAGAACACCGACACCCCCTTCAATTGATCAAATAAGTCCTCAATCCTTGGTAATGGATACTTGTTCTTGATGGTCACTTGATTGAGTCCTCTATAGTGGATTCAAAGGCGTAGTCCTCCGTCATTCTTTTTAACAAATAAGACCGGTGCTCCCCACGGGGACGTACTTGGTCTTATGTATCCTTTCTCCAACAACTCTTCGAGTTGTTCCTTTAATTCTTTCATTTCCAGTGGCGCCATGCGATAAGGAGCCTTTGAAACAGGTTCCGTTCCCGGAATGAGATCTATGGTGAATTCAAGATCTCTCTCAGGTGGCATACCAGGGATGTCTTCAGGAAATACGTCCGGGTATTCTCTTACCGCTGGGATGTTGTCAACCTTGCTCTCTTCCGCCTCAAGGTTGTGAACGTAGCATGCATACAACGCGTATCCCTTACGCATTAAGCTACGAAGCTTGAGAGCGTTAACGACCTTGTTGCTCCTCTTAGGGGGTTGAGAGTAAAAGATGACTCCCTTTCCCCTACCTTTCGACAGAGTGATCTTCTGTTTCCGACATTCTATTACCGCTTTATACCGGGTCAACCAATCCATTCCCAGTATAACGTCAAAGTCCCTTAAATTAAATTCTACCAAGTTTGCGATGAATTCTATGTTCTTGATAACTATCGGAATTCCGTTATAACGTCTAGAGCATGATACTACCTCTCCTGAAGGTAGTTGAATTTCTAAGTTAATCAGTTCGCACTTAGGTAGATCTAGTTCAGGTAGGACTCTTGACGATATAATCGAACAACTAGCTCCTGAGTCAAACAGAACTTTAAGGGGTGTACTTGAAACATGGAACGTACCTGCCATCACGTCACCTTGCATAGGCACATCTGCTTGGTTGATAACATTCAACCGCCCCATTGGCCGTCCTTGATTGCCCTGCTGATCCCGGTTCGGGTTCTGATTCTGTTGCTGATTTGGATTCTGTGGAAGGCGTTGATTTTGGTTGAAATTCTGATTTTGAGGGGGTCTGTACCCCTGATTGTTACCGTTTCGCCCATTTTGATTACGAGGCTGTGCTGGCCCCATAACCAAGTCCTCCCGCTTGGTGATGTTTTCAATTCGAGTCCGGCACTCATTCACCCGATGACCAAATCGACCACACCGGTAGCATGCGCCCTGTTGGGGGCATCCCCTAGTCAAGTGAGGTCTCCCACATCTTGGGCATGGTGGCACAGGGTTACCTTGGAAAAAGGTTCTCTCATCATTTCCCCTATTGTTGTTCTGAGGGGGTCTGTTCAGGCCTCCCCGAAAGTTGTTTCCTCCAGAATTATTACCAGATCGGCTATCCCAGTTCCTCTTATCTTGTCCCTGAGGTCCCCGGCTGGACTCTCCACTCATCCTCCTCTTCAGTTGTTGCACCCTTGCAACAGCCACCGCACGATCATACACTGCTTGCAGGTCTGGATAATGGACGCCAGTGATCACTTCCCGTATGGTCAAGTTCAACCCCATCTCGAATTTTTATGCTTTCTCTACGTCTGTCGGTACTAGTCTTGGTGCGAAGCGCACCAACTCCTTGAATCGAGTGTAATACTCTCGTACAGTCTGCCCGCCTTGTCTTAGTGACAAAAACTCCTCGTACATGGCCGCCTTCGTACTCAGGGGGTAAAATCGGTCCCTGAGCAGTTCCATCATTTCAGTCCATGAATAGGGCTCCTCGTCCTCTCGTATCTTTCCCTGGGTGGCTTGCCACCAGTCGTCTGCTTCACCTCCCAAGTAGTATGAGGCTACATGCACCTTTTCCCCTTCCGGGCACTTAACCGCGCTTAACAACTTGTCGAAGGTCCTAATCCACTCCTCTAGTTTTGCAGGGTCTTCCTCGCCGGCGTAGTGTGGCGGGTGGTATGGGTTCACCATGGCTAGGTAATTAATGCGAGCCTGTGGTGGAGGAGCCACAACTGCTTGGCCCTGGTTCACCTGCGCGTTCCCTAGCGCAATGAGAACATCTTCTAGAGTGCGTAGGCGATTACCCATGTTGTTTGGTATAGGGCCTGCTGGCTCTTCCTGAGCGTGTACACCCACGTTTGGTATCTGCATGTCGGGTTGCCTAGGTATTTCGTTGGTATTGGGAGGAATGGGCTGGACGCGCGGTCTCCCTCTCGGTGCCATTCTGTTGCAAGAACAAGTGATTTAGATTTTAAGGAAAATATAATAGACGGTTTATACAATGATTTTCTTTTAATAAGCGGTATTAGTGGATTTTTTTTCTTTCGAAACCCCAGGGTCTAGGGTTTCAGGGTTTTGGGTTTTAAGGTACCCTTGTTTGATTGTTATCTCTTTATTAAATACATATATGTTGTTGGGACTCGAGGTACTCGTTAATCAGTATTATCATAAGGTTGATCACGTTCGCGTTTGGTTAGGCCATCTAATGTCGACAAGGTAGGTTAAAGTTAGGACATGCCAAATGTAAAGTTAATAAATCTTTATGCAAGTATGCATATGCAATCCCCCAATGAGTTTTAATTTATACATGCATTTATTTATCCATGGGTTTTAAAAATAATTTATCCTCATGGATAATCTAGAAATAAGGAAAAAGGTTTGGGCCACTATATTGGGCCAAAAGTAATAAATACTTAGGCTCAAATAAAAATATAGGTATTGGGCTAAAATTTTTGGGCTCAAAAAAATTAAGATTTTAAATAAATAGTAAGTAGAATGATTGGGCCAAAAACTTGGGCTCAAAATAATAGTTTAAAATAATAGTGGTTTTAAAGAGTAATGGTTTAAAAATAATAATAATAGATTTTAAAAATATTTGGGGCTCTTTTTTAAAATGATAGCTTTAAAATATTCCGGGCTCTGATACCATCCTGTAACACCCCGGATTTGGTAACCCAGGCCGGGATGCCACCGCCACACCTCCCTAGCAAGACACGAACTCTCCGAGCTTGCTAAAGAGATGCAAGGCTATGAGTATTGAAAAGAGTTTTAAAAACAAATCCGGAATTACTTAAAAATAATAATATAGTATAATATCATCCACACATGATAATAATAATAAGTTGCAGCGGAAATAAAGTTTATGCAGCGGAATTTAAAATATAGGGCCGACATGGCCAAAACACGGGTTAAACAGGCCCGTTCATGCAAGTCATAATAAATAATTTAAATGTCCAAAATGATCTCCCAATGTATGATCATGCTCCGTACTCTGTAATAGAAAAAAAATGAACAACGGTTTTTATCAGTATTATAAAATACTGAGTAAGTCAATCCTAGCATAACAATAAAGGGGTTAGATTTTAATAATTAAGATTAAACTCTTTGTCATGCATACAACACATTTTATTTACCAATTTAAAAAAAATAATAATTTAGTTGCATACTTTAAAGACACATTTAATTTCATAATTAATAATTTAAGCATGGGAAATTATTTAAGACATGATTTAAAAACATGAATAGTGCAATAAGTAAATAAATAAAATCTGAGCTTTTTAATTTTCCCCCGTTACGCCACCGTCTCAACAGTATTTAATTTAGCCGGCAATCCGGCGGCCGCAGCCAATTTCATAAGTATCATTTAGCCGGTGATCCGGCGGCCCCAGCCAATTTCGTAAGTGTCATTTTTCATTTAGCCGGTAGCCCGGCGGCCGCAGCCTATCCGCCATACCCAGTACCACTCCGTCGAGCCTCGGGTAACCCATACGGATATACCCGAGAGGGTAGGCCCGTTGGCCGAAGCCATATCCGCCATATCCAGTACCACTCCGTCGAGCCTCGGGTAACCCATACGGATACACCCGAGAGGATAGGCCAAAATGAGATGCCGTTTTGGCAATAGTTCTCATATTTCGCGCGGGGTCACCATCGTCCATAAAGGCACGAAGTGAATAGTTAGGAGGGCACCCTGCAGAGCACTCACCCCCTAATTTTATTTGATCCATGTAACCGATATCGTTTCAACTTTAGTGTAACGGGATTTTAAAAATATAGCTTTATCATATAACAAGATTTCGATCGTTCGTTTAGAAATTTCAAGATAGCACAAGTTTAAAACCGTTCGATGCCACAGTTTACGCCTTTTCAGTTTAAAAATTCATTTCTTAGGCGATTGATCTGAAATTTTCACAGTATCTCAAAAACATCCCAACGAACAACTTTTATGTTTCGAGTTTTCCGGAAAAAAAATGGGAAGCATGTCAAAAATCAAGTTTTCTACACAAACAATAAGCTGTCAGGATTCAGATTCGACACTGTTCAAAGATTCGACTTTTTAGCATATCAAATGGACTCCAAAAATTCTAAAATTTTATATGCACATACTAGACATGATTACCTACAACTTTTGTTTAGACCACAAAGATTATTTCGGACTAGAAATGATAGAAATATGCTCATCAAGTTCGGTTAAGGAAACTGTCAACTTTTGAAAATTCTTTAAAAATGCAGAATATGTCCGACCCGATTTGGGGTATCAAAACTCGATGAAAATCTCTGAAATGTTTACACAGTATAGCTTAAGATCTTAGGATCAAAATCTTAGTTTTGAGTTTTTCGGTTTGAACACTCGAAGTAAGAGTTTTGGTCGGATTTCAGAAAACACGTAGATTGGGGTTTTTAGGTTCGATTTTAACGTTTCGTTTTAGATCCAATGTTTCGGATGCCCTTAAACCACCCATATTGATATGGAAGGTATTGACTTACAGTAAGTGAGTTCTTGAACGTCCTAGGGTCGATCGATTCGTCCAAAATCGCCACAAACGGATCTACGCAACACGTTCCTCTTCTCCTTTGGCCACGAACGTGTTTGCAAGTAAAGATCCGTAAGTTAGAATGTTGACTATGATCTTAAAACAATAAGGAAACTTGATTTACATCTTACCAACAATCCAAAGCCTGCAAATCCTTGATCTACACACTTCCTTGGTCGGATTTGGTTGTCGGAAAGTCGCCGGAAGGTAAGAACTTTGTGGCTTTGGTTTTTGGGAGAGTTTGGGATGAAACTTGGGTGTTTATGGCTGAAATGGGGTGTTAGGAGCACCTAATATCGTCCAAGATCTGCTCCCCCCGAAGTCAATCAAGATTCCCACGTTTGGGACCCAAAATATGGCAAAAAAGTCGCCAAAACGCGTCATTGCCGACTGCTACAGTAGCATGCTACAGTAGCGTGCTACAGTAACTTTTTTTTTTTTAAAATTTTTTTTATTTATATATATTAAGATTCTTATCTTCAAAAAAAATAAATAAATAAAAATCATAATGTGGGAATTATTTGTGATCGTTGGGACAATTCGATAAACTCGTTTCGAGTTGCTATCTTCCGATAAATAATTAATTCCGCTCTCTCGGAATTATTTCGGTTTTAATATTTAAACCCAATTCTTTATTTTTGGATTTAAATTTTTGATGGCGATTTCTCGGGTATTACAATCTACCCTCCTTAAGAATCAACTTCGTCCCCGAAGTTGCGCGACTTATTGACCCATTGATTGATTGCGATTGAATCATTGTGTTTTGTTGTTTGATATTATTTGACTGAACCCAGAATTGAAATTTCCAAGTTGCCTACGTACCCCGTGAAGGGATCAAGTCATTACGTAGCTCAAAACAATTTGAATTTGTTTATTTGGGGTACAAAATATTCGGGTCGTTACACCACGCCTTCGAAATAGACGATCCCGGATGTTCACAACTCTGTAAGTTAACCTTACATGGTTTTGGGAGGAATTAAAACGTTTGAAACTAAAAGATTTAACAAGAGATCGTAAATCTGTCAATGTATGTTTTACCGGTGCAACAGTTTTGCCTAATTTTTCCGAACCTTAAAACAACTTCAAACGGAAAAACTTAAAACACAAAAAATGTTCCTAAGGCTTAGATCTATCTACTGTAAAATTTTCAGAATTTTTAGAGACGATTTGATATGTGAAAACCAACCGAAACCGAACTGCTTGAAACTAGATCTTGAAATTCTTGACAGAACTTAGGTCCGATCTTGATCACGTTTTTTATATCAGTTATAAACCGATTTAGATCTTTGGCCGAACATGAAAATTGTAGATAAATATCTTAAGATGGTCTCTGTAAAAATTCATTAAATTTGGAGTTGATTTGCTATGGTAGATTTCAATATCTCTAAACTGTGGTCTGTAAAATTCGGACAGATTTGTGGTTCTGTGAAAATTGGTGCTTTTGACCTATTTCGGTATCTCGGATTGAAAATGTTAAAACACGAAAGTTGTAGATCTCGACGTTTCTGAGTCAGTCTTGAAACTTCGGAATTTTTGGAATTAAATCTGATTTTAGACAAATTTTAGAGTAAACTATGGTTTACCGGAAATCAAATCTTGAAATCTTGTTGAATCATGGAATTAACCTTTAGGGTTGAAATAAATTGAAATATTATTATTAAATAAATAAAATTGAAATCAGATTTTTGAAGTTAAATCCCCTTACAAACTTGATAAATTAAAACTAGGGGTGAGTGCTCTGCAGGGTGCCCCCTAACGATTCACTTCGTGCCTTAATGGACGATGGTGACCCCGCGCGCTAAAATTGAGATATGATATTGCCAAAACGGCATGAGATATAGAGCCTACACTCTCGAGAATATCCACATGGGTTTCCCGAGGCTCCGGAGTGGTACTGGGTATGGCTGATACGGTTGCGGCCGCCGGGCTACCGGCTAAACTTGTCGAGATTGCGATTCAATCGTGAAATACTTGAAATACCAAATCTGAGATGTAAGGGGGAATTAGAATTAAATTAAATTGAAATGTGTGTGGTTGTCTGATTAAATTATTGGAATGCTTTATTTAAATTATGGCTTTATTTTAAGTTGAATAGTTAATTAAATTAAATCGAATATGATGTTATTATCATGCTTTTATTTAATTATGAAATGAATGGCTTTTAAACCCTACGATCATGTCTGTGTTAACTTATTCAGCAAGTTGTGCTGACCAAATCATTTTTATTTTCTTTTCTTACAGAGTATGTGGAATGAGCATGACCATATTCATGCATGGGGGAAATTGCATTTTTGGAAAACTTATCGTTTTTAAATTCGTACATTAGACTATATTATGAACGGGCCTGTTTAACCCGTGTTTTGGCCATGTCGGCCCTAGCTGCAATACTATACTAAAACAATTATTTCCGCTGCGCTATGATATTATTATTTTCTAATTATATTGTATGGGTTGTTTTGAATGCTTTAAATGTTTTAAACACTGCAATATCTAGCCTTGCATTCCTTTAGTAAGCTCGGAGAAATCGTGTCTTACTAAGGGGATGTGGCGGTGACATCCCGACCTGGGTGACCAAAAACCGGGGTGTTACAAGATGTCATACCACCCATTTTTCGCACATTTTTGTAAACTTTTGAACTACGTTATGGCTTGATCCCTTCACCGGGTACGTAGGCAGCTTAGAAGTTTTAATTCTAAGTTCAGTCACAAAATAACAAAACAAACAAAAGAAGCACGAGAAAGGCCGTAACACAACTTCGAGGACGAAGTTGATTCTTAAGGAGGGTAGACTGTAATACCCGAGATTTTCCAACATAAAATAAAACAATAATTAAATAAATAAACAATAAATAAAAAAAACAACATAAATAAATTAATCCAGCAAATAAATAAATAAATAAAGATAAGGAAATGAGAAATGAGATTTAACTTAAAAAGAAATTAAATGAATCTAATTAAATAAAAAGAATTATTAAAGGTAAATAAATTGTACACCGAAACCCGACAACAATGACCAATTAGACCCGGGCAAAAATTTAGAGAGAAAGTAGAAACCCGGAGATACCCCGGAACTCAGAATTCGGGAGCATAGAGGGATAGAAATCCGAAAGAGAGGAGGAAAAGCACGACGGATCACACGACCCGCCCGGACCGAAGTTCAGGCGAAGTCGGCGCGGTGGCCGCGCGGTCGAAGAAGGACGGGCGCGCCACGGCCGCGCCACCCCACAGATTTGTTTGTTGCGTGAATCTCTCGCCCGAACGCGGATTTTTCGACTTTCGGTTGAACGTCTTTCGACTCAAGACCCTTAGGGTCAGATCTCGGACGCCCTAGGTCTTAGCTATCTATAAATAAGCTCCATTGGAATCCCCGAACACTTTTACAAAACCTACAACTCACTCTATACGTTCGAAACCCTAAATCCGGAGTCGTCGGAGGCACGAAACGAAGGCGAATACTGTTGGACGAAAATTCTAAGATCTCCAGAGTCGTGGTAAGTCTCGATCCAATCCTTTTTCCATATACGATTCGAAAACGAATCATAATCTTCTTCTTTTCCCTTCTACACCTCGAATTGGATCTAGATCGTAGAACCCGACGAACGGAGAGGAGAAATGGTGGATTGGAAGCCACGCCTTCGAAATAGACGATCCTGGACGTTCACAACTCTGTAAGTTAACCTTACATGGTTTTGGGAGGAATTAAAACGTTTGAAACTAAAAGATTTAACAAGAGATCGTAAATCTGTCAATGTATGTTTTACCGGTGCAACAGTTTTGCCTAATTTTTCCGAACCTTAAAACGACTTCAAACGAAAAAACTTAAAACACAAAAAACATTCCTAAGGCTTAGATCTATCTACTGCAAAAGTTTCAGAATTTTTAGAGACGATTTGATATGTGAAAACCAACCGAAACCGAACTGCTTGAAACTAGATCTTGAAATTCTTGACAGAACTTAGGTCCGATCTTGATCACGTTTTTGATATCAGTTCTAGACCGATTTAGATCTTTGGCCGAACATGAAAGTTGTAGATAAATGTCTTAAGATGGTCTCTGTAAAATTTCATTAAATTTGGAGTTGATTTGCTATGGTAGATTTCAATATCTCTAAACTGTGGTCAGTAAAATTCGGACAGATTTGTGGTTCTGTGAAAATTGGTCTTTTTGACCTATTTCGGTATCTCGGATTGAAAAAGTTAAAACACGAAAGTTGTAGATCTCGACGTTTCTGAGTCAGTCGTGAAATTTTGGAATTTTTGGAATTAAATCTGGGTTTAGACAAATTTTAGAGTAAACTGTGGTTTACCGAAAATCAAATCTTGAAATCTTGTTGAAACATGGAATTAACCTTTAGGGTTGAAATAAATTGAAATATTATTATTAAATAAATAAAATTGAAATCAGATTTTTGAAGTTAAATCCCCTTACAAACTTGATAAATTAAAATTAGGGGTGAGTGCTCTGCAGGGTGCCCCCTAACGATTCACTTCGTGCCTTAATGGACGATGGTGACCCCGCGCGCTAAAATTGAGATATGATATTGCCAAAACGGCATGATATATAGAGCCTACACTCTCGAGAATATCCACATGGGTTTTCCGAGGCTCCGGAGTGGTACTGGGTATGGCTGATACGGTTGCGGCCGCCGGGCTACCGGCTAAACTTGTTGAGATTGCGATGCAATCGTGAAATACTTGAAATACCAAATATGGGATGTAAGGGGGAAATTAGAATTAAATTAAATTGAAATGTGTGTGGTTGTCTGATTAAATTATTGGAATGCTTTATTTAAATTATGACTTTATTTTAAGTTGAATAGTTAATTAAATTAAATCGAATATGATGTTATTATCATGCTTTTATTTAATTATGAAATGAATGGCTTTTAAATCCTACGATCATTTCTGTGTTAACTTACTCAGCAAGTTGTGCCGACCAAACCATTTTTATTTTCTTTTCTTACAGAGTATGTGGAATGAGCATGACCATATTCATGCATGGGGGAAATTGCATTTTTGGAAAACTTATTGTTTTTAAATTCGTACATTAGACTATATTATGAACGGGCCTGTTTAACCCGTGTTTTGGCCATGTCGGCCCTATTTACACTTTCCGCTGCAATACTATACTAAAACAATTATTTCCGCTGCGCTATGATATTATTATTTTCGAATTATATTGTATGGGCTGTTTTGAATGCTTTAAATGTTTTAAATACTGCAATACCTAGCCTTGCATTCCTTTAGTAAGCTCGGAGAAACCGTGTCTTACTAGGGGGATGTGGCGGTGACATCCCGACCTGGGTGACCAAAAACCGGGGTGTTACAAGATGTCATACCACCTATTTTTCGCACATTTTTGTAAACTTTTGAACTACGTTATGGCTTGATCCCTTCACCGGGTACGTAGGCAGCTTAGAAGTTTTAATTCTAAGTTCAGTCAAAAAATAACAAAACAAACAAAAGAAGCACGAGAAAGGTCGTAACACAACTTCGAGGACGAAGTTGATTCTTAAGGAGGGTAGACTGTAATACCCGAGATTTTCCAACATAAAATAAAACAATAATTAAATAAATAAACAATAAATAAAATAAACACCATAAATAAATAAATCCAGCAAATAAATAAATAAATAAAGATAAGGAAATGAGAAATGAGATTTAACTTAAAAAGAAATTAAATGAATCTAATTAAATAAAAAGAATTATTAAAGGTAAATAAATTGTACACCGAAACCCGACACCAATGACCAATTAGACCCGGGCAAAAATTTAGAGAGAAAGTAGAAACCTGGAGATACCCCGGAACTCAGAATTCGGGAGCATAGAGGGATAGAAATCCGAAAGAGACGAGGAAAAGCACGACGGATCGCACGACCCGCCCGGACCGAAGTCTAGGCGAAGTCGGCGCGGTGGCCGCGCGGTCGAAGAAGGACGGGCGCGCCACGGCCGCGCCACCCCACAGATTTGTTTGTTGCGTGAATCTCTTGTCCGAACGCGGATTTTTCGACTTTCGTTTGAACGTCTTTCGACTCAAGACCCTTAGTGTCAAATCTCGGACGCCCTAGGTCTTAGCTATCTATAAATAAGCTTCCTTGGAAGCTCCGAACACTTTTACAAAACCTACAACTCTCTCTATACGTTCGAAACCCTAAATCCGGAGTCGTCGGAGGCACGAAACCAAGACAAATACTGTTGGACGAAAATTCTAAGATCTCCAGAGTCGTGGTAAGTCTCGATCCAATCCTTTTTCCATATACGATTCGAAAACGAATCCTAATCTTCTTCTTTTCCCTTCTACACGACGAACGGAGAGGAGAAACGGTGGACTGGAAGCCACGCCTTCGAAATAGACGATCCCGGATGTTCCAACTCTTTAAGTTAACCTTACATGGTTTTGGGAGGAATTAAAACGTTTGAAACTAAAAGATTTAACAAGAGATAGTAAATCTGTCAATGTATGTTTTACCGGTGCAACAGTTTTGCCTAATTTTTCCGAACCTTAAAACGACTTCAAACGGAAAAACTTAAAACACAAAAAACGTTCCTAAGGCTTAGAACTATCTACTGTAAAATTTTCAGAATTTTTAGAGAAGATTTGATATCTGAAACCCAACCGAAACCGAACTGCTTGAAACTAGATCTTGAAATTCTTGACAGAACTTAGGTCCAATCTTGATCACGTTTTTGATGTCAGTTATTGACCGATTTAGATCTTTGGCCGAACATAAAAGTTGTAGATAAATGTCTTAAGATGGTCTCTGTATAATTTCATTAAATTTGGAGTTGATTTGCTATGGTAGATTTCAATATCTCTAGACTGTGGTCTGTAAAATTCGGACAGATTTGTGGTTCTGTGAAAATTGGTGCTTTTGACCTATTTCGGTATCTCGAATTGAAAAAGTTAAAACACGAAAGTTGTTGATCTCGACGTTTCTGAGTCAGTCTTGAAATTTCGGAACTTTTGGAGTTAAATCTGATTTTAGACAAATTTTAGAGTAAACTGTGGTTTACCAGAAATCAAATCTTGAAATCTTGTTGAAACATGGAATTAACCTTTAGGGTTGAAATAAATTGAAATATTATTATTAAATAAATAAAATTGAAATCAGATTTTTCAAGTTAAATCCCCTTACAAACTTGATAAATTAAAATTAGGGGTGAGTGCTCTGCAGGGTGCCCCCTAACGATTCACTCCGTGCCTTAATGGACGATGGTGACCCTGCGCGCTAAAATTGAGATATGATATTGCCAAAACGGCATGAGATATAGAGCCTACACTCTCGAGAATATCCACATGGGTTTCCCGAGGCTCCGGAGTGGTACTGGGTATGGCTGATACGGTTGCGGCCGCCGGGCTACCGGCTAAACTTGTTGAGATTGCGATGCAATCGTGAAATACTTGAAATACCAAATCTGGGATGTAAGGGGGAAATTAGAATTAAATTAAATTGAAATGTGTGTGGTTGTCTGATTAAATTATTGGAATGCTTTATTTAAATTATGGCTTTATTTTAAGTTGAATAGTTAATTAAATTAAATCGAATATGATGTTATTATCATGCTTTCATTTAATTATGAAATGAATGACTTTTAAACCCTACGATCATGTCTGTGTTAACTTACTCAGCAAGTTGTGCTGACCAAACCATTTTTATTTTCTTTTCTTACAGAGTATAGGGAATGAGCATGACCATATTCATGCATGGGGGAAATTGCATTTTTGGAAAACTTATCGTTTTTAAATTCGTACATTAGACTATATTATGAACGGGCCTGTTTAACCCGTGTTTTGGTCATGTCGGCCCTATTTACACTTTCCGCTGCAATACTATACTAAAACAATTATTTCCGCTGCGCTATGATATTATTATTTTCGAATTATATTGTATGGGCTGTTTTGAATGCTTTAAATGTTTTAAATACTGCAATACCTAGCCTTGCATTCCTTTAGTAAGCTCGGAGAAACCGTGTCTTACTAGGGGGATGTGGCGGTGACATCCCGACCTGGGTGACCAAAAACCGGGGTGTTACATGATGTCATACCACCTATTTTTCGCACATTTTTGTAAACTTTTGAACTACGTTATGGCTTGATCCCTTCACCGGGTACGTAGGCAGCTTAGAAGTTTTAATTCTAAGTTCAGTCACAAAATAACAAAACAAACAAAAGAAGCACGAGAAAGGCCGTACCACAACTTCGAGGACGAAGTTGATTCTTAAGGAGGGTAGACTGTAATACCCGAGATTTTCCAACATAAAATAAAACAATAATTAAATAAATAAACAATAAATAAAATAAACACCATAAATAAATAAATCCAGCAAATAAATAAATAAATAAAGATAAGGAAATGAGAAATGAGATTTAACTTAAAAAGAAATTAAATGAATCTAATTAAATAAAAAGAATTATTAAAGGTAAATAAATTGTACACCGAAACCCGACACCAATGACCAATTAGACCCGGGCAAAAATTTAGAGAGAAAGTAGAAACCCGGAGATACCCCGGAACTCAGAATTCGGGAGCATAGAGGGATAGAAATCCGAAAGAGACGAGGAAAAGCACGACGGATCGCACGACCCGCCCGGACCGAAGTCTAGGCGAAGTCGGCGCGGTGGCCGCGCGGTCGAAGAAGGACGGGCGCGCCACGGCCGCGCCACCCCACAGATTTGTTTGTTGCGTGAATCTCTTGCCCGAACGCGGATTTTTCGACTTTCGGTTGAACGTCTTTCGACTCAAGACCCTTAGTGTCAGATCTCGGACGCCCTAGGTCTTAGCTATCTATAAATAAGCTTCCTTGGAAGCCCCGAACACTTTTACAAAACCTACAACTCTCTCTATACGTTCGAAACCCTAAATCCGGAGTCGTCGGAGGCACGAAACCAAGACAAATACTGTTGGACGAAAATTCTAAGATCTCCAGAGTCGTGGTAAGTCTCGATCCAATCCTTTTTCCATATACGATTCGAAAACGAATCCTAATCTTCTTCTTTTCCCTTCTACACGACGAACGGAGAGGAGAAACGGTGGACTGGAAGCCACGCCTTCGAAATAGACGATCCCGGATGTTCCAACTCTGTAAGTTAACCTTACATGGTTTTGGGAGGAATTAAAACGTTTGAAACTAAAAGATTTAACAAGAGATCGTAAATCTGTCAATGTATGTTTTACCGGTGCAACAGTTTTGCCTAATTTTTCCGAACCTTAAAACGACTTCAAACGGAAAAACTTAAAACACAAAAAAAACGTTCCTAAGGCTTAGAACTATCTACTGTAAACTTTTCAGAATTTTTAGAGACGATTTGATATCTGAAACCCAACCGAAACCGAACTGCTTGAAACTAGATCTTGAAATTCTTGACAGAACTTAGGTCCAATCTTGATCACGTTTTTGATGTCAGTTATAGACCGATTTAGATCTTTGGCCGAACATGAAAGTTGTAGATAAATGTCTTAAGATGGTCTCTGTATAATTTCATTAAATTTGGAGTTGATTTGCTATGGTAGATTTCAATATCTCTAAACTGTGGTCTGTAAAATTCGGACAGATTTGTGGTTCTGTGAAAATTGGTGTTTTTGACCTATTTCGGTATCTCGGATTGAAAAAGTTAAAACACGAAAGTTGTAGATCTCGACGTTTCTGAGTCAGTCGTGAAATTTCGGAACTTTTGGAGTTAAATCTGATTTTAGACAAATTTTAGAGTAAACTGTGGTTTACCAGAAATCAAATCTTGAAATCTTGTTGAAACATGGAATTAACCTTTAGGGTTGAAATAAATTGAAATATTATTATTAAATAAATAAAATTGAAATCAGATTTTTCAAGTTAAATCCCCTTACAAACTTGATAAATTAAAATTAAGGGTGAGTGCTCTGCAGGGTGCCCCCTAACGATTCACTCCGTGCTTTAATGGACGATGGTGACCCCGCGCGCTAAAATTGAGATATGATATTGCCAAAACGGCATGAGATATAGAGCCTACACTCTCGAGAATATCCACATGGGTTTCCCGAGGCTCCGGAGTGGTACTGGGTATGGCTGATACGGTTGCGGCCGCCGGGCTACCGGCTAAACTTGTTGAGATTGCGATGCAATCGTGAAATACTTGAAATACCAAATCTGGGATGTAAGGGGGAAATTAGAATTAAATTAAATTGAAATGTGTGTGGTTGTCTGATTAAATTATTGAAATGCTTTATTTAAATTATGGCTTTATTTTAAGTTGAATAGTTAATTAAATTAAATCGAATATGATGTTATTATCATGCTTTTATTTAATTATAAAATGAATGACTTTTAAACCCTACGATCATGTCTGTGTTAACTTACTCAGCAAGTTGTGCTGACCAAACCATTTTTATTTTCTTTTCTTACAGAGTATGGGGAATGAGCATGACCATATTCATGCATGGGGGAAATTGCATTTTTGGAAAACTTATCGTTTTTAAATTCGTACATTAGACTATATTATGAACGGGCCTGTTTAACCCGTGTTTTGGCCATGTCGGCCCTATTTACACTTTCCGCTGCAATACTATACTAAAACAATTATTTCCGCTGCGCTATGATATTATTATTTTCGAATTATATTGTATGGGCTGTTTTGAATGCTTTAAATGTTTTAAATACTGCAATACCTAGCCTTGCATTCCTTTAGTAAGCTCGGAGAAACCGTGTCTTACTAGGGGGATGTGGCGGTGACATCCCGACCTGGGTGACCAAAAACCGGGGTGTTACAAGATGTCATACCACCTATTTTTCGCACATTTTTGTAAACTTTTGAACTACGTTATGGCTTGATCCCTTCACCGGGTACGTAGGCAGCTTAGAAGTTTTAATTCTAAGTTCAGTCACAAAATAACAAAACAAACAAAAGAAGCACGAGAAAGGCCGTACCACAACTTCGAGGACGAAGTTGATTCTTAAGGAGGGTAGACTGTAATACCCGAGATTTTCCAACATAAAATAAAACAATAATTAAATAAATAAACAATAAATAAAATAAACACCATAAATAAATAAATCCAGCAAATAAATAAATAAATAAAGATAAGGAAATGAGAAATGAGATTTAACTTAAAAAGAAATTAAATGAATCTAATTAAATAAAAAGAATTATTAAAGGTAAATAAATTGTACACCGAAACCCGACACCAATGACCAATTAGACCCGGGCAAAAATTTAGAGAGAAAGTAGAAACCCGGAGATACCCCGGAACTCAGAATTCGGGAGCATAGAGGGATAGAAATCCGAAAGAGACGAGGAAAAGCACGACGGATCGCACGACCCGCCCGGACCGAAGTCTAGGCGAAGTCGGCGCGGTGGCCGCGCGGTCGAAGAAGGACGTGCGCGCCACGGCCGCGCCACCCCACAGATTTGTTTGTTGCGTGAATCTCTTGCCCGAACGCGGATTTTTCGACTTTCGGTTGAACATCTTTCGACTCAAGACCCTTAGTGTCAGATCTCGGACGCCCTAGGTCTTAGCTATCTATAAATAAGCTTCCTTGGAAGCCCCGAACACTTTTACAAAACCTACAACTCTCTCTATACGTTCGAAACCCTAAATCCGGAGTCGTCGGAGGCACGAAACCAAGACAAATACTGTTGGACGAAAATTCTAAGATCTCCAGAGTCGTGGTAAGTCTCGATCCAATCCTTTTTCCATATACGATTCGAAAACGAATCCTAATCTTCTTCTTTTCCCTTCTACACGACGAACGGAGAGGAGAAACGGTGGACTGGAAGCCACGCCTTCGAAATAGACGATCCCGGATGTTCCAACTCTGTAAGTTAACCTTACATGGTTTTGGGAGGAATTAAAACGTTTGAAACTAAAAGATTTAACAAGAGATCGTAAATCTGTCAATGTATGTTTTACCGGTGCAACAGTTTTGCCTAATTTTTCCGAACCTTAAAACGACTTCAAACGGAAAAACTTAAAACACAAAAAACGTTCCTAAGGCTTAGAACTATCTATTGTAAAATTTTCAGAATTTTTAGAGACGATTTGATATCTGAAACCCAACCGAAACCGAACTGCTTGAAACTAGATCTTGAAATTCTTGACAGAACTTAGGTCCAATCTTGATCACGTTTTTGATGTCAGTTATAGACCGATTTAGATCTTTGGCCGAACATGAAAGTTGTAGATAAATGTCTTAAGATGGTCTCTGTATAATTTCATTAAATTTGGAGTTGATTTGCTATGGTAGATTTCAATATCTCTAAACTGTGGTCTGTAAAATTCGGACAGATTTGTGGTTCTGTGAAAATTGGTGTTTTTGACCTATTTCGGTATCTCGGATTGAAAAAGTTAAAACACGAAAGTTGTAGATTTCGACGTTTCTGAGTCAGTCGTGAAATTTCGGAACTTTTGGAGTTAAATCTGATTTTAGACAAATTTTAGAGTAAACTGTGGTTTACCAGAAATCAAATCTTGAAATCTTGTTGAAACATGGAATTAACCTTTAGGGTTGAAATAAATTGAAATATTATTATTAAATAAATAAAATTTAAATCAGATTTTTCAAGTTAAATCCCCTTACAAACTTGATAAATTAAAATTAAGGGTAAGTGCTCTGCAGGGTGCCCCCTAACGATTCACTCCGTGCTTTAATGGACGATGGTGACCCCGCGCGCTAAAATTGAGATATGATATTGCCAAAACGGCATGAGATATAGAGCCTACACTCTCGAGAATATCCACATGGGTTTCCCGAGGCTCCGGAGTGGTACTGGGTATGGCTGATACGGTTGCGGCCGCCGGCTACCGGCTAAACTTGTTGAGATTGCGATGCAATCGTGAAATACTTGAAATACCAAATCTGGGATGTAAGGGGGAAATTAGAATTAAATTAAATTGAAATGTGTGTGGTTGTCTGATTAAATTATTGGAATGCTTTATTTAAATTATGGCTTTATTTTAAGTTGAATAGTTAATTAAATTAAATCGAATATGATGTTATTATCATGCTTTTATTTAATTATAAAATGAATGACTTTTAAACCCTACGATCATGTCTGTGTTAACTTACTCAGCAAGTTGTGCTGACCAAACCATTTTTATTTTCTTTTCTTACAGAGTATGGGGAATGAGCATGACCATATTCATGCATGGGGGAAATTGCATTTTTGGAAAACTTATCGTTTTTAAATTCGTACATTAGACTATATTATGAACGGGCCTGTTTAACCCGTGTTTTGGCCATGTCGGCCCTATTTACACTTTCCGCTGCAATACTATACTAAAACAATTATTTCCGCTGCGCTATGATATTATTATTTTCGAATTATATTGTATGGGTTGTTTTGAATGCTTTAAATGTTTTAAATACTGCAATATCTAGCCTTGCATTCCATTAGTAAGCTCGGAGAAACCGTGTCTTACTAGGGGGATGTGGCGGTGACATCCCGACCTGGGTGACCAAAAACCGGGGTGTTACAAGATGTCATACCACCTATTTTTCGCACATTTTTGTAAACATTTGAACTACGTTATGGCTTGATCCCTTCACCGGGTACGTAGGCAGCTTAGAAGTTTTAATTCTAAGTTCAGTCACAAAATAACAAAATAAACAAAAGAAGCACGAGAAAGGCCGTAACACAACTTCGAGGACGAAGTTGATTCTTAAGGAGGGTAGACTGTAATACCCGAGATTTTCCAACATAAAATAAAACAATAATTAAATAAATAAACAATAAATAAAATAAACACCATAAATAAATAAATTCAGCAAATAAATAAATAAATAAAGTAAGGAAATGAGAAATGAGATTTAACTTAAAAAGAAATTAAATGAATCTAATTAAATAAAAAGAATTATTAAAGGGAAATAAATTGTACACCGAAACCCGACACCAATGACCAATTAGACCCGGGCAAAAATTTAGAGAGAAAGTAGAAACCCGGAGATACCCCGGAACTCAGAATTCGGGAGCATAGAGGGATAGAAATCCGAAAGAGAGGAGGAAAAGCACGACGGATCGCACGACCCGCCCGGACCGAAGTCCAGGCGAAGTCGGCGCGGTGGCCGCGCGGTCGAAGAAGGACGGGCGCGCCACGGCCGCGCCACCCCACAGATTTGTTTGTTGCGTGAATATCTCGCCCGAACGCGGATTTTTCGACTTTCGGTTGAACGTCTTTCGACTCAAGACCCTTAGGGTCAGATCTCGGACGCCCTAGGTCTTAGCTATCTATAAATAAGCTCCCTTGGAAGCCCCGAACACTTTTACAAAACCTACAACTCTCTCTATACGTTCGAAACCCTAAATCCGGAGTCGTCGGAGGCACGAAACCAAGGCGAATACTGTTGGACGAAAATTCTAAGATCTCCAGAGTCGTGGTAAGTCTCGATCCAATTCTTTTTCCATATACGATTCGAAAACGAATCCTAATCTTTTTCTTTTCCCTTCTACACCTCGAATTGGATCTAGATCGTAGAACCCGACGAACGGAGAGGAGAAACGGTGGACTGGAAGCCACGCCTTCAAAATAGACGATCCCGGACGTTCACAACTCTGTAAGTTAACCTTACATGGTTTTGGGAGGAATTAAAACGTTTGAAACTAAAAGATTTAACAAGAGATCGTAAATCTGTCAATGTATGTTTTACCGGCGCAACAGTTTTGCCTAATTTTTCCGAACCATAAAACCACTTCAAACGGAATAACTTAAAACAGGAAAAACGTTCCTAAGGCTTATATCTATCTACTGTAAAATTTTTAGAATTTTTAGAGACAATTTGATATGTGAAAACCAACCGAAACCGAACTGCTTGAAACTAGATCTTGAAATTCTTGACAGAACTTAGGTCTGATCTTGATCACGTTTTTGACATCCGTTCTAGGCCGATTTCGATCTTTGGACGAACATGAAAGTTGTAGATAAATGTCTTAAGATGGTATCTGTAAAATTTAATTAAATTTGGAGTTGAGTTGCTAAGGTAGATTTCAATATCTCTAAACTGTGGTCTGTAAAATTCGGACAGATTTGTGGTTCTGTGAAAATTGGTGTTTTTGACTTATTTCGGTATCTCGGATTGAAAAAGTTAAAACATAAAAGTTGTAGATCTCGACGTTTCTGAGTCAGTTGTGAAATTTCGAAATTTTTGGAATTAAATCTGATTTTAGACAAATTTTAGAGTAAACTGTGGTTTACCGGATATCAAATCTTGAAATCTAGTTGAAACATGGAATTAACCTTTAGGGTTGAAATAAATTGAAATATTATTATTAAATAAATAAAATTGAAAACAGATTTTTGAAATTAAATCCCCTTACAAACTTGATAAATTAAAATTAGGGGTGAGTGCTCTGCAGGGTGCCCCCTAACGATTCACTTCGTGCCTTAATGGACGATGGTGACCCCGCGCGCTAAAATTGAGATTTGATATTGCCAAAACGGCATGAGATATAGAGCCTACACTCTCGAGAATATCCACATGGGTTTCCCGAGGCTCCGGAGTGGTACTGGGTATGGCTGATACGGTTGCGGCCGCCGGGCTACCGGCTTAACTTGTTGAGATTGCGATGCAATCGTGAAATACTTGAAATACCAAATCTGGGATGTAAGGGGGAAATTAGAATTAAATTAAATTGAAATGTGTGTGGTTGTCTGATTAAATTATTGGAATGCTTTATTTAAATTATGGCTTTATTTTAAGTTGAATAGTTAATTAAATTAAATCGAATATGATGTTATTATCATGCTTTTATTTAATTATGAAATGAATGGCTTTTAAACCCTACGATCATGTCTGTGTTAACTTACTCAGCAAGTTGTGCTGACCAAACCATTTTTATTTTCTTTTCTTACAGAGTATGTGGAATAAGCATGACCATATTCATGCATGGGGGAAATTGCATTTTTGGAAAACTTATCGTTTTTAAATTCGTACATTAGACTATATTATGAACGGGCCTGTTTAACCTGTGATCTGGCCATGTCGGCCCTATTTACACTTTCCGCTGCAATACTATACTAAAACAATTATTTCCGTTGCGCTATGATATTGTTATTTTCGAATTATATTGTATGGGTTGTTTTGAATGCTTTAAATGTTTTAAATACTGCAATACCTAGCCTTGCATTCCATTAGTAAGCTCGGAGAAACCGTGTCTTACTAGGGGGATGTGGCGGTGACATCCCGACCTGGGTGACCAAAAACCGGGGTGTTACAAGATGTCCTACCACCTATTTTTCGCACATTTTTGTAAACTTTTGAACTACGTTATGGCTTGATCCCTTCACCTGGTACGTAGGCAGCTTAGAAGTTTTAATTCTAAGTTCAGTCACAAAATAACAAAACAAACAAAAGAAGCACGAGAAAGGCCGTAACACAACTTAGAGGACGAAGTTGATTCTTAAGGAGGGTAGACTGTAATACCCGAGATTTTCCAACATAAAATAAAACAATAATTAAATAAATAAACAATAAATAAAATAAACACCATAAATAAATAAATTCAGCAAATAAATCAATAAATAAAGATAAGAAAATGAGAAATGAGATTTAACTTAAAAAGAAATTAAATGAATCTAATTAAATAAAAAGAATTATTAAAGGTAAATAAATTGTACACCGAAACCCGACACCAATGACCAATTAGACCCGGGCAAAAATTTAGAGAGAAAGTAGAAACCCGGAGATACCCCGGAACTCAGAATTCGGGAGCATAGAGGGATAGAAATCCGAAAGAGAGGAGGAAAAGCACGCCGGATCGCACGACCCGCCCGGACCGAAGTCCAGGCGAAGTCGGCGCGGTGGCCGCGCGGTCGAAGAAGGACGGACGCGCCACGGCCGCGCCACCCCACAGATTTGTTTGTTGCGTGAATCTCTCGCCCGAACGCGGATTTTTCGACTTTCGGTTGAACGTCTTTCGACTCAAGACCCTTAGGGTCGGATCTCGGACGCCCTAGGTCTTAGCTATCTATAAATAAGCTCCCTTGGAAGCCCCGAACACTTTTACAAAACCTACAACTCTCTCTATACGTTCGAAACCCTAAATCCGGAGTCGTCGGAGGCACGAAACCAAGGCGAATACTGTTGGACGAAAATTCTAAGATCTCCAGAGTCGTGGTAAGTCTCGATCCAATCCTTTTTCCATATACGATTCGAAAACGAATCCTAATCTTCTTCTTTTCCCTTCTACACCTCGAATTGGATCTAGATCGTAGAACCCGACGAACGGAGAGGAGAAACGGTGGACTGGAAGCCACGCCTTCGAAATAGACGATCCCGGACGTTCACAACTCTGTAAGTTAACCTTACATGATTTTGGGAGGAATTAAAACGTTTGAAACTAAAAGATTTAACAAGAGATCGTAAATCTGTCAATGTATGTTTTACCGGTGCAATAGTTTTGCCTAATTTTTCCGAACCTTAAAACGACTTCAAACGGAAAAACTTAAAACACAAAAAACGTTCCTAAGGCTTAGATCTATCTACTGTAAAATTTTCAGAATTTTTAGAGACGATTTGTTATGTGAGACCCAACCGAATCCGAACTGCTTGAAACTAGATTTTGAAATTCTTGACAGAACTTAGGTCCGATTTTGATCACGTTTTTGATATCACTTATAAACCGATTTAGATCTTTGGCCGAACATGAAAGTTGTAGATAAATGTCTTTAGATGGTCTCTGTAAAATTTCATTAAATTTGGAGTTGATTTGCTATGGTAGATTTCAATATCTCTAAACTGTGGTCTGTAAAATTCGGACAGATTTGTGGTTCTGTGAAAATTGGTGTTTTTGACCTATTTCAGTATCTCGGATTGAAAAAGTTAAAACATGAAAGTTGTAGATCTCGACGTTTCTGAGTCAGTCGTGAAATTTCGGAATTTTTGGAATTAAATCTGATTTTAGAAAAATTTTAGAGTAAACTGTGGTTTACCGGAAATCAAATCTTGAAATCTTGTTGAAACATGGAATTAACCTTTAGGGTTGAAATAAATTGAAATATTATTACTAAATAAATAAAATTGAAATCAGATTTTTCAAGTTAAATCCCCTTACAAACTTGATAAATTAAAATTAGGGGTGAGTGCTCTGCAGGGTGCCCCCTAACGATTCACTCCGTGCCTTAATGGACGATGGTGACCCCGCGCGCTGAAATTGAGATATGATATTGCCAAAACGGCATGAGATATAGAGTCTACACTCTCGAGAATATCCACATGGGTTTCCCGAGGCTCCGGAGTGGTACTGGGTATGGCTAATACGGTTGCGGCCGCCGGGCAACCGGCTAAACTTGTTGAGATTGCGATGCAATCGTGAAATACTTGAAATACCAAATCTGGGATGTAAGGGGGAAATTAGAATTAAATTAAATTGAAATGTGTGTGGTTGTCTGATTAAATTATTGGAATGCTTTATTTAAATTATGGCTTTATTTTAAGTTGAATAGTTAATTAAATTAAATCGAATATGATGTTATTATCATGCTTTTATTTAATTATGAAATGAATGACTTTTAAACCCTACGATCATGTCTGTGTTAACTTACTCAACAAGTTGTGCTGACCAAACCATTTTTATTTTCTTTTCTTACAGAGTATGGGGAATGAGCATGACCATATTCATGCATAGGGGAAATTGCATTTTTGGAAAACTTATCGTTTTTAAATTCGTACATTAGACTATATTATGAACGGGCCTGTTTAACCCGTGTTTTGGCCATGTCGGCCCTATTTACACTTTCCGCTGCAATACTATACTAAAACAATTATTTCCGTTGCGCTATGATATTAATATTTTCGAATTATATTGTATGGGCTGTTTTGAATGCTTTAAATGTTTTAAATACTGTAATACCTAGCCTTGCATTCCTTTAGTAAGCTCGGAGAAACCGTGTCTTACTAGGGGGATGTGGCGGTGACATCCCGACCTGGGTGACCAAAAACCGGGGTGTTACAAGATGTCATACCACCTATTTTTCGCACATTTTTGTAAACTTTTGAACTACGTTATGGTTTGATCCCTTCACCGGGTACGTAGGCAGCTTAGAAGTTTTAATTCTAAGTTCAGTAACAAAATAATAAAACAAACAAAAGAAGCACGAGAAAGGCCGTAACACAACTTCGAGGACGAAGTTGATTCTTAAGGAGGGTAGACTGTAATACCCGAGATTTTCCAACATAAAATAAAACAATAATTAAATAAATAAACAATAAATAAAATAAACACCATAAATAAATAAATCCAGCAAATAAATAAATAAATAAATATAAGGAAATGAGAAATGAGATTTAACTTAAAAAGAAATTAAATGAATCTAATTAAATAAAAAGAATTATTAAAGGTAAATAAATTGTACACCGAAACCCGACACCAATGACCAATGAGACCCGGGCAAAAATTTAGAGAGAAAGTAGAAACCTGGAGATACCCCGGAACTCAGAATTCGGGAGCATAGAGGGATAGAAATCCGAAAGAGAGGAGGAAAAGCACGACGGATCGCACGACCCGCCCGGACCGAAGTCCAGGCGAAGTCGGCGCGGTGGCCGCGCGGTCGAAGAAGGACGGGCGCGCCACGGCCGCGCCACCCCACAGATTTGTTTGTTGCGTGAATCTCTCGCCCGAACGCGGATTTTTCGACTTTCGGTTGAACGTCTTTCGACTCAAGACCCTTAGGGTCAGATCTCAGACGCCCTAGGTCTTAGCTATCTATAAATAAGCTCCCTTGGAAGCCCCGAACACTTTTACAAAACCTACAACTCTCTCTATACCTTCGAAACCCTAAATCCGGAGTCGTCGGAGGCACGAAACCAAGGCGAATACTGTTGGACGAAAATTCTAAGATCTCCAGAGTCGTGGTAAGTCTCGATCCAATTCTTGTTCCATATACGATTCGAAAACGAATCCTAATCTTCTTCTTTTCCCTTCTACACCTCGAATTGGATCTAGATCGTAGAACCCGACGAACGGAGAGGAGAAACGGTGGACTGGAAGCCACGCCTTCGAAATAGACGATCCCGGACGTTCACAACTCTGTAAGTTAACCTTACATGGTTTTGGGAGGAATTAAAACGTTTGAAACTAAAAGATTTAACAAGAGATCGTAAATCTGTCAATGTATGTTTTACCGGCGCAACAGTTTTGCCTAATTTTTCCGAACCTTAAAACAACTTCAAAAGGAAAAACGTAAAACACGAAAAATGTTCCTAAGACATAGATCTATCTACTGTAAAATTTGCAGAATTTTTAGAGATGATTTGAAATGTGAAAACTAACCGAAACCGAACTGCTTGAAACTAGATCTTGAAATTCTTGACAGAACTTAGGTCCGATTTTGATCACGTTTTTGACATCAGTTCTAGACCGATTTAGATCTTTGGCCGAACATGAAAACTGTAGATAAATGTCTTAAGATGGTCTCTGTAAAATTTCATTAAATTTGGAGTTGATTTGCTATGGTAGATTTCAATATCTCTAAACTGTGGTCTGTAAAAATCGGACAGATTTGTGGTTCTGTGAAAATTGGTGTTTTTGACCTATTTTGGTATCACGGATTGAAAAAGTTAAAACACGAAAGTTTTAGATCTCGACGTTTCTGAGTCAGTCGTGAAATTTCGGAACTTTTGGAATTAAATCTGATTTTAGACAAATTTTAGAGTAAACTGTGGTTTACCGGAAATCAAATCTTGAAATCTTGTTGAAACATGGAATTAACCTTTAGGGTTGAAATAAATTGAAATATTATTATTAAATAAATAAAATTGAAATCAGATTTTTGAAGTTAAATCCCCTTACAAACTTGATAAATTAAAATTAGGGGTGAGTGCTCTGCAGGATGCCCCCTAACGATTCACTCCGTGCCTTAATGGACGATGGTGACCCCGCGCGCTAAAATTGAGATATGATATTGCCAAAACGGCATGAGATATAGAGCCAACACTCTCGAGAATATCCACATGGGTTTCCCGATGCTCCGGAGTGGTACTGGGTATGGCTGATACGGTTGCGGCCGCCGGGCTACCGGCTAAACTTGTTGAGATTGCGATGCAATCGTGAAATATACTTGAAATACCAAATCTGGGATGTAAGAGGGAAATTAGAATTAAATTAAATTGAAATGTGTGTGGTTGTCTGATTAAATTATTGGAATGCTTTATTTAAATTATGGCTTTATTTTAAGTTGAATAGTTAATTAAATTAAATCGAATATGATGTTATTATCATGCTTTTATTTAATTATGAAATGAATGGCTTTTAAACCCTACGATCATGTCTGTGTTAACTTACTCAGCAAGTTGTGCTGACCAAACCATTTTTATTTTCTTTTCTTACAGAGTATGTGGAATGAGCATGATCATATTCATGCATGGGGGAAATTGCATTTTTGGAAAACTTATCGTTTTTAAATTCGTACATTAGACTATATTATGAACGGGCCTGTTTAACCCGTGTTTGGCCATGTCGGCCCTATTTACATTTTCCGTTGCGATACTATACTAAAACAATTATTTCCGCTGCGCTATGATATTATTATTTTCGAATTATATTGTATGGGCTACTTTGAATGCTTCAAATGTTTTAAATACTGCACTACCTAGCCTTGCATTCCTTTAGTAAGCTCGGAGAAACTGTGTCTTACTAGGGGGATGTGGCGGTGACATCCCGACCTGCGTGACCAAAAACCGGGGTGTTACATAAAGATTGGAGGTTCGATTCCCCACCGGCCCGATATCCATCCATTTATTCTCTTTATAATTTGGGCGGCATAGGCTCACACCACCCATTTCTTTACCTGTATAGAATGTTCAGAAAAAAATAATAAAAAAAAACAAAAAAAAACTAGCGAACCCTACTTTTCCAACTGAGACAAAGATAACTGCTTTTGTGCATTTTGTAACCTTTTTTTTTCTCGAGAAATAGTTGGTTATTTTTTTTTTTATAACTTAACCAATCAAAATGTTAATTTTTTATGTTTACCAAAAAAATGTTAATTTTTTATTAAAATGAACATAAGAGAATTGGAAAAAAAATTTCCCTCATTTTTCACTCCAATTGCGGAGGAAATTTTTTAGAACTATGAAAATGTGGGTTGGGTTGATGAGCATATAGAAACCCTAGTGAAAGCGGACCCAAACGTGTCAGCCCCGGTTAAGCGAATTTTATTCTTTAGTGAAGGAGGTTTTAATGTGTTGTGATAATATTTGTTGGCAATATCTTATTGAAATCATATAATAATAATTTTATAATCGATACGTTAATACAATTTTTATTTTTTCATTAAACATTATTTAATATAAAACTGATTTTTATGCTAAATTAAAACTAGAACAGATTTAATGCTCATTAAATATGAAATGTGCCCCTTAACAAGTTAATATTACTTTTTAGACTAATTTAATGTTTTTTTTTTAAATGAATACTTCACAACATTATACTAAGGCCTGTTTGGCAAAACAACTAAATGTAATTAACTTATTCTAGACAATTTAGAATAAATTAGCTTATTTAAAAGATAAAATAACTTAAAATAATGTTCAATCAGCTCTTTTGGAAACTGTTGCAAATAACATCATTTTAGAATTAGCTTATTCTAGGAAAAAAGTTGGCCTTGAAATTGCCAAACAACTAATCTGAACTAATTTTATTAGTCAAATAATCTGTTAACAGCTAATTCCCAAACAGGCCCTAAGTTATTTAGATTTTATTATAATATTTTTAATTCTATAATAATTACAAATAGAAACGCGTGAACATTTATTGAAACTGAAAGCAGTTATTTTTTCTTGGGGACGGTTATGGTGCTTCCAGAATATTTGGAAGTACGGTGAAGACATAATCTCAAGCATTGAATTAGATCTAACGGCTATAAATTCAAAAGGATAAAATTGTCAAAAAAAAATGGGTATTGTTTTATTTATTTACCATGTCGCTGAATACTCTATTATGTTGCTGAGATATGCATAACATATTGCTGAGGTATGCATAAATATGTCGCTGAAAATATTATAGCATGTCGTTGAGCAAATCTAATCAAGTCGCTGAATTCACATATGCCATGTCGCTAAATTGTGTGGGCTACATCGCTGAGATGCATTCAAATGCACATAGCTATGTCGCTGAAATGTATAAAATTGTGTCACTAAAATTAATATAATAATGTCGCTGAATTGCATATCCTATGTCGCTGAATACGATTGGCCATGTTGCAGATCGTGAGAATGCTCGTCGCTGAATTGTGAGAATGGTCACAATGAACTTCCACTAGAAGAAATTCTGGCTCCACCGACCGACTGCACCGACCGACAACACACGGGTCGTGCGGTCCGACCGTTGCGCCAACCGCAGCTTCCGGTCGGTGCAGTAGTTTCGTTGGAGGGGTCTAGGCGCCTATGCAACCAATGCACCGACCACATTTATTGTGGTCGGTGGCACCGACCGCGGCACCGACCGACATTGCGGTCGGTGCCCTAGGGCTTAAATGAAATTGGGGGCCACTCTAAATCGGGCATTCCCCCATTTCATTCCACCAAAATTACTCCCTCCGTGTTCACTGCCCTCCGGCGACCACAACACGACCACCACGCCGGCGACCATCGGGAGAACCTTTCGAGCGCCGACCCAACTCCAACTCGAGCCACCAACGAATCCGTCCAAGTACGCCGCGAGCGCCCTCCACTGCCCGCCATCCCTTTCGAGCGCCGGTGGGAACTCCATCGAAGTCCGCCGCCGCCGCTGGAGCGTTGAAGCACGGCCGCCGCCTCCCTCCGCCTGGACAGCCGCCCTCCACTGCCACCACCGCGCACCAGGGCTGCCGCCAGCCCTCCTCACCGCCGGGCTGCTGCCCGGCAACACCACACCCGCCACCATTCCCTTTCGAGACCCGATAGTGCACTCGATTGAGGTAATCGATTCTAACATTTGTGGTGTTACAGTTTGAATTTGATTTTGTGGTTTTTTTTGGCACACATTTGTTTTTTTTAGGTATTGCCTATCTGTGTTCTTTGATTATTATTGGCACTAGTTTAATAGGCTAGAATGTATAATGACGGATGGTTCGAAATAGAAATATATATGATATTTCGTGAGCAAAAGTGGTGAAAGATAAAAAATTTTGGTTACAAGAGACTGACCATGGCTGTTTTGTGCACATTACAAACTGAATTTTTAGATTTCATATATTTTGGCCAGATAATCATGATACTCTTATCGAATACATCAATTTTCATATATGATATGCAAATTTTGGAGTTCGTATGAGAAAGTTATGTCATTTTGAAGTTTATTTGTTGAAATTGACGTATAGGAGTAGAATTTGCGTATGTAGAATGCTGTTGTGTGGTTTTATATGTATTATTGGATTTGGATTCATATGGATTGGAGTTTAAGTGTTGTCCTAGTTTAATATGGATTGGTATTCCTTTTTTGAATGTGGTATTGCACTCGAGTTATAAATTTAACGGGATGTCGTGTTATATGTAGAGTTGAAGTTTAAGTGTTGTTCTTGTACATTTCATTAAGTATGAGTTGTTGTGATTATAATTTGGGTCTGTTTGGTTTATTTTGGATTGAATAAATTGGTTGTTAGCACTTGCACAAATTGGGCTATGTGTTTTATATGTATATATACTACTGGGAAATCTGTGCGATGCACAGCGTAAAGGGATGTACAACTGCTCATGGAGAAAGGAAAATTTATTATAGGTAAGTGTATGTGAGTTCCTATGTACAACAATTTGTTTCTAATTAAGAAGATAATATTATTGTACGAATAGAGTAATAATGATCTAATTTCAAATAAATGATTTGTTTTCAATCATACGTTTCCAATTTCTGTATGAAACTTCTGTAGGTCAATGGATTTGAGGGTTATTGGTTAGGAATACGAAAACAAGAGGATAATCAAACAAAGACAAAAAGTATTGGTTAAGAAGCGAAACTGGAATTTTACGAACCCCAGGCCAGAAAAAAGGGCACGAGCACTTTTTAAGAACCACCCATCTCTTTGAATGGCTTCTAAATGCTGTATTGCCTGCAAACTAATATTGACTTCTCCCAGAGTCGCCATAAGCATAGCAATATCAGCTTCCCGAGCAGCTATCGACTGGTGTAGAAGGGCCTTCGCATTTGCAGCCTCTTCAACCTTTTTTTGGTAGATTCGTAAGCATTTTTGCTCAAACTCCATTAGCATCCTGTCTTTATCAGCTTCAGTGTAACACCCCGTATTTGGTAACCCAGGCCGAGGTGTCACCGCCGCATTTCCCTAGCAAGGCACGGCCTCCCGAGCTCGCTAAGGAAGTGCAGGGCTTATGGGTATGCAAAGTTTTAAAAACATTCAACAATGAAATCCGGAATTATTAATACTTCAATCCAAGTACGATAGTAAAAATTATCATGCATGGATAAGGTAAATGCAGCAAAGTACTCACGGCCAACACGGCCAAAACCTCGGGTTTAACAGACCCGGAAAGAAAAACAGTGGTATGATGCGGTAATTAAAAACGTTCACAAATATATCCCCCCAAATGCGCGTGCATGCGTCACTCGACATACTCTGTAAAAGAAATGACAACGGTTGTCAGTATAAAGATATACTGAGTAAGTTAATCCCTAACTAACAAATAAAAGGGGTTACATGTGTTTAAACTAAAGATTTCGCTTTCCATACATAAATTTAAAATACATAATTTATTTGCAGCGGAAAAACATGATAAAAGGCTAAATTTTAAAAGCGTAATTTAGAGCATAATTTAAGATGCATAATTTTACATACATAATTTAAAAACATGATAAATGCGTTGTAAGCATGATGGAACACTCACACAAGTCTTTTACATTTTATCCCGTAGACTAAGAAGAGGACACCATGCCGGGAGATCACTAACAAGGCAATCTCAACATAGGACCACTAACGAGGCAGTCCAAACAATGGGAGACCACTAACGAGGCAGTCTCAAAAAGATAGTAGGACCACTAACGAGGCGATCCAAAAATACAGCGCGCGAGATCACTAACGAGGCAATCTCAGATAGTAAGGAGACCACTAACGAGGCAGTCTCAAAGATAATGATAGCATGAAGATCGGCTCAGCCTAGTGAACGGGATTTTTTGAAAATTCGTATTTTCAATGTTATCAATTGATCGACATCGCAGTTTCATAGTTCGAGTTTTCTCAAGTTCGAAAAATCCTATTCGAGGCAGTTTACGCCTTTCTTAATTAAAAATTCGTCTTTACACCAAAAGTTCCGAAATTCTTACAGTAGTTCGAAAACACACACACGAACAACTTTCATGTTTTAAGTTTTTGGAAATAAGGTTCCGAAGTGAGTCGAATTTCGGGTTCTTTGCAAAGAATGATTTCTGTCTTAAAAACTGGTTTCGTCACATGTTCGTGCAACGCCGATTAAAAATTCATTTCAAAACGAATTGATACGAAATTTTTACAGTAATTACACAACACGTTAAGGAACAACTTTCATGTTTTAAGAATTTGGAAATAATGAGTTCTTGATACTCAAAAATCAACCACAACCCACTGTATACTCGCGGGTTCCGAAAAGGTTTTAAAGCAGTTCTGAAATTCGACCGTTTGGCATATCAAATGAACACCAAAATCCGTGAAATTTTATATGCACAATCTAGACACAAATATCTACAACTTTTGTTTAGGAATCCAAAGTTGAATCATTCGAAAAATTGGGTGAAAAACATGCATCAAGTCGAGTAAGGGAAACTGTCACAGTTTGAAATGTTCGGGTTGTCACAGAAAGTTTACAGTGTGATTTGGGATAGCAAATCTTAATGTCAACGGCTGAGATTTGGACACAAGATAGATAAAGATGTTAGGAACAACTTTTATGTTGAAAATTTTTCGGTTTGAATTCCCGATGGTCGAGTTTTAGGCGAGTTATTGAAATTGGACGAAAATGGGGTTTTTGAAAACCGATTTTTGTTACAAGCCTATATCTCGAGTTTTAAACAACAAATAACCAGGAAAATTTGTGAGTAAGGTTTTAAGATTAGGATTACTGGGATGGGTATCCGGATGCTCTAGGGTCGCGACGAACGGCCAATCCTTCCGACTGCTTTTCGTTCGTTTTCCGGCGTGAAATCGTAGTAAAGGAAACGGGTTAGATTCCAAGTTTCTAAGTTATATGGACGAATTAAAATGTTAAACCATGGCTTACCAAGAGTCTAGAGGGCAGGGCTTGGTTCCTTTCGCCTTGTCGCCGGCGGAATGTTCGTCGGGAATTGGATTCGGAGAGAGTTTTGGCTTGGAGAGGAAGAATGGAGGCCTAGGGTTTGTTTTCTGAAAAGTGGTGGCAAGGAGGCGCCCCAAATCCGATCTTAAGCCTTCCCTAAAGCTGTGATCGGCTTGCCACCGATAGAGGTCGGATTTTTGGCAAGAAAATCGCCATGGAAGGAAAGTTTACACCTCCTGCACCTCTGGCGCGGTGGTGGCGCGCACATAAGCCTTTGTCCGCGCGGAGTGCGCGCGAACCATCCTGGGACGCGTCTCCCTTTCCCCGCGCGGTGGCCGCGCGTGCGCGCCGCCCGAACCGGCCGGTTCGGGCGGTTCTTGTGGTCCGCCGGTTCTTTTCTTCCCTTTCTCGATCGGGTTTCTATCCTTCGCGCTCTTGGTCCGACTTTTCGGGTCATTCCCGACTCGAAATTCTCATGTGGGTTTATTTACGAATTCGATCTAACTCCCGTATGATAATTCGTCTATTTAAACTCGTCCCCTCCTTCCTTAATGATTTTACTGAAGTTGTGTTTTGGTTTCCTCGGGTTTAAATGTTGGGATGCTTTCGGTTATGTTTTTATTTTGTGATTTATTTTATGACTGAACTTGGTATTTAAATTCCCAAGCTGCCTACGTACCCTGTGAAGGGATCAAGTCATGACGTAGTTCAAAACAATTTGAATTTGTTTTTCCTCGGGTGTTACATCCTCCCCCCTTAAGAATACAGTTATGTCCCCATAACTGTGGTCGGGTCGTCTTGGAAGAGGGTAGGGTAACGTTGTCTCATGTCGGCTTCCAATTCCCAGGTCGCCGTTTCTGTCTCGTGGTTAGACCACAGGACCTTAACCATCTTTACAGATTTATTCCGTGTCACCCTTTCCTTGTAGTCGAGTATTTGCACCGGGGTTTCTTCATAGGTCAAGTCATCATCCAATTCGATTACGTCCGGTTGGAGTACATGCGACGTGTCGGGCACATGCACAATCTAGATTCCCCACTCTTTCGAGGATCTCATATGATCCTATGTATTGTGGGCTTAGTTTTTCCCTTGTCCGCCGAAGCGTATCACACCCCTGTTGTGTGTGATATTCTTGGCACCATCCCGTCGCCGCTTTCGGAACTTCAAGTCTCGTCGCCTAGACACGGGCAGCTAGGTAGTGTCGGATGGGGCAAAATAAGGGAAACGAACAACAACCAAAAGAGATAACTAAATTAAAACAAACTAAAAAAAAAAGAAAACATTCTTCAACCTCCGCGCGGTGGTCGCGCGGCGCCGCGCCGAGACCGCGCGGCCGCGGCAGGTCGAAAAATAGGGCTCGCGGTGTGCGTGAGCCCTTTCCACCACTTCCCCCTATCGCGACCGAGCGCCGTTCTCCATCAAATTCGACCTCCTCTACCCCATTTCTCCCGGTTTCTGTCCCGATTTCGCTAACCAAGGTATGTATCTACTAGAATCACTTATCAATTTCAGTTTTTATGCTTATGTCTTCCTAGTTTTTGGGTAGATTTGGGAGTTAGGGTTTAGTTGGAAGAATTTGGGGGTTTGCTAGTTTTAGGTTTGATTTGTGCAAATTAGTAAGCATTCGTGTCAATTGATGTTATTTCAGTTGTATTGCTTGCGTTTATGCCATAATGTGTTTATGTTTCTAGTGATTTCCCTTTTGATTTGAATTTTTAGGACTAATATAAAATTTCGATTTTCGGTTGGTGTTGTGGTATGATCATTGGTTTATTTTCCCGTTGTTTGGAGCCATTTGGTAATGATGGGTTGTTGTTGAAGTACTTGTTTCATTTCGGTGGCAAATTCCATATGCTTGTTAGTAATTCGAAATTTGGTTTATTGCGCTCTTAACGTGTTCAACGAAATGCCGCAGGGACTTTGGGGGATTTGTCTAAACGTATTCTTTGTTTTGGCGACGATAAATTTGAGGTTCTCATGGGTTGTTTATGTTAGGAGTTTATATTGGCGCTTCCGTGTGGTTCCGTTTGATAATTAGTTGCGGTTTTGAATCCTAATATTGGTATTGGCCACCTGCAGGATGTTGCTCTTTCTATGGGTCGTCCTGGCGTCTCTTATGGCACCACCGGGGGCTAAGAGACGGGCCACACAGCGTGGCGGGGCTAGCTCCAGCACCGCAGTTCCGGTGCGGCCCGATGCGAGCGATAGTGAGTCTGAGGAGGAGGAGGAGGAGCAGCGGGGCTCGAGACTTCGGGGTCTTCCCGACGAGGAGCGTCCCCTCCGGCACGATAGGCGTCGTTTTGTTACTATGGCAGCTCAGGATTTCTACTTCGATGAGCTGCGCAAGAACCGGGCATATGTCCCCGAGAGAGGCCTCAACCCGAGTCATGTGCAGGATGACAGGGTTCAGCCAGTTCTAGATCACCTCCAGTGGACCGGGCTCGCACGCCATCCCGAGGGTCCAGCTTCCGGGTACCTGGCTATGGAGGTCATTGCCAACATTGCCGGGTTGGGAGAGCATTCCGACATGACCCGTATCTGTAACACCCCGGTTTTTTGGTCACCCAGGTCGAGATGTCACCGCCACACCTCCCTAGCAAGACACGGTTTCTCCGAGCTTGCTAAAGAGATGCAAGGCTATGGTTTTTCAGTATTTAAAACATTCAAACAGCCCATTCATATATAAATTAATAATACATTAAAGTTGCAGCGGAAAATAATAATTACATGTGTATAATGCAGCGGAATTTAAATATAGGGCCAACATGGCCTGATCACGGGTTAAACAGGCCCGTTCATGCAAGATCTAGTCTAACAAAAATTCAAAATAATATATCTTCCCAAGCTTCCCGTGTATGCATATGACGATGCATAATTCTCAACTCTGGAAGAAAAAGAAATAAAAATGGTTTGGTCAGCACTACGTGCTGAGTAAGTTAACACATACATAACTATGGGGTTTCAAAGCCATTATTTAATATTTAAAGAAAACATGTGCACAACACCACATAATTTAATTTATTTATCTAACAGTAATTTAATTGCATAATTTAAACGACAGAGATTTCATAAGATCATAAATATAATTTGCAAAGCAACATAATTATAGGACATAATCTAAAAGCATAATCCAAAAGGAACAATTTTTGAGTCTCCTAGTTTCATATCTCATGTCTCATGTTTCAAGTTTATATTTCAATTGCCATTCGGCAAGTTTTATTTATCAATTGCCTTCCGGCAAGCGTTATATCTCAATTGCCCTTCGGCAAGCATTATATTTCAATTGCCTTTCGGCAAGCACTATATTTCAATTGCCTTTCGGCAAGCAGGATATTTCAATTGCCTTTCGGCAAGCAGGATATTACAATTGCCTTTCGGCAAGCAGGATATTTCAATTGCCTTTCGGCAAGCATTGTATTTCATGTGTATTTTATTTCAAAGGAGTTCCCAATCATTTAAACCTTAAAGGCTAATTTCATGTTTCAACAAGATTTCAAGATTTCGTTTCCGGTAAACCACAGTTTACTCTAAAATTCGTCTAAAATCAGATTTAATTCCAAAAATTCCAAAATTTCACGACTAACTCAGAAACGTCGAGATCTACAATTTTTGTGTTTTAACTTTTTCAATCCGAGATACCAAAATAGGTCAAAATCACCAATTTTCGTAGGAGAATAATCCTGTCCGAATTTAATGTACCACAGTTTAAAGATTTCGAATTCTACCATAGCAATTCAACTCCAAATTTGATGAAATTTTACAGAGATCATCTTAAGACAATTATCTAGGACTTTCATGTTCGGCCAAAGATCTAAAACAGTCTAGATCCTATGTCAAAAACGTGATCAAGATCATTCCTAAGTTCTGTCAAGAATTCCAAGATCTAGATTCAAGCAGTTCGGTTTGGAGTGCATTTCATATATCAAATAATCACGAAAGATTCTGAAATTTTACGGAGGTATTCATAACGTATAGATCTACAACTCTTATGTTCAACGCCAAGCCTAGATCGGTCTAGATCTAAGGTAGAAATCACCAAGTTCGAATAAAGAATCTATCATCGTTTCAGGATCTAAACCACAGGCAGGTCTGTTCGTGGTCGTTTTCGGATATCAAAACGCGATGAAAAATTATGAAACTTTTACAGTAGATAGATCTACGTCTTAGGAACGTTTTTCATGTTTTAAGTTTCTCCGTTTGAATTCGTTTTAAGGTTCGGAAAAATTCATCAAATCTGTTGCGTCGGTAGAAAGTATAAATTGACAGATTTTCGATTTCTTGTTAACCTTTTAGTTTTGAATGTTTTAATTCATCCCAAAACCATGTAAGAGTTAACTTACAGAGTTTATGAACGTCTGGGATCGTCTATTCGAAGGCGTGGCTTCCAGTCCACTGTTTCTCCTCTCCGTTCGTCGGGTTCTACGATCTAGATCCAATACAAGGTGTAGAAGAGAAAAGAAGAAGATTAGGATTCGTTTTCGAATCGTTTATGGAACAAAGATTGGATCGAGACTTACCACGACTCTGGAGATGGTAGAATTTTCGTCCAACAGGTCTCGCCTTTGGTTTCGTGCCTCCGACGACTCCGGATTTAGGGTTTCGAATGTGTAGAAAGTTGTAGGGTTTTGTAAAAGTATTCGGAGCTCCTAGAAGGTCTTATTTATAGATATCTAAGACCTAGGGCGTCCAAAATCTGACCCCAAGGGTCTTGGGTCGAGAGATGTTCAACCGAAAGTCGAAAAATCCGCGTTCGGGCGAGAGATTCACGCAACGGGCAAATCTGTCGCGTGGCGCGGTCGTGGCACGCTCCACCCTCTTCGACCGCGCGGCCACCGCGCCGGATTCGCCTGGACTTCGGTCCGGGCGGGGTCGTGCGATCCGTCAGGCGTTTCCTCCTCTCTTTCGGACTTCTATCCCCCTATGTTCTCGGATTCGGATTTCCGGGGTATCTTCGGGCTCCGATTTCCTATCTTAATTTTATTCGGATATAAATTTATATTTGGACTCGAGTTATTAAGTCTATCGATGTCGGGTCCCCGTGTAACCATTTATTCAATTAAATTGCCTTCGGATCCCCGGGTTCTCGGAACTTTGTTTCCTTTTTAATTTAAATTTCATTTCTCATCTTTTATGATTCTTTATCCCTTTATCATGTTTATTATATTTATTTATTTATTTATTTATTTATTTTATGTTGCAAAATTCTCGGGTATTACAGTATCTTGGTTCGCGGACGACACCTAGATTTCAGCGCCCGCGCGATCAACACGTATCTGGGTATCCCTGACGGGGGGCGAGTTCCGGGAGCAGCCCGAGGGTCGTAGGCTCCCGCCTGCTTGGGATGTTTTGTGCACAGAGGTGCCGCCTCAGCTCGATCATGATCATGAGTTACGGTTGACCACCATGGACGTTCCCTGGCGGGTCCTTACTCAGCTATGGTTGGGGCGTGTTCGGCCGATTACTCGGAGTCACGTCGTGTTGGCCCATGTGTACGAGACCATTTGCTTTATCGCCCGAGGCGGTAGGGTAAATGTGGGGGCTTATATCGAGGACAACCTAAGGGGCTTGCGTCGGGGTCGGGGTAGTAGGGTGATTACTCATGTTCACCTCATCTGCGGCCTTTGTGCGGCACAGGGTATCCGTACGTCACCGGATTTGGACCCGTACGAGCTGTATGCGGGGCATCATTACACGATTCCATCCTACACTGCTCGGCGCAATGCCCTGCGCCGTGGTGTCCCTCGGGCCGTGTTTAGGCCGGAGCCCGAGGATGGCGGGTTGATTCTGGTCGTTCCTCCAGAGCCGCAGATGGCTCCTCCTGCAGCGTTTCCTCCGGTGATTCTTCCTCCTGCAGTGCCGCCGCAGGGTACGGAGATAGCTCAGATACTGCAGATGATGCAGGAGATGCGGGTCAGTATGGACGCCAGGTTTGCGGCCGGACGGGCTCATTACGACGCCCTGGATGCTCGCTATGATGCCTTAGACGCTAGGATGGACCTCTACCAGGACTAGGGATGTAAACGGGTAGGGTAGGGTACGGGTAGACCACCTCCACTCACTACCCGAAATATAATTATCCTACCCTTACCCTACCCTATTACCCTAAAATTAAATATCGGATAGGATTCGGGTAATACCCGTCGGGTATGCGGATTATCCGCGGGTAAACGGATATCCGACATCTTAAATATTACATAGTTAACCGACTCTACCCGACCAAACTTTAATAAAGAAAAAACTTATAATAAAACCTTCATTATTGCAGGAGAATAAAATTTAATAGTAGAATATTTAAAAGAAACCGCTAAAGCAACATAAATAAATAATGTAATATTTATGAATATTCAGTAAAAAAATCACAAATTTTTTTACTGCCAAATCTCAAACGTTAATAAATTTGAAATATAAAAATAAATAAATAAATAAACAAACAAATAAATATATCTCAATATACAATATAAATTATATATAAGTATATATAGATAAATATGTATATATAATCGGGTAATCGGGTAGGGTAATCGGGTAATATATGAAATCCGTACCCTACCCGCACCCGATATGATTTCTTTCGGTTTCGGGTAATACCCTACCCGATTACCCGATATCTCTACCCTACCCTACCCGATACCCGATTACCCGACGGATTACCCGACCCTACGGGTAAAATTGACATCCCTAACCAGGACCGCATGGACTCACTTACTTCAAGGCAGATGCAGCACCAGACCACCTTATCTGACATGTACGCCCATATGCGGCGGATGGATGAGTTCATGCGCCGGCAGTTCCCACCTCCTGACCAGTGATGTCACCTTTCGGTTTCGTGTTTTCGTTTAGGTTTTGCATTAGACGTGCTTTGTTTAGTTTCCTCCTTATGAGGACGTTGCTGTTGTCTGGGATTTGTGATTTATATTTTCGTTATGTTATTGCTTAGTTATGTGTTTGACATGGGTTAGTTGTTTACTGCTGTTTTGGAAGTATGGTTGAATTGTCCCGCCTTAGTTATGATTTATGGTATTATGGTTTCGTCGTTACCTCTTCACTGCATTTACATGAGCGGAGGCCGCCCACTAGTTATTGCATATTTACGTGGTTGAGTTTCTTCCGGGTATGTGGATATAATACACGAATAGTATAAAGGATAAACGAAATAACGACTGGAAATTCTCTTATTACCCCAAGAGAAACTTATTGGGTTATACACGGTAGAATGAACGTAGTAGTGCTGACAATAGTCAAAGGAGGTACAAGTAGTAATGCATCGATATATATATATATCCCTAATCTAGAGGGGACAGGTAGGGGCATCCTCGATGGGGTCGTCCTCGTCGCTGGATACGTCAATGGGAACAGCGACGTCGGGGCCAGGGCCCAGGTTCTGGAGGATCGCCTCACCAACGTCCTGGGTTAGGTTGGTCAAGTCCCAGCCCAGGTTCTCCACTTGCTCCTCCAAGACATCACTCTTGTCCTGGAGCTGGGCCACTTGGGCCTGAAGCTGCGTGACTTGCTCCTGCAGCTGTTATGTGGTGATGGTCTGCCTCTCTAAGATGACCCAGATGGGCCACGTTACCCTCCAACTGTCCTACCCGCGTTTTGAAGTAATTGATGTGCTGTTAGCCCTCGAGGTATGCGTTCATCAATTTCACCATCAAATTAACCATGTTCGCGTTGGGCTCGGCCATCTAATGTTGACAAGGTAGGTCAGAGTTAAGATATATTTTAGGCAAAGTCAGGATGTGCAGGAATTAGATCTATATGCAACATGCAAGTGCAAGTCCCTTCCCCATTAAAATTTAATTTATTCGTATGTTTAAAATAAATTGCTAAAGGTTGGGCCTCTATAGTGGGCCGAAAAGTTTAATTTCTCTTTTCTTGGCTAAAACATTGGGCCATAAATAAATTTTTGGACTAAAATAAAAATAATGGTCTGTAAAAGTAATATACTTTAAAAATGTTACTAGGGTTTAAAATATCAAAATAATTATAATAATAATATTACTAAAAATAATGATAGCTTCAAAACAAAATTCCGGGCTCTGATACCAACTTGTAACACCCCGGATTTGGTAACCCAGGCCGAGGTGTCACCGCCGCATTTCCCTAGCAAGGCACGGCCTCCCGAGCTCGCTAAGGAAGTGCAAGGCTTATGGGTATGCAAAGTTTTAAAAACATTCAACAATGAAATCCGGAATTATTAATACTTCAATCCAGGTACGATAGTAAAAATCATCATGCATGGATAAGGTAAATGCAGCGGAAAAGTACTCGCGGCCAACACGGCCAAAACCTCGGGTTTAACAGACCCGGAAAGAAAAACAGTGGTATGATGCGGTAATTAAAAACGTTCACAAATATATCCCCCAAATGCGCGTGCATGCGTCACTCGACATACTCTGTAAAAAGAAATGACAACGGTTGTCAGTATAAAGATATATTGAGTAAGTTAATCCCTAACTAACAAATAAAAGGGGTTACATGTGTTTAAACTAAAGATTTCGCTTTCCATACATAAATTTAAAATACATAATTTATTTGCAGCGGAAAAACATGATAAAAGGCTAAATTTGAAAAGCGTAATTTAGAGCATAATTTAAGATGCATAATTTTACATACATAATTTAAAAACATGATAAATGCGTGTAAGCATGATGGAACACTCACACAAGTCTTTTACATTTTATCCCGTAGACTAAGAAGAGGACACCATACCGGGAGATCACTAACGAGGCAATCTCAACATAGGACCACTAACGAGGCAGTCCAAACAATGGGAGACCACTAATGAGGCAGTCTCAAAAAGATAGTAGGACCACTAACGAGGCGATCCAAAAATACAGCGCGCGAGATCACTAACGAGGATTTCTCAGATAGTAAGGAGACCACTAACGAGGCAGTCTCAAAGATAATGATAGCATGAAGATCGGCTCAGCCTAGTGAACGGGATTTTTTGAAAATTCGTATTTTCAATGTTATCAATTGATCGACATCGCGGTTTCATAGTTCGAGTTTTCTCAAGTTCGAAAAATCCTATTCGAGGCAGTTTACGCCTTTCTTTACACCAAAAGTTCCAAAATTCTTACAGTAGTTCGAAAACACACACACGAACAACTTTCATGTTTTAAGTTTTTGGAAATAAGGTTCCGAAGTGAGTCGAATTTCGGGTTCTTTGCAAAGAATGATTTCTGTCTTAAAAACTGGTTTCGTCACAGGTTCGTGCAACGCGATTAAAAATTCATTTCAAAACTAATTGATGCGAAATTTTTACAGTAATTACAAAACACGTTAAGGAACAACTTTCATGTTTTAAGAATTTGGAAATAATGAGTTCTTGATACTCAAAAATCAACCACAACCCACTGTATACTCGCGGGTTCCGAAAAGGTTTTAAAGCAGTTCTGAAATTCGACCGTTTGGCATATCAAATGAACACCAAAATCCGTGAAATTTTATATGCACAATCTAGACACAAATATCTACAACTTTTGTTTAGGAATGCAAAGTTGAATCATTCGAAAAATTGGGTGAAAAACATGCATCAAGTCGAGTAAGGGAAACTGTCACAGTTTGAAATGTTCGGGTTGTCACAGAAAGTTTACGGCGTGATTTGGGATAGCAAATCTTAATGTCAACGGCTGAGATTTGGACAAAAGATGGATAAAGGTGTTAGGAACAACTTTTATGTTGAAAAGTTTTCGGTTTGAATTCCCGAGGGTCGAGTTTTAGGCGAGTCTTTGAAATTGGACGAAAATGGGGTTTTTGAAAACCGATTTTTGTTACAAGCCTATATCTCGAGTTTTAAACAACAAATAACCACGAAAATTTGTGAGTAAGGTTTAACTTACAGATTTGAAGATTAGGATTACTGAGATGGGTATCCGGATGCTCTAGGGTCGCGACGAACGGCCAATCCTTCCGACCGCTTTTCGTTTGTTTTCCGGCATGAAATCGTAGTAAAGGAAACGGGTTAGATTCCAAGTTTCTAAGTGTTATGGACGAATTAAAATGTTAAACCATGGCTTACCAACAGTCTAGAGGGCAGGGCTTGGTTCCTTTCGCCTTGTCGTCGCCGGAATGTTCGTCGGGAAGTGGATTCGGAGAGAGTTTTGGCTTGGAGAGGAAGAATGGAGGCCTAGGGTTTGTTTTCTGAAAAGTGGCGGCAAGGAGGCGCCCCAAATCCGATCTTAAGCCTTCCCTAAAGCTGTGATCGGCTTGCCACCGATAGAGGTCGGATTTTTGGCAAGAAAATCGCCATGGAAGGAAAGTTTACACCACCTGCACCTCTGGCGCGGTGGTGGCGCGCACATAAGACTTTGTCCGCGCGGAGTGCGCGCGAACCATCCTGGGACGCGTCTCCCTTTCCCCGCGCGGTGGCCGCGCGTGCGCGCGCGGGGTGCACGCCGCCCGAACCGGCCGGTTCGGGCGGTTCGTGTGGTCCGCCGGTTCTTTTCTTCCCTTTCTCGATCGGGTTTCTATCCTTCGCGCTCTTGGTCCGACTTTTCGGGTCATTCCCGACTCGAAATTCTCATGTGGGTTTATTTACGAATTCGATCTAACTCCCGTATGATAATTCGTCTACTTAAACTCGTCCCGTCCTTCCTTAATGATTTTACTGAAGTTGTGCTTTGGTTTCGTCGGGTTTAAACGTTGGGATGCTTTCGGTTATGTTTTTATTTTATGATTTATTTTATGACTGAACTTGGTATTTAAATTCCCAAGCTGCCTACGTACCCTGTGAAGGGATCAAGTCATGACGTAGTTCAAAACAATTTGAATTTGTTTTTCCTCGGGTGTTACATTCAGCCTCCCCAATTTCAGTCCATAATTGTTGCTGAAACAAACAAAACTTGAATTTAGTCATTAATCACAACATAGTAGCAGTGCTTCAGACAAAACAAATTATCAAGTTGACCATTTACCACTTCGACCAAATAAAAACCCAGTACAAACACAAAAAACACATGGATAACAATGGACACCAAAGTTTCGGAATCAACCATCCTTCTGGTAAAAATTTACCCTTACCAAAGGGTAACAAATTTTGCCAAAGAAAAAAATTCAAAACATCAAATCCAGGCAACAAATGAACTGATAAACCCTCTTCCATATCTAAACTGAGCATTAACCAAAATCCCATAATTTTGTAAGGAAAATTTGTGAACTCTACTCGAAATTGAACAAGAAGAAAAATCTTCTGGTCCAAAAATGATATAAATTGATGAACAAAAACCTCAAAAAAACCAACAAGGGAGAACATGTACTTAAGTTAACATCAGAAACCTGAAGCTCTTTGAGCAAAGCATTACAACTCTTGTTGGTATGAAGTCCGCCACAATTACTCCCAAGGGTCATCATCATTTCCAGTAATGATTCACTCTCTTCTGAACACCTGAATATAATTGAAGAAAAAAGGCAAAAAATCCCACAAAAAAAAAATGACGAAAATGATAACACAGAGACCCTTTGTTTCATAGTTAATAAAACTAACGAAAATGAACCAAGAACGCAATCTCACTTGACAAGTATATTTTGCTGGCCTTGAGCGTCATGCTGCTGTTGCTGATAGTTTAATGTCCTCCTCAACAGCATGATGTGTGGCTCCGGACAGTGGATGTCATAGTGCACCCATCCACGGCTTTGTTGGACCCCAATAGCGCGCCATTCATTTTCGGAGAGCAGTCTATTCTTTGGAAGTAATTCCGCATTGCTGAGCAAGCCAAATTTAGACAATATAAACAATTTTTAGCCCGAAAAATTCAAAATTGAACATCCTCCAGTGCATTTCTAGAAACCGAACCACTATATCATTTTGAGTTACTAAATTACACCTGGAATGTATGAACAATGAAATGTAATCTGCTTTGAAATTTGAATTTATCTTAAAAAGATCACCAAAAATAATCCTCACCCTCATATTCTCCAGAACAATTCCAGTTACAACTGCAAATAGAATAATGATCCATATATTTAGGGAAAAAGGGCACCCTGACTTTGTTAAACAGGGATACAAAAACTTTTGCCTATTGACCAGGATGTATCTCCTAATATTTCCTAGAAATTTCACTTTAATTAATTCCAGTAGAAGAACATGCAAAGGAGATAATAGTAAAAGTAAAGTAATGATACCTATGGCCAATCAATCTTAAAGCTATTTGATGTTGTTGCTTGGACCTTTATCATTTTTCTTGTGGAATTCCTCTACAATGCTTTGAAATTCTTTCTCGGCTGCTGCAATCGGGCGCTTCACTGAATCAAAGGTTGTAAGCCGTATGCTGCAAAAGGAAAGGGTGTTTATTGCATATGCTGTTGTGTGGCTTACAGTGGACAGAGAAAAGGGGTGAGGGAGCTAAAAACCTGCTGTTCGGTAAGGTTTTTAATGCGTTGGGCAAAAAAACCCCTGTAGCTTTGGCAACTGCTTCAAATCAGTGACAGGTGCATCCCCACTTCCATAACTGCAAGAAAAATCACATGAGCATACAATTAAAGATTTACATTACAACATGCTGAGACATGAATTATGTTTCAAATTTGATAGAGTTTCTGTTATCAAACACTGTGAGATGTTTTATTGTCAGTGCCATAAATATTGTAAAACATACTTTGACCGGGCAACTCAGCATTGCACAACAACTTGCGTGTCTCATTGGCCCATTTTAAAATCTCTGTATTGAATGGTAAAGAAACATCAACACCATCATAAGTGATCTGCACAAAATGGGCTCACAATCAGAAACTTGTTTTATAACCATACATTATGAATCAAGTAGTGAAAAGTATTGGGATTACAGCCTGAGAAACATTTCCAATTTCCATTTCAGCTTTACAAATTATCAGGAAGATCATTAAAATCTGATTGAAACCGCTCAGATTTATTTATTTATTTTACTACAAATAGCAAGAATCACAGACTCATAGCTAACAGCTTACCTTATTGACTGAAAGCGGTTCCAAAAAAATAGGCACGGCTTCTGCGGGAGGGTAGGACTCTATACTGTGGAATTTCCATTACTATCACATTTCTGTCTCCAGATTTCAAGAAGTGGAATATTTTCCCATTGATAGTCTAAGCAAGCCATCAATTCATATATTGAAGGGCATTCCATTAGCTGAAACAAACATAAACTAACTATTAGTATTTCTCAAAAAATTAACAAATAAGCAATTGAAAATTACAATGGCTGATCTACTAATATACACGTATATTAACCATTACAATTTTATGAAATAATGTGGCACTGAGTTGGTTATTTCTGTGCACTTTTAAATATATGCATCCAAAAATAATCAGCAACAAAACAAAATATAGGATAAACCACTCTTTAAAAATATCAGGGTTCACGTATTAACCAACCAAAAATAAGAGTGCTCTTTCAGCCACCGATGCCATCCAATTTCTCCAATTTCGAAATTCAAAAATAACTTCTTAACTCCAAGGAAAAACTGCGTAAATTAGAAAGGCGTACACATAATGGTTTGAGGCAGTGCTTGAAGTGCTTCGGGATCCACAAGAACATTGAGCAATATTCCTTGAGCTGTGTCCCCTCACCCGCCGCCACAAGTTGTAACTAAAATTGAATAAGGGCATTTACGCAACGACAATTACCGCTAAAATTCCAATTTCTGAAGCTAAATAATCAAAGAACAAGAACAATCACCTGAAATTAACCCCAAACCCCTTATAGAACCTTCCATTTTGCGCTTTGCAAAACCCTAAATCACTGAGTCGAAGGGGAAAAGGAACGACAGCGACTTTTGCGGCGGCGCGAGGGAGGAATCGGCCTCGCAGGGCCGGCAGACGATGCGACCAGGGCGGGCCGGCAGCCAGCGTCGCAGCGAGGTGGGGCGGGCCGTCGCAGCGAGGGTGCATTAATCTGCCGCAGCGGACACGGGTAAAGAAAAAAACCCCTGCGCCGGGCCAGGCGGCGAACCCAACGGGGAATCGACGGCGGAGGGCGAGCAGGGCAGCTAGTCGATGTGCAATCAAGACAGCGGGGATGCAGCGGCGATCGCGGAGACTGCGAGGAAGTGGCGGCGGTGCTAATTTGCGAAGGGATGGGCGGACGACGCTTTGGGAAATCGAGAGGATTTTGTGAAAGGAATTGCGGTTGAAATCCGCTGTGATGGCAAGAGATGCATGAACAAGGTCAAGCAGGATTAATAATTTACTTCTAGGCAAAATTAAGCACTACAGCAAAATGCAATTCTAGAAATCAAATCTATACAATTACAATATAAATCTATACTACAACGTTCTCAATTTTTGTGCTTGTGGAGTAACAGAAAAAGTTGAAAACAAACCACATACGAAGCAATTATGTTTTGGCCTACATATCAACAAGTTATAACTAAAGCAATAAAACATAGTACATATTATTTAGCACAATGGAGAAGGACATCCAACTGCCAGAAACTGTTGTCCCCCAGCTCTCAGAAGTAAAAATTCACCAAAATAAAAACTTAGAAAACATATTTAGTGATGGAGAAATTTCTTCATAATTTAGAACTTTTCAAATAGGACTACCTGCCAATAACCAATAGAGGGATTGTGTCGGGGATAAGCTGTAAGTATTCGTCTCAAAGCATTTTTGAATTCTGCCACTGTCATCCAACGAAGGATGATCAGGAAAAGTTCGTAGTAGATCCTGCCATAAGAGTTAAATTTAACTTCAAGTTTTTCAATTGCCAAAAGTACACACAATGTCACATATAAAAGGATTTCGGACAAAGTACAAGATGAATAACCTTATCAATTTGTGCTTTGCAGTTTTCATGAAGGCTTCAGACTCGAGCTCTGATTCCTGATTCTTTTCTGTCAATTCAGAGTTTTTAGGTTCTAATATCTCTTCCTTGAGTAATTGTTGGTAGTAGTATTCAACTCGATGTGCTTTAGCACCAACAAATTCCTGTTAAGAGCTGTAAATTCAAGTAAAAAAGAGAGAATAAAATATGCTGGGACATAATGAAAGAGATTTAATCCAGTAATGCCAGGAATATCTCTCCCCTCAGTGACATAGGAACCCCTCCTTGTACAAGACATTCAGGTTCCTCGAAAAGGGTAAAGATTGTTCATCAATAGGATGGCTAGTTGTCCCGTGTACAAGGCATGGACCGCACCAGTTGGATTTTCCTTTACTGTTCTTGAACTAAAACCAAATTAAAAATTATTCTGTGGAATCTCCCAATTTATGGCAAAGAAGAATGCTAAAACAAATCCAATTGATCAATATTGTACGTGAAACAAAGGTAATGAATACAAAATAAAGAATTCACTGAGTTAAACATAAAGATTTACTGATACCCTTATACCTCTTTCGATAGAGATAGAATGCCGATCAACACTAATCCCCTGGGAAAAATAAAATAAGAACATTAATATTGAATCAAAGCTAATATCCTGCATATCCTTCATGATTCCAAGTTGTAAGTCCATTCACAATCACTTCCAATCTTTTTAAATTATACAAATTGGCAAAATTTATCCTTTTCTCTATAAACTATGAATAACTCAAAAGAAGAAACAAGAGAAAAAGCATGGACGTAGGGAAAGTCCATTATGTAAATAGAAAAATGTAAAATTATTGATTCACAGAGAACAATTTCTCTCTATAGAAAAGAAGAAGTTGTATAGGGAGTGAAGTGCATTTCAAAAGCAGAATTTTCCCATAAAACGGCAGGTAATTTCCATATGGCTTGATTGTCCCTAAAGAACTGAGTGCCTTCTTGAAGAAGTACAAATGTTGTAAAAGTGATGATGCTTCACAAATCAAGGGCCATTTCAAAGGCAAAGCTGATATTGTTTGGTGAGGGAGAAAAACCATGTGATGATGAGATGCTTGGGACTTGGGTTAGAAAAAAAACCCATGCAACCTGATGATGAGATGCCTAAGTTAGAAAACTTCGAGATTGCCCTTGTTTTAGAGATTTCATTCAGAAGATAAATACATTGGCCTCTTCATTGTATTCTTATTGGGCTTCTTGCGCCGGAGGCGAAAGGAAGAATTCGCCTTTACTATTTCTTAGTCTCCCCTTCTCTTTCTGTTTCTTCTCCCGATCTTCAAATATTTTCTAATATAAGAACACAATATATATTACTACATGACAAGGGATCCTGCATAAAGGGTAATTAAAAAAAAAAAAAAAAAAAAACTGTTCAAGAAGAAGAGAAAGGTAGTATAATAAGAAAACATCAATTATCTCAAAAAGGGTCAGAAAAGGGTAGACAGATTAAACCAAACAAATTTTCAAATGAGGGAAAGAATGGTGAAAAGAGGTGGAAAATCCAAGGCACTCGTCAAGGGTACATGATCTAGAACCTTTCCTTCCATAGCGAAACTATATATTGCTAATTATTCAAAATTGTCATAAATGAAGTGATTATTGAAAAAACAAGCAAAAGAAATAGGAAGTAGAAAATTGAATCATGAGAAACATATATGTATTATCCATTTTCTGTAAGTAATTGGAGATCTTAACCAACGGATAAACATTAGAAATGCCAGGACAAAAGACAACTGTACTTTCTTTTCTGACATCAATGCAAATAGAAACATCCCATATATATATAATCATGTACGAATATGACTTTGATGCCGCGGTGTTGGTACTGCAAGCACAAGCAAAAAGCAATGAATTAGGTAAATTCAAACAAATGGCAAAATTAAAATAAATCACAGAAATGGAAGCAAAATCAAAAGTTAAATTAAAGGGAATAATGTGCGATTAGTTAAGCAGAAAGAAATCAGGATGCACATGGCTACCTTATAGTAGTAAATCATAAGTATAAAACTCTCTCATCATATTTTGAAGTTCAGAACCGTTATGGAACTCGAAGTACATAAACAAACTTAGATAAGGTCTTACAAGTTGTAGCTTTCTTTAGATCTAAAAAGCTAGTGTGCAAAAAATAAAAATACAAAGGCAACACCACTATGTCGGTTTAAAACCATTCTTGGTATCCATAGGTATGTGGAAATTTCAGGGAATTCAATACGAAAACTACAGAACACATCTAAAAGGCATATAATGCATACAAAAACTATCATTAGCAATTCTGTATGTAGTTATCCTCAACCAATAACATATCATTAGAAATGTGCTGCACTAAACCTGAAGGAGCATGTTCAGGAAAAGGGGTCAGGTTAAAGTAACATCTGCCAAAGCCTTCCTCCATTTGGCTTGAGGTACTATATTTGGGTAAGCCATGGGATTAAAGGAAGCAAGAGAAATAGAGTATTTTATTAGCAAACGGAGAAAGAAAGTTACCAAATATGCGCTACTTCACAACAATTTAACAAAGTTGAAAAATTATAAGAAATGTGCCACATCCTGAGCATGTAAGAATAATAAATGAAAATTGTAGGTAGTCCCAAGTACAGAAAGCTAAGAATTTCCTTTTTAATATCAAACACAAGAGGTCGACTTCCAGACTTGCGTAAATGAGGGCTAGAGGCCGGGTTAGATGCTAGACCTTCAAACATAGATGGGGTGACTAAGTGATACAATTTTTAAATTATGTGTCACAACACCCCAACTGGAGGAAAAGAAAGAGCCACACCCACAAACTTCTGGAAGAACTGAGTAGCAATTTAATTAGAAACCACACACACGAAGACGATAATTTCAATCCTTGTCTTGCAGTTCAAATTTTTCGTGTTTCCAATCCCCGACAGCCAAAAATTTTTCAAATTCAAATCATTATCAATGAGAAGCGCCATTCAGTTGTAAAACATTTGCCTTCAAAACAATCAAGGTTCAAGGATAGAATAAATTCATATCAAACAAGAACAAACAACAAGACAGAATGAAAATAAAATCTAAACATAAAACAATTCGAAAATAGGGCAGGAGCTAACAAATGCTTGAGGAATTTGAACAAAAAGAATGGCCCGAAAAGCAATAATTAATAAAACGATTAGCTTCTGAAATGAACTAATATAATAAGGTGGAATGATGATTGAGGGCAACAAGCATCACATTGGATGATATTCCATACTCAAATTAAAATATGACCAAGACCACACAATCTATAACTTCACAATTCATTGCTTAATTTCAAGATTCTGCAGTACAACAAATCTCAGTAAAATAAAGAGGAAAAAAATGACGGATGACAGAAAATCAAAGCCAAAAGAGCTAAAGCCACACCGGAGCACAACTGGAATGAAAATAATTGGAGCCACCAAACAATGAAGCCAAACAGCAAGGAACACAAGATTGAAGGGAAATTAATGAAACCACCAACAGTGAAGCAACAAACCAAAAAGCACAAGAAGCAAAATTTTAGTGAAGGTAAGTAGGTGAGTGGTGACAACCGAAATATAAGAGGCATAAGTTACCAGGTGAGGCTGAGCCCCGAAGGGGACAGGCGGAGGAAGAGCCAGCAACTGGAGCACACAGCATGCAGGATCGGTAGGTTCGATTAATATTTTAAATACTTAATGTTGCAAGATACCAATCAATAACTATATCTTTCTAAAATAATTTTCTACACATATTACAAAATCAAATAGATCACTTCACACTTTAAATAGAATCAAGAACATACATCACTTGCAGACACCATTATAATTAACACTGATTGTTCAAGTGGAAATTGCATCATTATGTAATAGGTTATTGATTATTCATTACTCTCAGAAAAACTGTAAGATATAATTGACGACAAGCCAAATTAATGTTTTAAGTGTACGGCGATGACAATTAATTGAATATGAACAAAAGGTAAACCGTATTTAGTAGCAACCCATATAATAGAATGGAGTCATACCATCTTCCTTGTGTTTGAGTTCCAAACATAGGCAATGTGCAATATACAACAAATAGTGTGCATCAGTTTGAGCATATTGTATCATTTCCTCAGGCAAGGGACGCTATCTCCAGTCTTCCTTCTGCAAATTCAGATGGTAATAAAGTCAGATGAAGTACAACACCAAAGAAATGTCTATGAGACAAGACAAGAAATTAACTTGTAATCATCATAACCAGTATTTCATAGATAGGGAACTGAACTTTCGCAACCAAATTGTTAGATACACGAACAAATAAAAAACAAGATATGAAAGAAAATTTCAAATCACATACGTGCATAGCCCACAACCAATTAAAAGGCCGAAACGCCGAGCTCGCGACCTTGGCGGAGGAGAAATAAAACCGATTTCAACAATTCCAGAAATGATTTGATAAACTGGTATGGCGGAGTAGGAAGTGGAACGGAGAAGTTGTGCGGCAAGGATGGTTGTTAACTGTGTTGTTTGGGTAACCTGCACTGTGTTGGAGCTTAGATCCCACTGTACGGTGCCGCCTCGGCAGGACAGTGTCGATGTGTTGGCGAATGGCCGACGAAATGGAGGCTGCGGAGGGATTATGGCTACGCAGTAGGAAATGAGTCAACAGCGATTTACCTGAAACAGGAAAGAAGGGGGCCAGGCGAGGCTCGCAGGCGGGGCGTCGGCGATAAACTCGAGAGATCCCCTTTTGAACCCGAGCAACAAAAATGACATAGAATTGTACCCACAGAAATCCAAAACAAATCCAACCAACTACATTCCGCAGTATCTAACATCCCTAATTCCACCGACATGCAATGGAAACAACAGTACGCAGTGACATCGCCCCAAATTCACAGCACACAAACAAAAACCTAAAAAAAGTTAATGTCTTCGAGAACAGCCGTAGCAGCATACCTGAGCACCCAATTGGACGGAGGACGGTAGAAGGACCGCGGTGAAGGCGGCGACGACAAAAGTGAAGCCATATACACGGCAATGGTGATTTCGAAGGAGATAGATTTCGAAGGAGAAGTGGTGACGAGGGAAGGAGTATAGGGCTGTTCTGTAAGGAGTTCAACCGTGTGGCAAGAAGCGGTAATCGGAGGGCACAAAAGGAGCGAGGAGTTTGTAGGGCAAAATTAGGGAAAAAGGGAGCGAGGAGACCGAGAGTGGTGGCGGCGACGGCGGCCTAGGGTTCCTTGTCAAGGAGGGAGGCGGCGACGAGGGGATAGCAGAGGTGGGGGAAGAGAAGACCAGCTAGGCGAGGGCATCGAGGTGGGAAGAGACGCAGATGAGCGAGAGAGCACCACCAGAAGTCCAGAACAGCGTGATTCTGAGCGGGTAATCGCAAGGAATCGGGTCGGGCCGGGTAATCGCAAGCAATGGACCAATGAATCGGATGGACAGAAATTCAATGGGAAGTGTCATCCAACGACCAGAATCAAAATTCAGCAATGGGGAGTGGGATCTCCCTCCCTCTTATAAGAGATACTAGGAAAAAAACGCTGTTCTACGCACAACATATTTGCACGTACAGCTGCCCATAGCAAAAAAAGAAACAAATGTAAGTGAATAAAAGTGAGTTAAAGATAACCAATTGATTTGATAGGTCAATGTAGCTAATTCCATATTTTTTTTATGCGAACGGCTATAGTATAGACCAACTACAGAACATGCAGGAAACACCTATTGATAACAACTATACGGCTGAAGTTTCTTGAAAACCCTGAATAAAATAAGAAATTCTGAATTTCCAATAATTTATCAACAAAAAAATTACTACTTATATTCTCCAGCAGAGAAGACTAAAATCTCAACCCTTTCCCATGCAATAAAATGCATATCTAACCTGCAGCCACTATCAGTAAATAAAATCATTAGTTAACACTTACCCATTCAACAAAAAAGCACAAGAAAAACGTAAATGTAATCGAAAAGATTTGACCAAGCATGATAGATTCCAGAAATTGCCTAAATCCGAACCTATTCATCCTATTCTCCTCTTGAGCCTTGTTTTTTTCCTGTAAACATAGAAGACATCGCAGACCCCAGCAAGTTTATTGCACTTATGTAAAATTCTTCTATTTAGCCAAATTTGTACTGTGCTTTAAAAATGAGCAATAATCTTGATTCCCAATCTTTGTGCATTTGTGCAACTAAGAAAATTATATTTTGGCAGACGACGTAACATATAAAAACAAAAACTATGCACCTTGTGCATTGAATGCATCGAGTCATCACCCTCTTAACCAATGGACTTAGATTCTTATCAACTACTGATCTCTTCATTTCAGTAAATCGACCTCAGTCAGAACCAAATGCCATAGACTGGTCCTGGAGATCACATTCTCCACCTTGATCAGAAATTGGGCAACAGGAGCATCAGTCTTGATCCTCATCCCTATACAAATATTTGGAGATCATATAGAAGTTAAAATAAATAAACATTCCACGTCGCGAAGGATAAACATCAAGCCACAAAGTAAAAAATCATATTTCATTGGTGGCTGTATGCCATGGTGAAGTGGCATCAACACTCGCATCATGCCATAGCCATATATTCTAAATCTAAATCTAATACAAATAATATTCCTTAAAAAATAAAATAAAAAATAAAAAAAATACAGAGAGAGATGTAATTTTTACATTTTAGGAAAAAAAAATTAGTGGTACAGAGATATTTTTTGGATCTATTTTTAAAGCATCTCATAAAGAAAAAAGATGGTTAATGGTTAATTTAAATACTCTCATAAGAAACACATGCATCATGCATCCCATAGTTGTAAGCATATTTCACTTTGTCAAAGACATAACAATGTGCATTTAGGTCAGAAAGGGAGCCTTTCGTTTCACCATTTACTTCTTAATTTATGGACAACAAACTGTTGCAACAATATTCTAAGATCCCAAAGGAAATGTCCACATAGGACAGGCTTACACTAATATAGTCATTGACAATCCCAGCGCAAGCAGCTTCTCCACATATCTTAAGAAATATAGGCCCATCAGGAGCTTGAAAATCATCTAGATACTCATAATACCTTTGTTGAAACTGCTTTGGGATATACATAATAGAGGCCCATCAGTATTGTTGAAACCTCTAGATATTCATAATACCTTCGCAAAATCATCTAGATATCCTTTAAAGGAATATACAGATTTTGATGTAATATGACTGCAACAAACCTGATCAGCATACCCAGCCCCACGAGACATAAAAATTGCCCATTTGGATCCAGCTGTAGCGATGGCAGTAACGTAGAATCCTTCCTTCCTCTAGTGATGAAATTCAATCTGGTTGTCAGTTCCGTAAACATTTTTTGATGTAAGAAAACAAGCAGTGAGCACAGCATCCCCCCAAAAAGACTTAGGAACATTGGTATGGGTCATTAAGGTACGAGCAACACAAAAGTAGGGGAAGTGCTACACGTTGGAAAGGACATTGCAAATAGGGGAAGAAGACTAATGCAACTTATCAACTGTGAAGTACTATATATGTACAGCGAAGGTAACACCAATAAAAAACAATGATGGAAACCAACAGAACAACACATACTGAAGAAGTAATTGTGAAGTAATTGTTGGCAAGTAGAATAATCCTTGTCATTTCGGTTGGGAGGATCATCAAGAATATGGTTCAATTTATTTTGTGAACCCAAAAACAATTTGAAGGCTTGGGACCACAAAACATAATTTTGGCCATTCAACTTGATGGTTGTGCCATAAACGGGCTTAGAGTCAGGGGAAGCCATAGATACCAGTGAACGGCAAAAAAAAAAAAAAAATCTAACAAGGACCACAATTGTCACTCCAGAGGAAAGGAGATTGACAAGAGAGAAGAGGTTAGCAGGTCAGGTTATAGGAACCCCAACCTGGGATGCTCTGATACCATGTTCAGAGATAGGAAAAGGTTTTCTATATTTCATATTCCAACATATACACCAGCCTACAATTATATAGGAGTATACAAGGCCACAAAATCTCCTAAATAAAGTGAGAAATATTTTACAATCAATATTAATTAACTACCAAGATATAAAAAACTAAATGTAAAGATATTATAATATCTTCAACAACCACATATAGCATTCATCCACAAAGGAACTTGATTAAAATTTATATCTATATCTATATAATATAAAATAGTCAGAACTCTTCTTTTGTTGAAGCTGGTTCAAGACAACCTGTAAATATCATATTATATTGAATATCATAGACATATATTAAAGTGCATACCACTAAGTCCTGAAGGAATAAGATAGCCATGGCAGTCAATTGGAGTAATAACTTTGTGGCCATCTATGGTATGGCAGGTCCTAAAAAATGTTTACGGAACTGACTACCAGATCCGTATGTGTATAAAGATCAGCCATAATAAAGTCATAATGAGGGGAAAACGCTGGAACAAAAATGCAATTATTGTAAGTAGAACACCCATTACCTCAGACACCAGTAAATTAATTTTCCTTACACATATAAGTAGAAGCTAACAGCTATCCACCATGTTTATAACATGTATAGTGAGCACATGATCTCCAAAGACCCCACTCTCATTAATAAGGTAAGTAGCAACAACGACAAAGACACATGGTTGCATTAGCTGTAATGTAAAACCAATAATTAACACTTTCAGTAGCTCAAGTCTGCAATTTGATAATACCATAAACTTGAAGGAACGGAACAACATCATCATGTGTGAATCATATCCACTTTTAAGTAACCCCAGCACTATTCTAAATGATTTTCCATTCAAATGGTGAATTTATTAAGCAGTTTCAATTGGTGTCAGCTCTGAGCGCCATGCACGATCTCAAACAGGTATGCTTCAAGAGAATCCAATTTGACTCAGCATGCTAAACCAAACAAGCAAACACATACCTTCTCTTCAAGACACAAGCCCGGTACTGAATTGCTTCCATCTTTAAATTAGTACCACATCATTTTCACACCTACACGTCACATTGTATAGAAAGGAACAAGAAATATAAGAATCACATCAACGTGCAGCATTCAGTTTCAAAAATAAAAGAAGTTTAGACGAATGTGTTGGGCCATTTGTTATGAACAAAAAATTGCACAGACAAAAGAACAGGCAAAAAATTATTTATACTTTCTCACCACATCCGCCTGATGCCCCACCAATTCCACGACCGGTGGCAACACTGCAGGTATTCGCTCCTTAATAATCAACTGGCAAACCGCAGTCAAAGCCGCACAGACATCCAGGTAACTGGAGCGCTTCAAGTCTATCTGTAACATATTGACAATTTAAATAAGCAAATAGTGATCCTCACATAGAAAGTAGGTGTCAAAAGTTAGGAATGGACATACGTTCAAGCCAGTTCGTTGAAAGAATAGCTGGTGGTAATTTTAGCAGGAGTTCAAAAGGAAACAACAGAAGCAGCAAAAAAAATTAACCGAAGGAATTGACGAATGAACGGAAAAGAATGGGCAAGACAGGTGAGGCAGGGGGTTGTGGAGGCCAACACTGCAACAAAACAGTAATCCAAACACAGAAAGGCATATGAATTGACAACTGGTAAAAGCATTGCTTCAGTATGCTCACGACAAAAATGCTGAAAGTAATAATGGTGGTGTACTAAAATAAAACTTAATCATAACAAATAAGTAAGGGAACACGGGGAGCCAGCAATATATAAAACGAAAAGAGCAAATACCTCAACGTGCAAACGGATGCACGAGAACCTGAGAACAGGGTTTCCCGCTGATCACAAAAGAGGCCAACCCCCACGAACTATGGATGCTGAACAATAAATGATTCTTCATACGGAAGAGCTGATTTCAAAAAATCACATTTCCAACCAGCAATCATGTAGAAATAAGTTACTGGACAAAATCTTCAACCAAGAGGAATAATTTTTTAAAAAAAAATCATGGGGGTGGCAGACAACAAGAACACTGAAGTATTTGTTTGTATATTATATTCTTTGTCCTATTCAAACAACTGATCTGTGTTGAAGAAGGGTGGGTTAGATTTTTATGAGTATGCTCGCAGCAAAAATTTTGAAAGTAATAATGGTGGTGTACTAAAGTAAAATTAAATCATAAGAAATAAGTAGAGGAACACGGGGAGCCAGCAATATATAAAACAAAAATTAATATGATCACCCTTGTAGAACTTAATAACACTAACCGAGCTGAGAAATACCAAGAAACATATGCTTACTCTTCGTCCGCGAAACAGTCGACCAACAGTCAAGAACCAGAAGTGGGTTCCTAAAGAAAATTAAAGATTCAATAAATTATAGTTGGCCTTTCAAAAATAACAAAAAAAAAAAAAAATCAAGAGTCAGGGCCAAGTTCCCCGGAATATGGGATTGAACACGAAATTATAAATATAGAGGTAAAACAAAAGTTAGGCAACAATACATAGAGGCTGGGCTATGTCCTTCAGAGTGGCAGCCGAAGCTTCCCTGACCATGGGCGAGTCATCCGCCAACGACGAGACAAGAAGTTGAACTGCCCGTGAAAAATTCCAACCGACAGAATTACACTGAGACTAAAATGGGAAATCAAGAAAGAAAAACAAAGGACCATCCTCGATTTAAGTTAGCGAATTATGAAAGGACACTGCCCATTTTCAAACCAAAAGCAGAGTCCCATTAACCAGAACAGTATTACTATTACCTTAGAACTGGTGCTTCTGATTTTATCGTTAGGATTCGGATAAGACGTCAAGATCGCCAAAAAATCCACCGACACTGCTCCACAACCCAGCTGCATAATCAAGTGAAGACTATTGGTATATCTGAAATAAGTTGGTCAATCGTTAACATATAGCTCCTGACTTTATTTTCAACCTAATCAATATCATTATAAGATATAGATAACATATAGCTTCATTCGAGATATGCATTGGTGATTCAGATAAGACGCCACGACCGGGGGAAAACCACCAACACTGCCCCGCAACCCAGCTACATAATGAAGCACAAATCAATTGAACGGGAATAGAAATTTTGTTATTGTCGTATTCTTATCATTATTGTCGTCGCCCTAGCTCGTTTTCACAAGGATACTTACTAAGTATGTAATAATTATCAGCAATGAACAACTAACATATATACCCAACCAAATGAATACAGAATTATAACATTAATTAAGCGACAATTACTAAAAAGTAACTACTGTTGATTTTCTTGTTAGTTTCTATGTGTGTGTATAAATATATGTCATAATTTTTAGATTTTTTTTAAAAAACAAGAGATCTAAAGCCCTCAGTCATATATTCATATTCCTGAAAATGGAAACGAGAAAATTAGCATGCACACCAAAATATTTATAATTAATCCATTTCTTTTAAGAAATTCAAGAATATATTCTTCACTAAATTAAATAGGCCACGCCATGATGTATGTGCTGTAATTCATCATTTTTTTCTTTCAAAATATAAAAATTAAAGTTTTTAAGTGCTGAATATAGTTAGAAACAGATAATTTGTGTTGATAATATTCAGGGCATAAATAGTTGCATCATGCATCACCATCTACCACAGCTTCGATATAATTTCAATATTGTTCATGTATATATATATAAATTAAGATAAATTTAATTGTGAGATATGGTTATAGTATACCCCGAAAAAAACAATAGCTATCAACATTCAAGAATTCAAATAATACACAGGAAAGGAGCGATTTATTGCTGGGTAACGGGTTACACCCCTACCTTATAACACTCTGTATGATTTTAAACAAAAGTTTGCATTTTAATAAATATAAGTATTCAATAAATAAAAATTATATGAAACCGTCTCATAAATTTATTTTTAATAATCATTAGATAAAAATAAATTATATTTTTCGAAAATGAGAGTTTAGCAAATCAACCCCAATCAAGTAAAGGACTATCGTCTATCTAAGCCCAGCTCCATTAATGATAGACCCAGCTCCATTAATTTATAAACATTGGATTAAATAATAACCCACCACCGCACCTCTGCCATCATCATCCCGGCCTTCCACCGGCACCATCGTCCTCCCCCACTGCCGCCAGCACCATCCCCCCAATCCTCTCTAAATCTGCCATCGCCCACCTCCTCCCGCCACCACCACCAAGCCACTGCCATCCTTCCCTCTTCCGCAAAATCGCCATTGTCATACTTGTGCCACCACTGTCGACCTCCCTTTCCAATCCAAAAAAAAAAAGAGAGAAAAACCACCGCCATGCCCAGCTCCATTTCTGCGTACTCTCCCCTTCCCAAATCCGCCACCTCTACTAAATCCCACCACCATTTTCGTCCCCAGCCAACACAGCACACCCACCATTCAATTTTCTCAAATCCATAGAAACCAAAAAGCGAGAAAAAAATAGAAAGAAGACAGAGATAGAGACAGAGACGAGAGAGAGAGAGAGAGAGAGAGAGCGGCACTGGCGTCAATGTCCTGTCGCAGCGCCCCCGGTCACGTCGCCTGCCACCGCCGGCCGCCGTCGTCGCCCCCGGAGGTCCGCAAGAGAACAAGGAGAAGGTAGAGAAATTGGGCATGGGCCATTGGAACCATGGTTATCGCGGAGGTAGAAGCTATAAATGGACAAACAGATCCAAAAATTTTGGGAATTAGGGTTGAGGCCAAAGAGCATATGGAGGAGGAGGCAACAATTGCATATGAGAAGAGAAAGGATGAGACGGAGGCACGCATATGTGCGCAATTAATATTTAAATTACGTAATGATTCCAAAAGGGCAATTAAGGATAAGGATAAAGACGACAGCATATATGATGGAACAGAGTTTATTTTATTTATTGCTGATTGAACTAATAATAATACCTGGAAAATAATTTAAAGAATAAGTATAGTAACAACATAAACACGAATTAATTTACCTGTGGATCAAATACTGAGAGTGCCTGACGAGAAAAGCAGTGGATCAAGTACTGTACTGAGAGTGGTGGCTCACGAGTTCTTCAGTTTGCCTGTGGAGGAGGAGAAGATGATGAAGCTAGTAGCTGTACGACTCGGATGAATATCCAACAAAGACCACGAGCAATTAAGCTTCAATTAGGAAAGCATTCATAATTGGAGGAGAGATTATTTGAGGGTTTCTGAGTTAGTTCCTCCTATATATGCAGATTTAATTTGGGGGTGGCTTTTTATAATTAATTCTTCACAACACATATATGTAGTAGAACTGATGATGGAGGGTGGGTGGGTGGGGCTGATTCCTATTTTCCCTGAAATGCGCGGTCTGAATCCTATTCTCTGAATTGCGTCTATTTCCCGTTTCTTCCTAATTAATTTGTAGGTCGTCGTCGTGGAACACTACTGCTCATCTCCTCCTTCTAAGAATTAAAACTAACTGGGGTATACTGCCAATACAGATAATTCAAGGAAAGAAAGTACCCGCACGTGCAACATTATAAAATTTCAAGAGCCAACAAAAGGTGAAGAACACAACCTTTTACCGAGTTTGGAGCACTGGGGTTTACTGCCAATGTCAAGCTAGAAAACAGTCATCTTTTGAAGCCCCGAAGTCCCACAAGTTTAGTTCAAGATTAGGTTCGGGTCCTACAAGCATGTAACACTCAATATGCAAAAACAAATGTCGATTGTGCCATTGACATACATGACAAGTACCAACTAAAATTACCTAGACTTAGTTTGAGACCATCTCCAAGTGGACGAGGGACCCATGAGGCAACCTAATCACCGAAAGAAGTTAGTAACCATGCTGAAACTGCAAAAACTATAAATAATAACAATATAAAAGTGCAATTACATGGAAGAAGGGTGCTGCAAACAATGCTCAGCAGTTGGCCGCTTTAATGGATCCCAGGAGCAAAGTTGCTGGAATGGATCCAAAATTAGAAATATAAACAAAGAAGCTTACAACAACATATAGAATTCATGGTAAAAGCTCAACCTTGATCAAGTCAATTGCTTCTAAGCTTGCATTTGGAACAATACCAGAAAAATCAGCAGGCTTGATCTATCAAAATGATTGGCATTAAACCAGTTGAGAGTGAGCAGAAATACAATCACAGAGAGCGACAAACATGCAATACCAAAATTAAGAACATGTGAATAAATACCATCACCAAACTGAAAAATGTTTCTGGCACATGGGAAGGAATTCCAGTCAGGAGCCCCAAGAACGCCGCAGATCTTGTATAATTGATCAATTTCACTGCTCATGCAAGGAACAATATTCAAATGCTATAGAAAGATGTATCATTGTATACTCTACTCAATACATAAGGACCTCATGAAAATGTGTTACATACAAGAACAAATCGTCACAATTCCACATGGCAAGATCTAAACATCACCAGGATGCAGGTATATAAAAATTTAATACAGTGAAAATAAATTTCTTAAAAATCTGGATCATGAAGCTACCTTTCCCCAGGAAACAGTGGGTTTGACGCGAAAAGCTCAGCTAGTATTGCACCAACAGCCCACATATCTGTGAGAAATATCAATTTAAAAATTATCTTATAAATTGAAACAGAATAAACAGTGACAAATGTGTGGTTACAGAATCATACACATCAACAACAATTAAAACACACATCTAGTATTCTGCAAATTGCTTAAATTAAACAAATTGTCCATAATTTGTATAGAATGAAAGTCAAAGAAGTCCTACATGTTGCTTAAATTAGATATGTTGTCCATAATTTGTATAGAATGGAAGTCAAAGAAGTCCTAAGAAGATGCCACCAAGGCCACAGATCAAAATACGAAGAAACAGGACAAACTTAATCATTCTGGCAAACATCCTGAAATAGAATGGTGAAATGCCTGACTCAACAGTAGTTTTGCATACCTATTGCAGGGGTATAGGATGGAGAATGGAGCAAGACCTCTGGAGCTCGATACCTTGCCAAGAGAGAAAACAATCTAAGACTAAGAGATATTTAAAACAACAAAAAAATTGTATGGGTATTGGGAAATATCACAACCAGCGTGTAGAAACATAAACAGTAAAAGGAGGCGAGGAAGACAATTCTCTAGCCAATCCAAAGTCAGCAATCTTTAGTCTGTTATCTGTTACCAGCAAATTTTCTGTAGAAAGAAATCAAATAAGCTCTACACCAATATTTCTGTCTGTAAACAAAATGATACATCAAATCTTATGGTACAGAAAATCCTTAGAAATGGATTTTTACCGGGTTTTAGATCGCAGTGAAAATAGCCATGTTGATGCACATGAGTAAGTCCTTGCAGAACCTGGGCATAAACGCCCGTATCTCTTCTTCTATAGAAGGACTTTGCCTATCTTTCATTATTTGGTATAGGTTATGTTCCTGGAAATACAAGCACAAGTCAAGAAGCAATTGAAAGGTCCTAGCATCGCATCATAATTGGTCTAATGTGAGATCTGATTAAGACAAACAAGGTTGAAAGTTGAAACTTGAAACAGGAATCACTCTATAAAATAACTGTTTAATGCATCAGGGACTACATTATCGTTCACTTGATTGACACAGTATGCAAACAATAATTGGGTTGAAATTTCATAGCATAAAACTTTTGTACGATGTAAAATTTTCCAAATAAAAATCTTCATGAATCACTAACCACTCCCATATCTACAAATAGACATCATCAAATAGGACGTAAACTGTCTTTTCTATGATATTTGATATTTCCAGTTGAGTAGTCGTTTCACAGACTGCAGCCAGATACTATTGCACCTTTGTTATCTTGTCACTTTCTATTGCCTGAACCAGGTTTTGGCTTGTTTTATTACACTACCTTTAATTAGCTTTTGATAAGGAATTTACCCCACCTATAAATTTTTTGTGACAGACTAATTTAAGAAACTACTATTTCGATTGTCTAAGATCCTGGAATATAGAAATGCATTTTAGTCTGTTCTCCGTTTTCATTTTTTATCCCCTCTCTCTCTAGATCTCTCACTGGCTCTCATCCCTCCTCTGGAGTGTCTTGCTCATCTCTCTGGAGTTGGCAGTCTCCCCATACCACCTCTTTTATGGTTTTGCCACTGGCCAGCCTACTGCTCACAACCTCCCTTGATAAACCCTCTCCCACTTCCTACCCCCCATTTCTATGAATTTGACAAAAAGTATTCTTACTTCAATTTATTTCTTTGTAGACCCATGGGTTGATGATGGTGGTGTAACAAATCTTAGAGAAAGGAGATAAAGAGCAAGCAAAAGAAAGAAACAGAAAATAATGTAGGGAAGAAGAGGAAATTAAACATGAAAAAGTGGGGAAAGGAAATAGATATCAGTCTACCGTGCAGTTGATTTGATTCAACAGTTTGAAGACATAAGATCGGTTAAGCATAAAGGTCAAGATGCAACAAATTGAATACATCAAATGTAAAAACAACCATGGTAGTATCTGGCAGGATTTTCTCTTATAAATTTAACAATGAAATCTGTAAGCTTTAGAAAAGGTCATATACCAGAAATGCGATGTTGCAAAGAAACAAAAAATGGCTGGTATGAAAAGACTCTATCTTTCATCAATGAAAGGAACTTTCAATCTACCAACCTAGTCTCATCTCAGTTTATATAATAAAATATACACCATCATCAATTCAAGCAGAATTCACTTCCAAAGCAAAGGCCACCACTCCCTTTGCATCACTAATCCAATCTAATCCATTACAGATGACTTCCACTTTTAATATTCCTTCCAAATAAAAAACCCCAACAAAAAATCTAAGGAAACTCACTCTTTCTTTTTGCATAATATTTTATATTCCTAAAGACTCCACCTTAATCGGGAATATCCCACACCAGAAAACTTCTTAAATCCCTAGATAGATGAACCAACCCCAAATCAAACCATTTGGAATTCCCAATATCAATAACCATTATCAAATCACAAAAAAATTGACAATGGAGGTCAACGAAACGCGGCGATTTGTTAATCGATCAGTATTGCAACCCTAAACCCTGATTCAATCAACTAAACGCGGCGATTGACATTTCTCGCTGCATAAGCTTATTTGAATTAAAAGCCCAAAACAATTAATAAAATTTTCACCCACACACAGACAAAGCGGAACAAATTCAAAATCCAAAGCCACGAAAAAAAAATTGAAAGGAATACATACAAAGACGGACAGAGCGCCGTCAAGGTGGAGGTGGCGGTAGGCACGGGCAGCCGAGAATGAGTTTCCAAAGGAGCAGCTGCAACGCGTGGCACGTCGGAAGAAGGCGGCAACGACGAGTCACTGAGAATGGGGAAAAAAAAAAAAACAACCGGAAGACCGAAGGCGAAAGGGAAGCAGCGCGAAGGGGGCCACCGAGAGAAAGAAGAGCGAGCAGCGGCGCCAAGGAGGCCGGATATTAGGAGTTCAGGGTTTAGGCACGGGCAGCCAGTCGCGGAGACAGCGAGGAAGTGGCGGCGGTGCTGATTTGCAAAGGGATTGGCGAACGACGCTTTGGGAAATTGACAGGATTGTGAAAGGAATTCTGGTGCTCGGAGACAAATGTGGAGAGAATAAAAAAGCTGAACAAATCGGGTTTCGCCCGACCCAAAAATCCAACGGACATAAATCCAATCTAATTTCTGATCCAACGGTTGACATTGTAATTGGAGTTGGGAAGGATTCGGAAGTACTACTCTTATATAGTAGTAGAAGAAAGAAAAGAAATAAACACTAGAACTTGTCCCGGCGCGCTACGCCGGATTTGAGCCTAAAGCAATGAAATCGATTCAAAGCGAGAAAAGGATGAAAAGTTCAGCGAAAATTAAATTAAATCCCTTCCAAAAACACTGAAATGTTTGCTTTGATTCCACTTCATTATTGAAGCTAACAACAAACCTGTAAAAAAAATTAAAAAGCTTCAGCAAATTTAAAAAAATAGAAAAAATGACAATGTAGTCTTTTTTGCCGTTTCAAAAAACAATATATCTCGACGAAAAACACAGGATGGTTGACACAAGAAAGAAACGGAGCCCATGAAAAAACTAAAAATCCAAGCACCAGAAAGATATGGCATGAACAGATTGTCAATATGTTACAATAGTTGCAGTGAAAGTGACAGAATGTGTGTCTTATACATGAACAGAAGATATGGCATCAGGGCTCACCAGCATAATGCGGGACAACCTAGAATGTGTGTCTTAAACAAAAGAAAACAAAAGAAAATCTCAGTTAGAGACATGAGAAAATCTTGTTGGAAATGAGAAAATTTTGTTGGAAATAATAACCACCAACAAACAAGATAAGGAATCAAAGACTCATAAGCAAAAATGACAAAATAAAATAAATAAATAAATAACATAGTCAATCCGACTTGAATGTAGCAATCAGGTAACAAATGAAAATGCAATGAATCAACAAAGAAGCCCGCACACAAACACAATTAAAACTTTCTTCAATTCAAACTTCACAATAAACTTTAGCAATCCTAAGACAACATATCACATATATCGTAATATATATATATATATATATATATCTATAATATATATATGCCAGACAGAGTTACTGTTCCTGTCAACAGTAATTGTAGACTTGATCTACCAGTTTTGCCCTTTTATCTTGTTGTTCATTCATGCCCTCTTGGCCACACGTTGTAAGTTGATGTCTATTTGTCCTAATTCTTCATTTTCTATTATCTCTTTCACCCAATCTTCAGCCCTAATTCGTCTGAAGATCAGAGATATATGTCGCTGAAATTAGCCCTAACTTTGCGCCATTGCAGATCAACTTTTTCTCACCTCAACCCTGATTTCGAATCGTCTGAGGCCTTCAGTTTCTTTAAGTCGAGCGCTTCCTTCAGCCCTAATTTTTCGCAGCTCAAATTCGTCTGCAGATAAAATTGTTGCTTCCATCTCCGCCACCACCTTTTCCATTGTCCTAATTCCTCGAACCTTCGCCTGCACGATACCACTGCCGTCCCCACCACTATTTCGGGCGCCTCGGCCGCCGCCCACGACCCAGCCGCCCTGCACTCTCTGTGTTTCAGTTTGCCGCTTCTCGTCCCTCTCACCACCGCGGGTCGGGCTCACATTCTCGCTGAGGTTTGTTTCTTGTAGTTTCCTTCCCAGTTTCAATTAGATGCTCGATCCGATGAAAGTTACTATTTGTATGGCTTCCAAATTTGATCTTCCAACCGTGTCAGGTTTCCATTACTCACAAAATTGTTTAAGGCTTTCGTGTTCTTTGTCGATTTTGAATCATCTTTGGTTGGTTTGTTCAAATTGTATAAGGAATTCCGCAGGAAATTGCATTTCGAAGGATTTACACATTCAATTCCCTGCTAGAATTTTTATACGGGAAGAGAAATTACATTACATAGTGGAATGATTCATGAGTTTTTTTATGAATTTTACTGTGGTGGTTGGAGGAATTATTAAATTGTTCTATTCCATTGGAGCTTGCCGTTTTGTAAATTAGTAAATTGTTTTATGAAGTTGGAAGATTTAGTAAATTGTGATCTTATTGTGTTTTCTTTGTTTGTTCGTGTCGGTATAGTAGTTGATGAATGATTCTTTGTGTAGTTTATTCGTGTCGGTATTGTAGTGGATGGATATGGACTTTCTACCTTTTGACATTTCACTTATATGAACAGTGTCCGGCTTATTTAATATAAATTCTAATTTTTCCTTGATTGTCGCTTCTTTGTTGTATAATTTCTAAAATAAAGTGCTTTGAAGTTAATCATCTCAATATTGTCAGAGTGAATGGATCATCAAGAAAAGCATGGTTACTTTGATGGCTTTACTGGCATGATAAATTCATTTGTGGGCATTCGTAGTTAGTACATCTGTACATCCATGGTTGATTTAGCATCCAAGTATATGTTGAAATGATAGAAGAACTGTCCTATCTTTTTAATATCCATCCAACATTGTTATGGGTACCACATTTTAGTAAATTAAAACAATCAAAAGAAACTAAACAATTACTCTGCTATAATAACTTCATAGCCAGATCGAGAAGTAAGCTTGTATTGGCATGTCATTCTGTGTTTTTACTGTTTATGGAACTTTTGAATCTATAGGGCCACCAGGAATAGCACCCAGAAGGCGAAAACTGGGATTTTTCACTTGTGGATCTGGCAATCCTATTGATGACTGCTGGCGTTGTGACCCAAACTGGCACAAGAATCGCAAGAGGCTTGCCGACTATGGCATTGGGTTTGGGCACAATTGGTGGGCGTGATGGTCGATTTTATGTTGTGACTGATCCGAGCGACAGTGATCCTGTTAACCCCAAGCCAGGAACTCTGCGCCACACTGTTATCCAGGCCCAACCTCTCTGGATTGTGTTCAAGCGTCAAGCGTGATAAACACATGTTGGTATCAGAGTTGTCTAGATACAACTCGACGCTGTGAGGTATTTGTGATCTCTTTGGCATTTATGGAGTTCGTTGTTGTTCAAAGCTGACTGTGGAGGATTGTTTGGGCAGATTGATTTGCGGAAAGAATCAAATATAAAGATCATTTCTTCACCTATCCTGTTGTTACATTTGGTCCATTTGCTTCACCGAATGATGTTCTTATGTCTCTCACATGATGTGGGTAATATTTTAACTTTTATGTTCTTATACTTTTCTCTTTGAATTGAAAATTAAGACGTGAATCAAGTTACCTAATACCTATTTATTATGTTTATTAATGGTAACAAATCTGATTCCTTATACTTCTCTATTGTGAACTTTTGTAGATTTTTTGCGCATAGTTTGTATAGTAGTATAATTACCCAGGAATTTTTTTTGTATCATCTGTTTTAGAAGAAAGGTTGACAAGATGATTTGGAATTGAAAATAATGCAATCTACATCCCTAGGATCCTTTTTGTACCGTGCAGTTGCATTGAATTTTATTGCATTTAGTAAATGTCTGAAATTTTCATTGAAGATTAGCATGAGCTTCTGTTCACGTACAACCATCATACCAGACACAAAAAATTCAGATGTGGGTGTGGGGAATTTTAGCTCATGGTGTTGGGGATGGTGTGGTCTTTTAAGCTTCAACCTATACCTGGAATTAGATTAGTGTTGAGTTTCTAATTATAGCTTCGGCTGTCAACTATCCTACAAAAATAGGTTTAAGAATTTAGTAAACCATCTGGATTACCTTGGAGTGGAGGTAGCTTGGGTGACTGGACCATGGTTCCTCACAATATATATGAATATGCTACCATGGGAAAGTGGTTAGTTTTCTCTTCTCTGTCTAGCATTTTGCTTTATCTCTGTCTCAGCTGTTTGGCTAAGCATTTCTATTATCCTTCAGAAATTCAAACTATTGAAAGCTGATTAGTTTAATCTGCTTTCAGGTCTTAGAGTGCGGGATGTGCTTCTCTATGAAGGTACTCGTGTTATGCTATTCCGGGCAGCGCTTGCTTTATTGGAGTTATATGGTATTGCATTTGAATTTAAGTTTATATGCGAGAGAGATTGGTGCTTGCGGGATTTTTTTTGGTTTTTTGGCCACTTTGTCAGGAGGACACTTTTATAAGTGCTCAATTATGTGCAGGATTTGTTATCCTTATATGTGAGGGAGCTTGGTGCTTGAAGGAAATTTTATTCTCTTTTTTTTTTGGGTATGATTGATAGTGCTGCTAAATTCCTATTTAACATTTTAGGATTCTTTTTCACATTTTTTCCTTCATTGGCCATTTATTGAGTTTTATACCACGATATTGTTTATTTAGATAAATTTATTCATTTATCATTGAATTGAATTTATTCATTTATCATTGAATTTAATACATATTCTTTATTTCCTGGTTTACAAAGAGGTGATGTTTTCTTGCTATTGCTTAGCTTGATTGAATATGTGTGATTGTATATTATTTGTTGCTTGAATATGTGTGTTTTTGTTTTATCTGAATGGAGGTAAGTAATTTATGTATGTTTGTGTTTTACTATGTTGGATTAAATTTCTTGTTAGTTGATTCAATTTTCCATGAAACTAAGGTTTAATTTGCTCAAGTGGAGTGATTGTAAATCCAAGTTATGATGCCACTTTACACCCTGCTACTATTTTTTTTCCCTTGCTATTTTTTGCCTGGAGTTTCTGCTTAATTGATGGAATATTGAAGCTGGGGTATGAAGCGGGGCTTTATGTTAAAATCAGCTAATCACAATTTTTAATGGATTTCTTCCCCATACAAGTTATAATTTTTTGAAGTTTATGCTAGAAACTCATTAAGTTTATTAAATCCACTCCTATGTTATTTGAATTGGTTTTAATTATTTATTCATGCAATAGAACACCAGCATTTGTTCCTTCTTTTTGCAGTGCCATGGAAAATCATTCTAATGGATTGCTACTAACATATGTGCTGCTAAATTGATTTCTTTATATCTTACAGGCCTGGATGGATTTTTTTTGTCATTGTTGTAGTTTCGACATTGTCCTTTAAGATGTGTCTCTCATGAATTTACACAAATGGTATTTTAATTGAAACAGGAGGATTTCTTATGATAAATTGTATTAATGCCATTTAAAATTTTCACTGTTCTGCCTGATTGTTGAATCTTTTTTGAGATGTAGCTCCTATTTTTGTGGGAAAAAGCCATAAGCATGTGAAAGATGACACCAACTGGCTATTCAGACTTTATAATGGTAATCAGCAATTCTTGGGTTACTGTTATATATCTGTGAGTTGAATTTTTTTCCTACATACTAATATTGATCAAACCATGACAAGTTTCTAACACATTTTATTCTCACCGTTGCGCGCAGCGTAGGCGCGCGCCACCGGGAGATTTCTAGTATATATATATATATTAAGCACTTGTGCTCCATCCTATTGAAGCTTAATGTTCAGGGTCCCCTATTTATAGTTGAGATACATGCAAGAATGCTCGAGCACAACTCACAGCTTACATAGAAACTATCATTGTGACAATTACAAGAAAACTATGTGTCGCATTTTCACCAGAAGATGCCCTTGTTATTAAGAAAATGGAATAAAGGAAAAACAGTATATACTTATAATCTACTTGTTTCAATATGCAAGTAATCCTCTTTCCTTTGATGGCATCAACTATCATCATGGCAAATAATAATTTCAAGTCCAATTTGATTGTGTCCATTTCACAAAAAAAATGCATTAGAAGACAGACAAAAAATTATACAACTTATAAGGAGATTCATTGTTCAAGCATATATGACTCTAGAAAATAAACATGGAATTCCGCTGGAATCTTGAAGTTGGTCATCCATCTCTTTTCCAAAAACAGCCACTATCCTTTCCGCTATTATACCAAACCAATTGATAAATGCTCTCACATATATTTTTTGGTTGAAAGTAACCACAAGGATAGAGTTCACCTAATAGAGTAAAAGAAAGGCATAAAGAACCTTTGTTTGTTCTGTTGTAAGAGCCCATGGAGGTGACACATCTGTTATATTAAACTACAAATCTGTGCTCCAAAAACATATATGGTCAAAACATAAATAAGTTAGCTACAATAAAGACAGTGATGAAAGGAAGAAAAATGCAATGCCAATCTGAAGAAGCTTACCGATGCCACTTCAACACGTTGTTTGTCAGGTCTACTACAAATAGATCTTCTGTTGAATGCCCAGGAGGACCTATAACACCATAGTAAAAACCTGATCAATCAATCAACACCTAGCAAACAAAAAATAAAATCGAAGTTTGCTAGATCAGCTACTTATCCAGTTGGGATCTTGTTGATATTTCTATGAACAGTTTCAGAAATGAACTATCTGGAATATGGTTTTTTTAGGGCAGCTGCGACATAGCTTAATGAAAGGAATTGTATCAATATTTTAAATCACGACATTCAAACATCTTGCTCTGACAACAGGTTAAATGTGCTCACAACTATTATGTTCACTTGTAAATGCCTGGCTAATGATTGTTTCTCCACAACCAAAGGCACCACTGAATAGCATAGTATGAGTGAAGTATTTCAGTGAATTGTATACTTTTACTATAGAAACTAAAAATTGCTTACCATGTTACCAAACACAAGAAAACATTCAGTCAGCAAAAAAAAACTCTCAAGTTACCAATCATAAAGCAAACTATTACACGCTTTTGTACTAAAGAAAAAATTGAGATAAACTGAACCCATGTCAACATTCGGATCCCACTTTCTCAAATAAGAACACAAAAAAATAAATCAAAACACAAGTGCAGGCCGCAAGGTTCACCTACAAGTAGTAATTGATCATGCATTTGAATGTCGTAGTACAGGATTTAAGACCAACATTCCCAACAATTAAGTGATATAAGAGTGGGGATAAGATTATATATGGACATTTGAAAAATTCAATAGTTCCAAACTTAAGTCGGTGTAACCATAGAGAAAGTAGGGGTGCTGAAACCAAATTCTAAGTTATTATGTGCTAACCAGACAACCTTTAAGATTTGTGTACTCAATAAAAGAAAAGATTGTTTGGTTGAGAAATTACTCTGACAAATCTGTTATTGTCAAAGAAACAGCACTGATGACAAGAGAAGCCTTCTCCGAAGAAACATTAGGATCAATTCTTTCCCGATTTCCAAGACGGTGATACTTAAGGAGTCCATTGATGGGAGACACTATGTAGTTCCGGTCTTGAGCTCATGGTCATGATGAAGTTCTGCCCTTTAATGATTCATTAATGCCATCTTCAAAAATCTAAACAATATAAAAAATATACAAGAGAACAAATAAAAGAAGAGTATGTGAGAAGCTGGGAACCAACATCATGATGAAACAAACAGAATGAAAGAAATTTAGAAATGAGATCACGGAGACATTCAAAGTAAAAAAGCACCTGAATGAACTCCAAAAGTAACTTGTCAAACAAGTACAGAGAAAAAGTAGTTAGATTAAAACGTGAAAAGAACTGCATTAGATGAAAACAAATTTGCAATTTCTTATTAGTGCATGTATTGCTTTTGCATTTTCTATTGGAAAAAATTAATTTCTTATTAGTGCCTGAGGAAACCGGAATGGACACGGGGCCTGAGGAAACAGGAATGGACAGGGGCCTGAGGAAACCGCTGTCAAATTTGCAATTTCTTATTAGTGCATGCATTGCTTTTGTATTTTCTATTGAAAAAAATTAATTTCAACCCCCCAAAAAAGGGAAAAGCATGTTTCTTGACTCTAACACTATATTCAATCTTACCTTGAGCCACAATTCTCCAAAGATAACATGTAGTTCCCTCACAGGATCCTAGGAATCATGAACATGGATAATTTCAGAATCTTTGAATGCTCATGTCTAAAAAATTAAAGATTAGATCATTTGGTCAGATAAGAAAATAGGGTATAATAATGTGGAGCATCAAAAGTCTACAACACCTTTATAGACATCACACATTCAAACACCATATAGTTTGATTTTATAATCCACCAGTTTTGGAAAAAAGGCCTTGATTGCAAATCCTTGTAATGCTCCTGTAATACCATTATATAGCAAGTAAACATCTAAAACGTTCTTACATCCACTAAATAATACAAATGAATAATTTATTGATATACTGAACAAAATTTACCATATCAGGAAAAAAAACAAATAATCTAAAGTTGAATTGAATTATTTCAGAACAAAACCTGTGCTAGTTATTTGGAGCATTGAAAAAGCTTAAATCCTTTCAATTTAATGCCCTTCCTTTCGAATCTGGAAATTATCTCCCCAATGTATCAATTCACAGGATTAACCAAAAAGACACAATCGTTCTCAAATTCTATAATTATAAATAATTATAATAATAATAATAAAAATAAAAAAATAATAATTCAAAAATGGGAAATCTCACATGGTATACAAGACAATGACAACAGGCAGCAACGACATGAAACACCTAAAGATTTATAAGTCAATTTACTCATAGAAACTCTATCATATCTAATGCTCAAACCCGCACCCAGAAAATTAATAGAATAGCAATAGTAACTTTTCAAAATAAGCTTCAGTTAATTTTGCAACGGAGTTACCTTTAATGATAAATTGGAATCAGTGCACATGCCATCAGATTTTAAGAGTGGATTGAAGCCTGCGGCAAACAAATATGGAAAAATCTTAGAAGATAGCAATGAATCCATAAACTAATTAAATTGCTCCATTAAACCCACTCACTTTTGTGACTGCAGCGGAAGATAGGTTTCTGAGATTGATATGTAGCCATCTTTGTTTCCATGTACTGCACGATGTTGTCTCTTATATTTGGATGATGGGTAATTAAGATTTATATATAATGAAAATAGAAAAATTCATGTAAAACTTACGGTTTCAATAGATCTTTATTGGTGACCGGCCATTTTTGCACAGGCTCTGAAGCGTATGCAATGTGCATTTCACACGTGACATGACATGGTTATATTTTCGAAAAAGAAGGTTGTACTGCTGGATTCCCTTGTGTTATAGAAAGAGTTGGATTTGTGTAGAAGTTGTTCCATCTCACAAGGAAAGCTTCGTGACAAACCTCTAAGAAAATATTCAAGAATACTGGTGCATACCTGTTTGAGAACAAAGAGCGGTCGGCGTTGTTGGAGGAGTGCATTTTTCAGTGGGTTGCGTCCCAACTCCATCCAAAAATGGGTGTCGGCCTGTCTGGACATACTAAAATGAACTACAATTCAAAGTCGAATGGATAAAAAATATACAAAAAACTTAAATTTTTAACACGCCCATAGAAAACACTGGGTTAGCTTAACTTTCAATGCACTAAAAAAAACAGTAATGCTTCTAAGCCTAAAACCCTTCTACTTAATACGACAGAATAAACAATAGGCCAATGCAGAACAAATAAGAAATACATAACATTTAAATTCCATGTAAATAATTTAAATAGATCAAAGAAACCAGAAGAAATCATTTACATGAGCAATCACCTATTAATGAATGAACCAATAAGGTTCTTCCAAATATAAGGTAGAAAAAACAGAAAAGAGAAATGAATGAGATAGTTCATAAGAGTGAGATTGTTGTTTTAAGCTCTTGCCAACGCAAAAATCCGACCACAAAGGCCTAGAATGGAAGTGTGGATTATCAACATAATTTTAAAAAGGTTTTGGGTAAATGCCTGTCAGTGTAAACAGGCTACTAAAATAGATAAATACAAAATGAACTCAAAATGAGGAAGTGGAACAGAATGGATACAATAGGGGAAAAAAAACCATGTCTTGCGATTCACAATTCACCTCATTTAAGATAAATTCATTATCTACCTCTAGTGTAATAGAACATTATGTACACTATGTTTAAAATGCCTGAACTAAATCAAATGCTTCCAACAAAAACAACAGAAGTTTTTAACATACTAAACATTGAGCACATCATATATATAACTGAATACGACCACAATTCCAAGCATTTTGCTAAATTGCACTTTTCCAACAGTACACAATCGCATAAATTAAATCGCAAGGTAAAATTCCAACTACCAGCAACAAATAAGCGTCCTCTAGAGACTTAAAACGCAATGCTTTTATATTAAGGAAAAAAATGCAAAAGCGAAAATTGATCAGATGCTGAATCAACGCAACAGGAAGGAACGGACC